>JACEFZ010028161.1:0-262500 GCA_014155875.1 Cepaea nemoralis | reverse complement strand
GATCTGTCCTTACATCACCATATATAGGATGTTGAGGCCTATTCTGTGAGAGTAAAATGTAGGATCTGTCCTTACATCACCATATATAGGATGTTGAGGCTTATACTGTGAGAGTAAAATGTATGATCTGTCCTTACATCACCATATATAGGATGTTGAGGCTTATACTGTGAGAGTAAAATGTATGATCTGTCCTTACATCACCATATATAGGATGTTGAGGCCTATACTGTGAGAGTAAAATGTAGGATCTGTCCTTACATCACCATATATAGGATGTTGAGGCTTATACTGTGAGAGTAAAATGTATGATCTGTCCTTACATCACCATATATAGGATGTTGAGGCTTATACTGTGAGAGTAAAATGTAGGATCTGTCCTTACATCACCATATATAGGATGTTGAGGCCTATACTGTGAGAGTAAAATGTAGGATCTGTCCTTACATCACCATATATAGGATGTTGAGGCCTATACTGTGAGAGTAAAATGTATGATCTGTCCTTACATCACCATATATAGGATGTTGAGGCTTATACTGTGAGAGTAAAATGTAGGATCTGTCCTTACATCACCATATATAGGATGTTGAGGCCTATACTGTGAGAGTAAAATGTAGGATCTGTCCTTACATCACCATATATAGGATGTTGAGGCCTATTCTGTGAGAGTAAAATGTATGATCTGTCCTTACATCACCATATATAGGATGTTGAGGCCTATACTGTGAGAGTAAAATGTATGATCTGTCCTTACATCACCATATATAGGATGTTGAGGCCTATACTGTGAGAGTAAAATGTATGATCTGTCCTTACATCACCATATATAGGATGTTGAGGCTTATACTGTGAGACTAAAAGAACATGGGCAAGATGTACTAGTGTTGGAGAAGATTCCTGTAACTGTGGACATGAATGGTTCATTCCATTCAGAGTATAAGTATGTTTTCAATCACTTTCTTCTGAATATTGTAATTTATTGTGGTCACAAACACTTCCTGTATGTTGGCACCTCATTGTGTCCACATCTCACCATGTCTGTCCCTTACTGTGTCTATACCTCACTGTGTCTGTCCCTCACTGTGTCTATATCTCACTGTATCTACACCTCACTGTGTCTATACCTCACTGTGTCCACATCTCATTATGTCTGTCCGTCACTGTGTCTGTACCTCACTGTATCTATATCTCACTGTATCTATACCTCACTGTGTCTGTCCCTCACTGTGTCTGTACCTCACTGTATCTATACCTCACTGTGTCTATATCTCACGGTGTCTACCCCTCACTGTATCTATACAGGGTATTTTAGGGATCAATTTATTGAATCTCATCACTATTTTTTACATTACACAATGTATGTGCATAATTTGCTCTCCAGTTTTTACATTTTTGTGAGAATGCTCACGATAGTTGTCAGTGTATATGTGTCTGTGTGTTTGTAAAGTGTGGGAGTTGGTTCACATTAGCTTCAGTGATTATGTGAGGCTTCATGTATGTGTCTAGATGTGAGGATTGTGTTTGGGTTGGGGGATGGGTTTGTGTTGGTGGGGGATTTGTATGTGGGTTGTAGATGTGTGGGTGGGTGGGGGAGTTGTGGATGGGTGGGGGAATATGTGTGTGAATGAGGGATGTGTCTGGATATCAAGAGTTAGAACTCAAGTCTTTCAGAGGCCTTCCGAGGCCTTCAATCAACCTTGCATATGCATAAATTAGTCTCACATTGGCACTACTAATGTATGGATCAGCCAGTGAACATAGTGAGTTGCTTGCTTTTTATTTTCTCCGACTACTGGAAGGTCATACAAATGCCATCCCCAGTGATGGGTTGTAGTGTGTTGTGGACAGTTTCAAACGCTGGCCAAGCCCAATCCTCTCCAGAAACCATTCCCATCAATGCAGTAGTGTGTTGTGGACAATTAAAACCTCTTGTAAGGTCCATCCCTCTCCTAACATCATTCCCATCTAATTGTAATGTATTGTGGACAATTAAAACCTCTTGCAAGGTCCAAACCTCTCCAGGCACCATTCCCATCAAGGTTGTAGTGTGTTGTGGACAATTACAAACCTTCAAATGGTCCATCCCATTATATCCATCATATTATTCTCCAGCTCGCTTGAGTCAGGAGATGCGCACGTGCTTTTTTGTGCGTCATTCGCATTTGTGAGCGCTATCAAGACAAGTCGCCTGAAAAGTCAAGAAGCCTGATACAGGGAGAAAAATGGCACGTGGCAAGAACACCAAAAGACATGTGGCATCCAAGATGTGTAGCGTGGGAGCCGACAAGATTGCCAAGAAGATGAACGTGGAGAGCCTGCCTGCGAGCTGTAGCAAAGAACCTGAAACTACAGCTACTACTGAAGCCACCATGAGGGAGACTGCCGACAGCCCACCACAGACAAGATCCAAGACAGCTGAGAAGAAGGAGGAGAAAGACACTAGAGTCGGAAACGCCGACTCAAAAAACAGTCCGATGGGTTGTCAAGCAGATTCAAGTGGAGCTGTCAGACAAAGAAATCCAGAAGCAGCTACAGGAAGAAAATCTCAACATTCGAATCTTGAAGGGAGAGTGGATCCTGACTTATTCAAAGATTCCTAGCCGTGGTGACGACTGAGGGTAGCGAGATACCACGCCAGGTATCTATAAACCAAAAAATTCAACAGCCTGAAGGATTCATACCACGAATCACCCAATGTTCCAGATGCCAGAGGGCTGGCCACAGCAGAGCAACATGTCGCAGTAAGACGGAAATCTGCCGCTACTGCGCCGATCACCACGCCTTTAAGGAGTGTCCGCTGGCCAAGCTGGACACAGACTTCCGAGCACCCAACAACAAAATAAAGTGCACCAGCTGCCTGGGCAAGCGTGGAGCGAGATACCTCAGCTGTCCATACCTCCAAAGGCACAGAAATGTCTTAAAGCTCGCCATTACAACAAAGACACCATATAAGGAAGCAATGCGGAGGTGCGAGACGGCCACGTGTATATCACAAGCTGTAAGAGATCAACTGCAGAACCAAATAGACGAGCTGAAGAAGCAAGTCAAGGCACTACAGACACCAGCACCAACCAGCGACAATGAGAAGCTGCTGGCTGACATGAAAGAGATCCAGCACAACATCAAACAAGAGATGGAGAGCATGGCCGAGATGAAGAAGGAAAACGAAGAAATACTACACACCATTAAAGCGGAGAGAGAACTGCATAAAGCTGAAATGGAGCTTCTCCAAAACAAACCAATAGAAGCCATACAAGAACCCACAGAGAAACCGCAAGAGGAAAACCAACAAGAGACAGAGACTGGAACACAAGCTAAAACCGCCAGCAGCCCAGCCACGACGCCAGAGAAACTCGACAGGGAAACCAATATCCCACCAGGCCTCTGAATAAAACCGAGATGAGCACCACCACGACAGCATGGAGGACACCCCAATTCCCCCATGTTTTACCGAGGAAGAAATCGCAGAGATGAACAGGGATCATGAACTCAGGTGCAAGGAATACAGAAGGCACATGGAAGAAAAAGTAAAGAAGTACAAGAAACACAAGGGAAAAACCAATGCCCTACCATACCTTTAAAGAATACCCTAGACTTAAATACGGACGACGTACACCCATGGGCATACTATATAGATGAGGGAGAAATCGTCCCATGGCTGACAACGGAGGAAGAGATCGAAAGGACAACAAAAATTCAAACTTGAAAGAGAACATAAGCGCATGGAAGAAAATGAAATCATCGACAAGCTTCTACGGGCTATACGCAAAAAAGGAGGCAAAAAGACCAAATAAAAAGTCCTTATAAGGACTGCAGCCAGAAGAGCCAGAAACTGCCACTAACAAAGGAAACTACCAGGAGACTGGGCACAAAGGACAGCCGCCACCAACCCCCTAGCTGACGTCACAGACACAAACCAACATAACCAGTCCGAGATAGGACTCACTCGTAAGAGCGCACAAAACAAGAATCAGGGTGAATGAACCCACAAAAACCATGGCTCTCAAAAATAACTACCGCTGAGGAAGCAGGTTAGACGAGACAGAATTTGGAATTTTTTTTTCAAAAATTGGAATATGAATTGGTCCATCCCTCTCCTAACACCATTCCCATCGAGGTTGTAATGTGTTGTGGAAAATTGCAAACCCTCGCAAGGTCTATCCCTCCCCTAACACCATTCCCATCAAGGTTGTAATGTGTTGTGGACAATTACAAACCCTTGCAAGGTCCATCCCTCTCCTAACACCATTCCCATCAAGGTTGTAATGTGTTGTGGACAATTACAAACCCTTGCAAGGTCCATCCCTCTCCTAGCACCATTCCCATCAAGGTTGTAGCTTCAGAGTTGCTTGGTTTCTTGACTGAATCAACAAGTCATAGTCTTGCCACAGCCATTGTCCAACAAATGAGAAGCTGCTTGGTATAGACTATCAGCAACTGATGTGATTATCTATATCAATGGCTCTATGTTCAGAGGCAAAAAAAGTGCCTGAGGATTGAATGGAGGTGGAGGCGGTTACTGCAGCTTTCCACTTGTGGAGAACAAACTGTATATGCATGTTGTGATTGTAACTGATTTACAAAGCATGTTGACAAAGGTGAAGGCTAGCATGCTTCGTGCTGAATGGCATGCATCAATTCAGAGGTTGCGGATTGTGGGCATTCCCTGGATTTTTTCTCCAGGACAATGTGATTGGCAATGAATAAGAGGACAGATTGGCTGGCATAGCATCATTGAGGGGCGATTTGTTGCATGATAAGGCAGATGTGGTGAAGCAATCTGGGGGCATGTGAATAATGCAGAAGAACAGATAGACTATCATGGTCTAGAAAGAATTCGACAGCAAAGGGTGGTCAGAAGATCTGGTAGACAGTCGTCACTCAGAGGTAAAGCAAGCATATATAATCAGATTGCAATGGGCACCATTAGTATTGGAACTCTTTTGCTGGCTGTTTAAGATGAGGATTGAGTGCATATGGGAATGCCCCGAGTGCTTTGATGTCGGTTCTTAACTCAACTCAACTCAACTCAACTCAACTCAACTCAGCAACAGATGACAAATTGCTTGGTTTCTTGACTGAATCAACAGTAGTCATAAATAATCTTGTCATAGTCATTGTCCAACAGATGAGACATGGCTTAGTATAGACTGTATCAGCCACACATGACAAGTTTGCTTGGTCTAGAATTCAGAAAATTACCAATATTTTATCCTAGTTGTTACTCAATGTAGAGTGAGCTGTCTGATGTTGAATAAGTCATGACATGTCCTTGCATCCCTTTATAGAGTAAGTCTTTTACTGCAGGTATTCAGTGATGGCAGGCACACCAGAGAAGATGTTGGAATATCTTCTGGAGACTGGGATGGAGAAGAAAAAGGAACATCCAACTTTAGGTCAGTCTTTGGTGGTTCCAAACTTTTTTTTTTTTTTTGGTGTATACTTTCAGAATGAAACTATGCTTGTACCAATCCACATTTTACTGACACCGTAGATGATAGTTTGTAAAATGGAGTTATACCTTTCCACAGCACAAAGCCTGGGCAGAATTTAGAGACCATGTGTTGACCTTGCAACATGATCCCTCTCTTGACCTACCTAGTTTACTCCAGAGGAAAGGTAACACCGATATGTCTGGAACAAGACAAGCTGTAGAAGCTGCCAGATCAGCAAAGCAATGCTCTTAACTGTCTGCGTGTCGAAGCTTCCATCCTAGACCAGTTGCTGACCAAGGCTTAGGGCCTGGTCTGCTCTGCCGTGACATTTAGTCTTTAGGTTGCACTTCTCAAACTAGGGTAAAGCCTGGGCTGAATTTAGAGACCATGTGTTGCCCATGCAGCATGATCCCTCTTTCAGCCTGCCTAGTTTATTCAAGAAGAAAGGTAACACCAATACATTTAGAACAAGACAAGGTGCAGAAGCTGCTGGATCAGCAAAGCAATGCTCTAACTGTCCGTCTGGCAGAGCTTCCATCCTAGACCAGTTGCCAACCAAGGCTTAAGGCTTGGTGTGCCCTGCCATGACATTTAGTCTTTAGGTTGCATTTCCTCGAACTAGGGTAAGGCTGGTAACCCCCCACCCCCCCACCCCCACTCCTCCACCCAAAGCCATTGGCACAATGTGAGATGTCGGGTTTGGTGAGTGCCGTGCAGCATACGGCACTAACAGAAAGCAGGTAGTACTGTCTACTGTCATACAATAGCTCAGCCATATCTGACTATGACCTGGCATCATGGTTAGTTTTCCGACTTGAACTGACCGAGTCCTGTATGTAGCCGGATATTAAGAATTTTTTTTTCGCTCGCTCACTTTGAACTCAAGTGTAGCCCGTACAGTGCTACCACTTCTACAACTGGACTGATTTTTGCATGTTAATTAGTTAGTTAGTCGACAGATCATCCTCGTTGCACATCGAACCATTCAGTCCATAAGTGCTCGGATCCCCTCCTCAGCAAATCCCGCAGCGTGTAGCGGCTAACGACGCCAGTTCTGTGTTGGTTTATCAATCTTCTTTGGCTTCCTGCGTAGTGTTCTTGTTTGGCCACCCCTCTTTTAATTTGCTGCTCCCGCAGTCTGGCCATTGTTGTAGATTCACAGTCATCACTTGGTTCTCGTAAAAGACTCACTTCTCGTAGAGCATTCAGAATGTCAGCCTGGTCCATGGCGCGTCCGCCCTCCACAGTAGCCTCACCTGCGAGCTTGTCGGCCCGCTCATTTCCTTGTACTCCCGCATGACCTGGCACGAAGATGAAACTAATCTTTGCCAGCCGAGACCGCTTCAGAGGCAGCAACCACTCTCTTCGGATCGACCCCTCCTCTATCCTCTTGATCATGTTCATTGAGTCGCTAAGGAAACAAGCCCTAGTGAATGTCTGTGTCTCGAGCCATGTTATTGCTTTACTTACTGCCATGACTTCCATGGTCAGGCTACTTGTGGTTTCAGTGAAAGCACCAGAGTCCTCCTTCACAATTCTCCCTCCGGCCCGAGCTGTAAAGGCCCATGAGCTTCTCACATGTCGGACGACCGACCCATCTGTGTAGATGACCGCGTCACCGTCTAGCGAATTCTCGAAAATCAACGCTTGTACTTCAGCCTCAACAGCAGCCGGATTTTCTTGTCTGCATTTTCTATCTAGTTGGATGCAAACTGAAAAGGATGTGCAGAAGTCTGTTGGCACTTGCACCCACTCCTCGCCAGGTTCTAAGTCCTCAAGTGAACACACCTGTTGAAGAATGTCTTCGGCTTGACCCATCCACGACCGTCCTCTTTTTAACCTGCTGCCCTTCACCTTCCTAATTTCACTATGCAGTGGATGTTGTGTGTTTGCGTTAATTCTGAGGTAGGCGCGTGCCCTGCAAACTTGTATTCTCTCTTCAATGGTTGGAAAATCAAGAAGGTAGCGCATCGCCCTGCATGCTGTATCTCTTGTACATCCAAGAATAATGCGCATTGCTTCATTCTGTATCCTTTCCATCCTTTCTATCTGCTTATGGCTGAGAGTCAGGATTGCCATTGCATACTCCAAAACAGACATGACCAGCCCCTCGTACAGAAGACATAGATGGCGCTGCTCACAGTTTGCTGCCGCCATCACCCGCATCGCTGCCAAACCCCGCTTGGCCTTTGTTATCACCTGGTCTAAGTGCACATTATAAGCAAGGCTTCGATCAAACCGTATCCCCAGGTAATTCATTGCCTGCGTTCTTTCCACCGTCTCTGAACACAGCATTACAGTTGGTGTTGGATTGTTGACATTATGATTATTCAACGAGAACCAAGTCACTGTTGCCTTTGTTGGGTTGACCATTGCCCCAGCTTCATCACACCAAGTACTTATGCGATTGAGTTCGGTTTGTAGTTCCACAGCAACCTCCTCTCTATCCTTACCCTGACGATACACTAAAACATCATCGGCATACGACAATGTCCTGCCAGGTCCAGTGATCTGCTCACTGGTGATTCTCACTGTGTAGGCGTTGAACAGTACCGGAGATAATGGCGATCCCTGTGGTAGGCCAGGATATATTGTTGTTGGTTCCGAAGTCCAACTGCCACATCTAAAAACTACTTTCCGTTGGTAGAGGGCTGCAGCGATCCAACTAAGGAGGAATGGACTTACGTTTAGTTCAAGAAGCTGAAACATTAAAAAATCCAGTGGTACTCTGTTGTATGCGTCCTCAAGATCAATCGCTGCAGCAACGGTTTCAGTGCCTGAGTGGAAACCTTCATAGACATCCTGGGCAAAGACTGCTGCATTGGTCCAGGTTTCTCTTTTTGGACGGTACCCACCCAGGGTAGGTGGGAAAACACCTTGCCTCTCTAGTTGGCTTGATATTTTCCTGGCAATTACCTTCTCCAGCAGCTTGCCTATTGTATTCTGCATGGTTATAATTCGATATCCCTGAATTTTTTTGTGGTCTTTGTCAGGCTTCGGCAAGGGAATCAGATAGCTGTGTAACCATTCCTCCTTGATGCTAGCACTCCCTATACTGTTGTTGTACATGTCTGCTAATTCCTCTAGCTCATTGTCGGTACACCTATTTATGTCGTCGTATCTTATGCCATCAGGACCTGGAGCACTGTTTTTTGATCGTCGAAGCACAGCCTTGATTTCTTTCACTGTCACTGTGTCTTCCTCCGAAGTGTTCTGGGCCTTGCATCTGTCTGAGGTGACATCCTTGGCCAGATTTCGGCCTCCCATGTCTGTCTGGTTGCCCTGCTCAAGGTAGCGTTCAAAGAGGGCTTTTCCCTTGTCCTCGTCAGTCCTCTGCCAGGTGAGGTCAGCACCTTGGAAGTCTGAAATGCTCTTATTCTTGACTACACCACTCATGCTTTTATGTAGTTGCCAGAACAATTTCAGTGACTTGTCTGTGCTTACTCTTTGACACACCTCTGCCCATTTTTCGCTTTTAACCACCTTGACCAGTTTTTTGAAATAGCTTACTTTTGTGTGCATCTCTCTTTCTAAGTGCAAGCAGGGACTAGGATGACCAGCTCTGTTCTTCTTGGCATTTTGCCATCTCCTTACAGCACTACGCTTATCCACCCAAGCCTTCTCCACCTCGAAACTCCACCACGGTGGCTGCTCCCAGCTTTTTTCCTGCCCTGAAACGTTCTGCGCTTGTCACGTCTTATTTTACTCACCACATCTTGCCCTGTACTGTCATACTGGAACGTCTTTACCTTTAGCTTGTGCTGCCTGGTTCTGCCTTTCTCCACCAATATGCTGCACGGGTGGTGGTCGCTGCCATGGTGTCCTAGGACACCCCATCTACACACTGTAGTGAGTGAAGGTGAAACTAGCGCCAGATCAATAGCACTGTCCTCATCGCCTGGACGGCTTGCTGTCCTGGTGACACAGCCACTGTTAATACAAACCAGGTCGATGGTTTCCAGTGCAGTCTCGAGCTCCTCCCCTTGTGTATTGGAGGAAGTGTTTCCCCATGCTCTGCCCTTAGCGTTGAAGTCACCACAGAAAATAACATTTCTCTCTTGGCCTAATATGCCACTTAAGCACTGCCACTTCTGGGCGTCCATACTCGCATTGCGGGCATAAACATTAACCAACACGAATGGTATACTGGAATGAACTCTCAACGCCTGTATTTGTATATCGTCACTGTCCCAACTGGACATGTCTAGCTCTGACGCCACCATGCTGTCGCGAACGAGAATCGCCGTTCCCAGATGTCGTCTGTTGTAGAAACATTTGAAGCCGGCAATTCGGAGTAGCTGATCGCCCAGTCTCGTCTCCTGGAGTGCTACAATGTCGTTCCTGTAAACTAGGGTTTCTAAAATAGAGCCCCGTTGTTTTACACTGGCACAGTTCCAATATAGAATACGGATATTCTTGAGTCCTAGACGGTGACACTTGAGTCTAAAACGCCTCAAACCACCGCGCTTACCTTGTTTCTTTTTCCCTGCGCGGCTACCACGCCGCTTCGTTATGTTGACTGCTGGCCCATCGGAAAACACACGTTGTTCCGCCATGTTGAAAAAACGTAAACACAGACTGATCAGTGATTTGAACCACACACGCTGCTGAAAATTCACTCAAGGATGGCTTCGCTCGATGCACGAACTCCGTAGCACCCGCGCAGATCTTGAGTAGAAACTCCTGGTTTTACATCCTGGCACACCAATTACACGCCAGAGATGAATAAATCCATCCCCGTCGCGAAAAAGTTAACGAACACAAAACAACACGACCGTCCGTCGCCATTTTGAAACCGGAAGTTTGAGTGCATGTTAATTAGCTTTCGCTAATACAAGTGTCACTCGTCTTCAGGCAAACCATCCACTCTGACTTTTGAGGTACTTGTAATTTACGTCCCCACGTCACGAACAAGAAGTCAACATTTTTGACAAAGTTATGGGGCAGAGCCCCACTACCTCGGCATAAAAGTGAGTGCTCTTATCCTTTCGATCATTAAGAATTCTGGGCCTTTTACAGATCGGACAAAAAAATTTTTGCTTAAAAATCTTTTATTGTGCATAAAAACAGTGTCTTTTTACATTTGCGAGTGCAACATATACATTCATATACATTTGACTACATTATATTCATGCCATGGACTCAGATCAGACAAAAATCTTTGTAGTATAAGTTAATTTGGTATGAAAGTACTTATTGAAAGATTAAAAGCAAAAATGTAATATTGAGGAGAAATAGAAAAATGAGTTATACAATTCTCACGCTTGTAAAAAAAGCCATTATTTTTATACAAACTTTAAAGATAAGTAACAATCATTATCCATTCATTTATATAGCTGTCACTAATGTCTATAAAAATTTTATAAAATATTAAGAATAATGCTACAATTATATAAATCACATAATACATTTACGCTGCTTTCGGTAATGTCCCTTGAAATAACTGTGATAATGTTATGTCCCTTTCCTCTAATATTATTCCATATGTTCATTTTAATGTGGTTTTATTGTATATACCGGGTGTTTGTAAAGTCTCACTACACTTTGTATGTAGAATAAATTTGAAAAATGAAGTAAACGATTCATACAGTTCGCAGCGACTGCACTAGCCAGGCAGCCTTAATTCCTCAGGCTCAAAATTGGTCCAATAAAATGTTTTCTACTGACGGCACACTATACCCCAATTTTCTCATTGTGTAGAGGCGCTTCATGGCAAGCATTGGGATTAAAAGTGCTCCAAATACAATTATTTTGACTATAAACATATCCAGATAGATTAAACCATGCCTCATTAGTGAAGAATGTTACATTGAGAATTGACTCGTTTTCTTTAGCTAAAATGCTTGAAACCACATGGAGTAGTTGACTTTGGATTGATTATCACACTCTTTTAGTTCAGACACAAAATAAATCCTGTATGGATGACAATTTAATCATTGTTTAAGAATTTTGTGCACTGGGCTCACTGATAAGTTCACCTGTTGCAACATTTTCCTTAAGGACTTGCTTGGACTTTTCAGAATTCTGTTTGGATATCTAGACATTTTTCTTCTGTCAGAGCAAGCCTACAAGATCGCTGAGCATCTTCCACATTTCCCATAGCAAGAAACTTTTTCAACAAATTTCTAACCATAATGCGATGAGGAGGTTGTTTATCAGGAAATCTTTGAACAAACATCTGTATGTATCAACCGACATTTCAAAACACTTGTTCAACCAAAAGAATTATGTTTTCTGCTGATAACACCATTCTGTTTGGAGTGCAAAGAATTACTCCAGCAGATGACAGCCATTCGCTGCATATTGCTTCAAGATGGACCGTGGAGTACATGTTTTGATGATGTCATGTACTTCATTTTTCACATTTGTTCTATACACAAAGTGTAGTGAGACTTTAAAATAAAAACATGTGGTAGATAGACCATATTTTTCCTATACACATATGAAAAGATAATCAAAGAAATCACTGATCACATACACACATTTGTTATTTATGAGATCATACTGTGTCTTTCATTGATTGTTTTTTAGGAGAATTAATGAGGTGTGATATGACAAGGCATCTAGACTTTGCTAATGACATTGCCCTTTTGTCTCATGCACAAAATCAGATGCAGGATAATCTAACAACATTGGATAGGAGGTCACAATAATTAGGTTTAAAAATTCATAGGGGAGAGAGAGCGATAATGAGAATAAATCAAGCTAAGGATAACCTGATCTCCCGTGGTGAAACTTCACTTCAAGAAACAGAATCATATATCAATTTAGGTAGCAGTGTAAACAAAGAATGTGGAACAGATAAAAACATCAGAGTAAAAATACAGAAGTGCAGAGGGGCTTTTACAGTTGTGGAAGTCAAGGAAAGTTAAACTTAGCACCAAACTTAGAATATTTAGTTCTAGCATTAAACCAATGGTACTCTATGGATTAGAAACATGGAGAACAATTAAACTGATAACAAATTAATTACAAGCATTCAATAATTGTGTCTGCTCAAAATAGAAGGAATAAAATGGTGTGACAGAATCACCAACGTGGAGCTCACTGAGAGAACTTGACAAATACCAGTGAAGAAAAGATGCTGCTGCTGGATAGGACACACACTGAGAATAGTCCTTAGACTGCAGTCACAGTTCCAACTTTACAGCAAAGAGTCACCCCATAGTGCCCCATTCCTTTGCCAGTGAATATCACACAAAATTCTCACTGTTCCATGTGAAAAGTGAACAGACAGCAGCCGCGACAAACCAACAGCACGCACAGGCATACATGCATAAATGTCGCTGCCAGAATGCCAACACAACAGTCCGCCACTAAGACTACAATTCATTGTCATTGGAAGCAGCAGTCACTAAAACACCAGCAGTTTCACACACATTACTGCATATACCAGCTAGTTCAGCAACCAGCCATCCAACATTTTTCTGAATATGTAATTCACAACACAAACCACCGCCTGAGAAAAGTATAACTAGAAAAGCCTTTGTCTGAAATCAAAAGGGAAAAAGAAATAGCGAAAGACCTAAACAACACACGGAGAAGAGAAGTATAAACCGAAATGAATTATTTGGGGAGGACATGGACAGTACTACATGGGATAGCTGAATGATAGGAGGGCTTGTGGTGAGTTAATTGACGGTCTATGCCCCAATGGGATAAAGGGTGATAGAAGAAGAAGACAACCTGGGAAGATCAATGGAGGTAGAGACAGAGGTTGATTGAGGGAGAAAATGCTGGATGGTTTGATTGAGAGGCACTGAAGTCAATCAGTGGTTTGACAGTATAAAGGAAACATAGAGGACAATTTGTGGAGGAACATGCCACTCGTCATAGCAGATGATGATGACAATAAATGATGATTTCTTGCATTTGCCTTCCTCAGATACATTCCTGGATGATTTTCTGCTCACTCACACAATCTTCTTCCCTGTTGATAAGCTGTGTGCAGCCATCATGAACCAGTATCCTTGTATGAAATATTTAATACTTTTGTGATGCCATGTTTAGGGAACATGTAGCTACATGTGTAGGTTAACAAGTACTACTATTTTCAGTTGTGTCAAGAATTGACATCAAAACAGTCGGGACAATCCCATACGTGTCCTGTCCTCATTTACTACAGCCAGCAAAGAGTCCCAATACTAATGGTACCAGCTGGTGTTGGATAAGATAAACAATGAAAAAACTTGGAAATAGTATAACTAGAACAGCACTTGTCTGGAATCAACAGGGAAAAAGAAATAGAGAAAGACTTAAAAACACATGGAGATTATAAGTAGAAACATAAATTATTAAAATGGGAAGGGAATATCACAATGCTTGCCTAGTTTGGGTGTGTAATTCACTATAGTTAATTGGGTGTGTAATTGGCTATGGTTAATAGGGTGTGTAATTTGCTATTGTTAATTGGGTGTGTAATTCGCCATGGTTAATAGGGTGTTATTTATTACACAAGTGACTATGGAAATGATGCGAATCTCAGCCTTTGTTATAGTCAGTAGGGTAGTAGAGGACTTCAAATGGAGACCCTAAATGCGAATTCAAAACACCATGTCATTGTCATGTCAGTTGGCAGTATTGTTGTGAAGGACAGCAGATGGTGCATTGTCATGTTAAGTTTGCTGTAATGTTGTGAAGGACAGCAGATGGTGCATTGTCATGTTAAGTTTGCTGTAATGTTGTGAAGGACAGCAAGTGGTACATCGTCATATCAGTTGGCATTATTGTTGTGAAGGACAGCAGATGTTGCAGGTGGCATTTTGTAGGTGCTGGGAGACTTGTATTGAACGTTTTCTGTGTGACAATAGCTCCATGATGGTCAGCCGCCTTCTACAGTCCTTCCCAATTTGCAGTAATGTATATATACAAATAGGGCATCAAAAAAACTTTATTCCACGAAAACCTGTATGAAAACAGCAAACTGCTGCTTTTATTAGAGTATAAAATGGAGTTCTGAGTGCTAACAAGTATGAAGATGAAAGAAGAATACAACAGTTAGTACATAAAAATAATACAGTTGTATGTCACTTATTGTTAATCTAGCAAAAACATGTTTAAGGTTTTAATTTGAGGCACCTTTGCAGAAGACCGAGGGTTAATGAAGGAGAAGTGAAAGAAGGTGATGAAGGAGGAGAAGAAGATAAAAGGAGAATGATGATGATTGCAGTAAGGAGGAGAGGTAAGAGGCAGGTGGAAAAAAAAAGAATCCATATAGTAAGAAAGATACTGTAATTTAGTAGTAAATATTTATGTTTTGTGCTCACTCGCTCGCTTCGACCTCAAGCATAGTCCATATAGTGCTACTACCTCTAGGTGCACTGGACCGAATTTTGTGTGTGGATTAGCTTTCCCTATTAAGTGTTCCTCACCATCAGGCGAACCCTCTTCGACTTCAGAGGTACTTGTAATTTACGTCCCCAAGTCAAGGATGAGAAGTCAACATTTTAGTCCAACTGACCGGTGTAGGAGTTGAACCCGCTAACCCTGCATCAGTACACCCAATGTTTAAGAATGAGCATTCTTATCCATTCGGCCATGCTGACCTCATAGTCAATATTATTAGTCCCATTCTTAAAAGCTGTATGGTTAATTTGTGATGATACACACAAGCACGTTAGTTCTACCAGCATTGAGACGATGCTATTGAAAGCTATGGTACCCTTAACATGTCCACTCAGCTATCACTCCAAGACCAGTTCCAGAGTTGGACAGGAAGATGGAGATTTTGTTCTCTCACAGAAGAAATGTGTGATACAGTTTGTCATGGCCTGGCACGATATTAACCCTGATATGTTCACAGAATCACCATCACTGTGCAGTTTCCTTGAGGTTTCAATGTTTTTCTGCGTTGTTTTCTTAATAATTATCTTTGTTCTATTGCTTTGTGATCACAGCATTTTGTTTTTTATTTGTCTTATAATCAATTAACTTGGTGCAGGAGAGCCTGGCATATGATACCACAACATCTAGCTTAAGAATGGAGGTGGAGGCAGTCAGTGTAGCTTTCCGCTGGATGGAGAATACGATACACACACACACATCGTGATTTTAACTGACTCAGAAAGCATGCTGAGTAGGGTGAGGACTGGCAAGCTTCGTGCCAAGTGGCTTGCTTTGCTTCGGAAGTCACGGATGGCAAGCATCATCTGGATATTTTCTCCAGGGCATGCTGGTGTGTTGGGGAATGAACAGGCAGACAGATTGGCTGGCTCTGCAAAACTTGGTGGAGTATTGATGCATGATTAGGCAGACGTGGTTGTGGCCTTGTGGGATCTCGTGCACACCTCGGAGGAGCAAATGGATTACCATGGTCTGGCAAGAATGTGACAGCGTGGAGTGACGAGGGGATCTGGCCAATGTTCGACGCTTAGAGGAAAGGCGAGACGCACATATAGTCAGATTGCTACTGGTACTATTGGGGTTGGAACTCTTCGCTGGCTTCTGAGGATGGGGACGGAGCGCTTATGGGAATGCCCCGAAAGTTGTGATGTTGGTTCCTAAATCAATCAATCAATCAATCAATCAATCAATTAACTTTAACAGCAGTCTATGAGCTCATTAACCTGATGATGATGAAGATGATGATTAGTATATTGAGTGAGCCTTGGTTGAGCAGTGGTTAGTGCTGTAGTCTACCAACACAATGTGTGGCTTGCCATAAGTCCTTACCCTGAATAATGGAGTAACAGGAGAAAGTTTAAACTAGGCACTTTACAAACTTATATAGGGTGTTTGTAAAGTCTCACTACACTGTTTTGTTGGAGAGTATTTTTTCCCTTTGCAAGACGGAAAACATACTCTCCAACAAATAGCTGTTCTATATACAAAGTGTAGTGAGACTTTACAAACACCCTGTATTTGCACAACGTGGCAACATGGTTAGCGGACAGTACTGTGCAAATCTCCTTACCAACCAAACAAACAAACAAACAAACACACAAAGTTATGGTCAGAATATGAGGGATAGCACACAGTCAGAATCTTCCTTTGTTTCAAGATGTCTTCTCACTAAGCACGGCTTGTGTAGCTGGCAGTCGAGGTTTTGAATATTGAGACTCTTCCACACCCATCATACTCTCTGGATTTGAGTCCATCATACTTTTGTTCTTTTCCTAAATCTTAGAAAAACGCCTCAAAAGACATTAACTCACAAAGTATGGTGAGAACGGTGAAGACAGGCATGCTTCGGACTGAGTGTCAGCTTCCATTCAACAATAAAAAATTAAGAGAATCAATTGGATTTCTCTCTTCCCCCCCAATGGCCAATGTTGAAAACTCAGCCAGAAGGAAACATAATGAAACTGCTACTGGTATAATTATATTGGGACTCTTCGCTGGCTGTTGCAGGCAAGGATGGAGCACACATGGGAACGTCCAGAGCGCTGTAATGTCAGTTCTTGACTCAACTCAAAAGAAATAATTTTAACCTTAATGAAGAAGTCATACTGGTATGTGATAACTGGGTTAGTTCAAAAAGTAGGGTGTTCTGTTTTCAAAGTCTTTCCTTTGTTAAGCAGGAATGAAATAAGTGTGTCAATTCATGTGGTGGCTGTATTGAAAAGTAATCAATACTATTCAAGATTTCAGTTCTCTATGACATTAACGTTGCCAGGATAAAGAATTATGGCCAGCCAAAAATAAAAATAAAAATTATAGGACCATTAACACATAATGATAATGGCACCTTGCCATCTTGATAGACAATATTTTGATGCGACTCAAGGCATATTGATTGTTACCCCTTTAACATAACTCAAGGCATATTGATTGTTACCCCTTTAACATAACTCAAGGTATATTGATTGTTACCCCTGTAACACAAGTCAAGGCATATTGATTATTACCCCTGTAACACAAGTCAAGGTATATTGATTGTTACCCCTTTAACATAACTCAAGGCATATTGATTGTTACCCCTGTAACACAAGTCAAGGCATATTGATTATTACCCATGTAACACAAATCAAGGCATATTGATTATTACCCATGTAACACAAGTCAAGGCATATTGATAATTACCCCTTTAACACAAGTCAAGGCATATTGATTATTACCCATGTAACAAGTCAAGGCATATTGATTATTACCCATGTAACACAAGTCAAGGCATATTGATAATTACCCCTTTAACACAAGGCATATTGATTATTACCCCTGTAACACAAGTCAAGGCATATTAATTGTTACCCCTGTAACACAAGTCAAGGCATATTGATAATTACCCCTGTAACACAAGTCAAGGCATATTGATTATTACCCCTGTAACACAAGTCAAGGCATATTGATTATTACCCATGTAACACAAGTCAAGGCATATTGATAATTACCCCTTTAACACAAGTCAAGGCATATTGATTATTACCCATGTAACAAGTCAAGGCATATTGATTATTACCCATGTAACACAAATCAAGGCATATTGATAATTACCCCTTTAACACAAGGCATATTGATTATTACCCCTGTAACACAAGTCAAGGCATATTGATTGTTACCCCTGTAACACAAGTCAAGGCATATTGATAATTACCCCTGTAACACAAGTCAAGGCATATTGATTATTACCCCTGTAACACAAGTCAAGGTATATTGATTATTACCCCTTTAACACAAGTCAAGGCATATTGATAATTACCCCTGTAACACAAGTCAAGGCATATTGATAATTACACCTGTAACACAAGTCAAGGCATAGTGGGAATACATTGCTAGCCCCATATTTGTTCACATCATTCAGCACTATTCAACCATGTTTGGGTAGAACAACAGACACCACGAGACTGGGGAAATGCCATAATTATCCCAATTTGGAAAAACAAAGGCAGCAAAAGAGATTGCACACAATACAGAGGCATTTCACTGTTGAGTCATACTGGGAAAATATTTTGCAAAATTCTTGAAAAAAGATTACGAACTACTTTAGAACCCCAGCTAAGCGAAACGCAGCTTGGATTTAGGAAAAACAAAGGATGCACAGACGCCATTTTTGCTCTTAGACAACTTATAGAAAAATCAATTGAATTCAATGAAACACTCTACTTAGCCTTTGTCGACCAAGAAAAGGCATTTGATAGGGTAGATAGAAACAAGCTGTGGGAAATCCTTAAACAATATGGAGTGAGTACACATCTAACAAACCTATGCAGAAGTTTATACAACAACAGTGAATGCATAGTGAGAGCAACTGGAGAACACTCAGAACCCTTCACCATAAGATCTGGAGTACGACAAGGTTGTGTCCTGTCCCCTCTCTTGTTCATAACATATATAGACAACATATGTAAAGAAACCAGCCAAGCAGAGACAGCAAGAATACCGCATGACGAGAACACAGAAGAAGAACCATCTGCAAATCTAACCATTAGAGAACTCCTGTTTGCAGACGACCAAGCACTAATAGCAAAATCAGAAGCTGAATTACAAGACCACATGAATAGTCTGAACGAAATGTGTAGGGAACATAACATGAAAATTAGCACAAGCAAAACAGAGGTAATGACTATAACTAAAGAAGAACAAACAGCAACAATTCACCTAAACGAACATCCCTTGAAACAAGTAAAGAGCTTCAAGTACCTAGGAAGTATAATATCATCAAATGGCAGATCAGAAGACGAGATCGAAAATAGGTGCAATAAGGCAAATCAACTCATTGGACAAATGGCACCAATATTAAAGAACAAACATGTATCAATAACTACTAAGAAAGCACTTTACAACACAATCTTCCTACCAACTCTCTGCTACCAATGCCAAACCTGGACAATGACAGAAAAAGAGAAAAGAAAAATCACAACAACAGAAATGAGGTTTCTGAGAAGAATACTCAACGTATCAAGAAGAGATAAGATCAGAAATGAAGAAATCAGGACTAAAGTAGGGGTTAAAGCTGCTCTAGATTTTATTAGAAAGCAGCAAGTCAAATGGTTTGGCCATGCAAGTAGGCTACCAGTCAACAGCATGCCACAACAAGCAATGATGTACAGACCAGATGGAAACAGAGGAAGAGGCCGACCACGTAAACGTTGGACTGAGGGAATAACAGAATCCATGGGAATGTCGATATACGAAGCCCATAACCGGGCACTCTCACGAAGTTTATACTTCACCTCGACACCGCAAGGTACAAGAGGAACATGATGAGATGAGATGAGATGAGATTCAGCACTTGATGGGTTGATGTGGTCATTATGCCAGCTGCCTTTTTTTTTTCTCGCATATCCTTTACAGGACATTGCAGTCACCACCAGCATTTTTCAGCTGTTGTTGATGTCTTGGCAAGTTTTACGTTCAGTAGTTTGCCATTGCATTCTGAATGACCGGCTCACATACCCCTGTAAGTAACCAACGCAACGCAATCCGCTGCCGAATCTTGCACAGCTGTGTTTCATACGAGCATATACAGGATTATGAACAACGTCCTTAACCCCTATGCCAGGGAGACCCAGCTGCCTTTATTTTCTATAAAATGTCCTGGTCCCTATATTAGGCTAGGTCGATCAGGTCAGTTTGAAAAATCTTCCTCACTTGGGATTCAAATGCATGGCCACCGGACCAACAGGCAGGTCAAGTAACAATTCACATTAAAACTGTAAAGTGATGGGCCATTTTGCCATGATCTGTATTGGGTACAGGGTATTAGTGCCATATTTTTATAAACCAATCAGCACTCAGTGGATGATGTGTTTAATATTTTTATAAGTTAGTTAGTTGACAGATCATCCCCATTGCACATTGAACCATTCAGTCCATAAGTGCTCGGATCCCCTCCTCAGCAAATCCCGCAGCGTGTAGCGGCTAACGACGCCAGTTCTGTGTTGGTTTATCAATATTCTTTGGCTTCCTGCGTAGTGTTCTTGTTTGGCCACCCCTCTTTTAATTTGCTGTTCTCGCAGTCTGACCATTGTTGTAGATTCACAGTCATCACTTGGTTCACGCAAAAGTCTTACTTCTCGTAGAGCATACAGAATGTCAGCCTATTCCATGGCGCGTCCGCCCTCCACAGTAGCCTTACTTGAGAGCTTGTCAGCCCGCTCATTTCCTTGTACTCCTGTATGCCCTGGCACGAAGATGAAACTAATCTTTGCCAGTCGAGATCGCTCCAGAGACAGCAACGACTCTCTTTGGATCCACCCCATCTCTATCCTCTTGATCATGTTCATTGAGTCGCTAAGGAAACATGCCCTAGTGAATGTCTGTGTCTCGAGACATGTTATTGCTTTACTTACTACCATGACTTCCATGGTCAGGCTACTTGTGGTTTCAGTGAAAGCACCAGAGTCCTCCTTCACAATTCTCCCTCCGGCCCGAGCCGTGAGGCCCATGAGCTTCTCACATGTCGGACAACTGACCCATCTGTGTAGATGACAGCATCACTGTCTAGCGAATTCTCAAACATCAACGCTTGTACTTCCTCCCCCACAGCAGCCAGAATTTCTTTTTATAAGTCAATAAGCACTCAGTGGATGATGTGGTTAATATTTTTATAAGTCAATCAGCACTCATTGTATGATGTGGTTAATATACCAGCCACCTTGACTTCCCAGGTCAATTACTGGTGCCCGTTTTAAGCTAGGTCGACCTGGTAGCCCTGGTCACTTTAAACAATCTACCACTATGGGGATTTGAACACGTGAACACGGGGCTGGCAGGCTAGCCAATGAGCTACCGCAGCTCTCAGCACTTATGACAGCTGATTATTTAATTATCATCATCATGTGCCATGCCCATAAGCATGGGCGGTCATGTCTCGCCATCTCACTCAACCACCAGAGTCGTGGATAAGCTCTGTGCTCTTGTCTCTACCATGCCATGTGACCAAGCCATTCAGGTATTTACTTCTCTGCCTTCTCCTTGTTCTGTTCCCTTCAATCTTGCCAGTTGTCACCAAGTTCTCCAATTTATTTCTTATCATAACGTGCCCAAAAACTTGTGACTGTCTACATCTAATTTCTCTAATCAGTTTACGGTTTTCATTTGTTCTTGTAGGACTTGGTCGTTGGTTTTTCTGTCTGTCCATGGTATTCTATGCATTTTCCTCAGAAACCACATTATTTGATGTGCTACCAGATATCTGTTTACATGCAATTGACTGACTATTGTATATTTGTTTGCTGATTTAGGATTTTCTTCCTTGATCATACGTCATCAATAGTATATGCTTAATACCACTTGCTTCAGTGATGTATATACCTCTAGAGATAGATCTCTGCACATCTGGGCAACAAATGTGTTCCGTGGTCAACTTTTTTGTCATTTGCCATGGATTTTGCCTTCCAGAACTCGCTTTAATGGACTTGCATGCCTTAAGTTATGTCCAAGCCATAACAGACTTCTTATCATATCAGTTGTGTTTAATCTTCTAGATGCTAACAAAGTCAGTGTGTCAAGACTGCGTGTCATATCCTGGCCTGATACCAGATCATGAAGCTCTTTTGGCCATTTTTAACTCCAGAAAAAGGTAAAATATAGTTTGACTGCTTTAGTTAATTCATTATGTTTAACTCCATGTATATCAAAAGCTAGTTCAAAGGTGTGCATTTGTGATGAAATCTGCTGAAAACCATTATAAAATTATTCATTTGGGAGCAAATCTGCTGCAAACCATGTGAAATTGATTCATTTGGGACCAAATATACTGAATGACATTGGAAAGATATGCATTTGGAACAAAGTCTACTAAATGACATTGGAAAGATATGAATTTGGGACCATATCTACTGAAAGCTTCTTGAAAGGTATAAATTTGTGACCAAATTTACTGAGCGCTATTTGAAAGGTATGCATTTAGGATCAAATTTACTTGAAGACAATACTATTTAGTCAATTCTATTTGTAGGTGGCATATCTATACTATTTGTATGTTGCTTACTTGTGCCACTTGTTGGTAGAGCAACTATACTGTGTATATAAATCACAGATTTACTTACATGGGTAGCATAATCATAGTATTTGCAGGTGCATAGTGTGAACCAAGTTGAACTGCAGTAAAGCTGTAAAAACACAATGAGTGAATCAACAAAAGTAAAATCGGCCTGCTTTACAAGAACAAAATTACAAGTAATAGAATGGACGTTGCAGTTAGAAGGCGTTTATCAGTGCACAAACAACACAACTTCAAAACAACAACACTGATGTAAAGATGATAATGATGTGGCAGAAAACAAAAAGTAGCAGTTCAACTTATTTCATTTCTCGATATTGCCCTTTTCCAGAACTGCTATTTTGTGCTTTCTGTCGCCTCTTCATATTTTTTATGTCAGTGCCATTTTATTATTTTGCAGATGTCATTAGGTCACTTATTAAAATCATAAATAAAATACAAATTAAATTAAATATAAGGGACATAACAACAGAAGAAATGAAATAGAGTAATTTGCCTTATGTGGTAAAGTACTGAGCAAGGGAGACAGAGAAAGACAGAGAGAAAGATGTGTGTGGACTTAAACAGCTGGGCAACAAATAATGTTATAAGAAGTAAAAGGGGAAAAAAGAGTCAAAGACACTTGTACACACCTTGTGGTGCATTTGGCATAAGTTGCTTGAGCCATATTTGTAATCACCCGGTGGGCCATGTGGCCAGTATCACTCTGGCTGCTTTTACTTCCCAAGATATTTCCTGATACACATTTTAGGCTGGGTACCTGGGTGACAGCTGGCAAGATTGAGGGGAAAAGAACAAGAGGAAGGCAGAGGAGTAAATGCCTGGATGGCTTGATCACATGGCATGGTTGAGACATCACCGATCATGTGAGATGGCAAAACATGACCATCCACGCTTATCGGTATGGCACATAATGATGATCATGACTGTCAACATCCTAGATACCTAGGGGAATGAAACTTGGGTTCATACAGGCAACAAACTCCGTTCTGATACTATCTGACATGATTTATTTACAGTAAGCTGGCGAAGAATGGTTTTCGCAGCCAGCTACGTGGCGAACATGATCAGAGGAGTTCACAACAAAGCCATCATACATAATTATTACAACAAACTCTATCATCTATCTATTTAGCGAGTAACACTCCTAAATACACTTGTATTCAATCTATCAAGTCCCCCTTAAGTTAAGCCCTGTTGCTTGTTCGATGTCCAGTTGGCGTCTGCCCTCTAACGTGTCTCGGACACAGGCTGTAACTCTCCTCGAGCTTCTCGTGGACCAGGTCCTGGCACGCGGTCAGCGTGTCCACGGAGCTGTAGGCGAACTGACCTATGTTTCTCGAAGGCTCTAGATTGTTCGAGCATTCGAGTGTGCCTCCCTTGTATTGGGGTTATGTCCCTTCTCGAGTTCCCTTCTATCTTTATGTTCCTACCGACTCCATGTGAGACTCTGACAATGACCCAGGAGCCCAGATCATTTTTAAACATTAGCCAGACACAGTTTCAAACCAATGACCACTGGGCTAGCTACTATGCCACCGCAGCTCCTACATAAACAGAACAAATCATTAAAATATCAAATGACAGAGAGGGTAGGAGAGTTATGATCATGGACGTCTGCTGCAGACCAGGCACTTGTAGAAGGACGAGAAGATTAGTTAGTTAGTCGACAGATCATCCTCGTTGCACATCGAACCATTCAGTCCATAAGTGCTCGGATCCCCTCCTCAGCAAATCCCGCAGCGTGTAGCAGCTAACGACGCCAGTTCTGTGTTGGTTTATCAATCTTCTTTGGCTTCCTGCGTAGTGTTCTTGTTTGGCCACCCCTCTTTTAATTTGCTGCTCTAGCAGTCTGGCCATTGTTGTAGATTCACAGTCATCACTTGGTTCTCGCAAAAGTCTCACATTCTCGTAGAGCATTCAGAATGTCAGCCTGGTCCATGGCGCGTCCGCCCTCCACAGTAGCCTCACCTGCGAGCTTGTCAGCCCGCTCATTTCCTTGTACTCCCGCATGCCCTGGCACGCAGATGAAACTAATCTTTGCCAGTCGAGACCGCTCCAGAGGCAGCAACCATTCTCTTCGGATCGACCCCTCCTCTATCCTCTTGATCATGTTCATTGAGTCGCTAAGGAAACAAGCCCTAGTGAATGTCTGTGTCTCGAGCCATGTTATTGCTTTACTTACTGCCATGACTTCCATGGTCAGGCTACTTGTGGTTTCAGTGAAAGCACCAGAGTCCTCCTTCACAATTCTCCCTCCGGCCCGAGCTGTAAAGGCCCATGAGCTTCTCACATGTCGGACGACCGACCCATCTGTGTAGATGACCGCGTCACCGTCTAGCGAATTCTCGAAAATCAACGCTTGTACTTCAGCCTCAACCGCAGCCGGATTTTCTTGTCTGCATTTTCTATCTAGTTGGATGCAAACTGAAAAGGATGTGCAGAAGTCTGTTGGCACTTGCACCCACTCCTCGCCAGGTTCTAAGTCCTCAAGTGAACACCCCTGTTGAAGAATGTCTTCGGCTTGACCCATCCACGACCGTCCTCTTTTTAACCTGCTGCCCTTCACCTTCCTAATTTCACTATGCAGTGGATGTTGTGTGTTTGCGTTAATTCTGAAGTAGGCGCGTGCCCTGCAAACTTGTATTCTCTCTTCAATGGTTGGAAAATCAAGAAGGTAGCGCATCGCCCTGCATGCTGTATCTCTTGTACATCCAAGAATAATGCGCATAGCTTCATTCTGTATCCTTTCCATCCTTTCTATCTGCTTATGGCTGAGAGTCAAGATTGCCATTGCATACTCCAAAACAGACATGACCAGCCCCTCGTACAGAAGACATAGATGGCGCTGCTCACAGTTTGCTGCCGCCATCACCCGCATTGCTGCCAAACCCCGCTTGGCCTTTGTTATCACCTGGTCTATGTGCACATTGTAAGCAAGGCTTCGATCAAACCGTATCCCCAGGTACTTCATTGCCTGCGAGAAGAAGGAGAAGACAACCATACCAGCCTTTTGGACTGAATAGCCAGACTTTTACGTCAGATGTTTTATCTTTCTGCCGGGTCTGTGGCGAAGGGGTTACAGACATAGTTTGTAATCCCCCATACCGTGTTCAAAACACAGCTGAGAGGGTTTGGCAGCAGATCACCTGGCATTGGTTTCTATCCAATGGTATGAGTCCTGGTCATTTAGAAGTCAGTGGCAAACTACTGAACGTAAACTTGCCAAGAAATCACAAACAGCCAAGAAATGCTGGAGTTGATCGCGACGTCCTGTAAAGAATATGTAACTAACTTTTAGAGTACCTGCGAAATAATAAAATGACACTGATACTTTTTTTTCTTGTTTTCATTATGTGGCGAAGGGGTTACGGACACAACTTGTAATCCCACATGCCACTTTCAAAACAAAGCTACGGGCGATTTGGCAGCACTGTCTTGTGTTGGTTTTCATCAAAATGGTATGAGTGCCGGTCGTTCAGAAAGCAGTGGCAAACTTCTGAATGTAAACTTGCCAAGAAATCACTAACAGCCAAAACATGCTGGGTTTGACTGTGACGTCCTATAAAGGATATGCAACTAACTTTTTGTTGTCTTTCTAGCACTGGTATTGCAAAACTGCAGAAAAAGAAGTCCCTGTTCCTGAGTCGAAGAGGCCAGACTAAGACTGTGATTAACGAGGGAGATGGAGACAGAATTCGAGTCATTAAACCAACAGATGAATGTAAGAAGTGTTTCCATCAGACTTCTGTGCTTAGTATCCATCCATCATGTGCCATGCCGGTAAGCGTGAGCGGTCATGTTCTGCCATCTCACTCGATCACCAGAGTCGTGGATCAGCTCCGTGTTTCTGTCTCGACCATGCCACAAGGCCAAGCCATCCAGGTACTTGCTTCTAGGTCTTCCCCTTGGTCTGTTCCCCTCGATCTTACCAGTTGTCACCAAATTCTCCAATCCATTTCTTCTCATAACATGCCCACAAAATTTTGACTGTCTACGTCTAATTTCTCTAATCAATTTACGATCTTCATTTGTTTCTTGAAGGACTTGTTCATTGGTCTTTCTGGCTGTCCATGGTATTCTTTACATTTTCCTCAGAAACCACATCTCTACAGCCATCAGATGTTTTTGAGCCTGACTGCTCATTGTCCACGCTTCACATCCATACAAAAGTACAGAATCAATGTAGCATCTCAACACTCTTTTTCTCGTTTCAATTGACATCTTTTTATTGGTCAATATGTTTTTCATCTTGCTAAAGGCTACTTTCGCCATGGCAATTCTTGTTCTAATCTCTTCAAGGCATCTCCCATCAGATGTTATTACTGTTCCGAGATAATTGTACCTGCTCACTTGTTGAAGAATATTCCCATTTACTTGTATATTACATTGTGGTATTTCGTCCTTCCTAGTGATGACCATAATCTGTGTCTTTTTACAATTTAATTCTAACCCTAGTTGTTCACTGTGTGTAACAATCGCATCTACTAAATTTTGCAGGTCCTGTTCATTGTCTGCAATCAAGACTGTATCATCTGCATATCTAATGTTATTGATGCATCGTCCCCCAATGTTGATTCCTTCCATATCTTCAATATTTCTGAAAATACTTTCACTGTACAGGGAAAACAGATCTGGAGACATTACACATCCCTGTCTCACACCCCTTTTAATAGGCTGATATTGGCTTACTTCATTATCAACTCTTATGGCAGCTTGTTGTTTCCAATATATGTTTTTTACAAGTCTAAGATCTTTTCCATCAATTTGTAGATCTGTAGTCAATAAAGCAAAGGTGTAGATCTTTGTTTACTTCTATAGAATGTTCGATTATGTTTCTCAGTATATACACAGCATTTACTGTACCCTTGCCTTCCACAAACCCACATTGTTCTTCTCCTATTTCAGGTTGTATTTTCCTCCTAACTCTTTGCATGATAATTCTTAGCAAAATCTTCGTGATGTGACTCATTATACTAATTGTTCGATGTTGATCACATTCCAAGGCTCCTGATTTCATTGGGAGTGCTTAGTATGCTGCTGCCTTACTTGCTTTATTCTTTAACACTCCTTATTGTTCAGTCTACCTTTTTTATTCTTTCTCTTGTTGCTGCAATCTACAGGTACTCATCATCATCATACTCCCTGCTAGGTGGTGTAGACGTTCATGTCTCTGCACAGATCTTGGTCCTTGGGTCAACTCTACTGATGATATTCCTCTGTCCCATCATCTCAGTCCGCCCAGCATCATTTCTCTTACTCTGCTTCTGCCTCGTTTCCCATTGATCTTTCCAATTGTCATAGTGTTCTCCAATGCCTCTCTTCTCATCATATGACTGTAGAATGCTGTTTGCCTCTTTCTTGCATAGGCATTACTAAAATATGTTATATCAGTTTCTTCTCTTTTTTATTTCCATGCCTCTCAAAGGCAGGTTATGAAGAGAGTTCTGGAATGATATATTGTGTGTGCCTTGTTTACATGAGTATTTATTGTGTCTTCCTTCTTTCTTCTTCGACCTGTCATCTCTCATTGGAGAATAGGCCCTGAACCACCACACGCCAAGCTCCTTGTAGACTTGTTCATGGGTTGGATTTTGCAACTAAACTTTTATACAGGATAGGGCAGCCTCCTAGGACATGCAATGGTATGTTACAGTGTTACTGTTCTTTGCTTCCTTTTTGGACCCCAGTAAGACACGGATGATTCATTGTGTACTACTGTCATAATTTTAAATCAACACTGTCCTTTTTACACACAGACATAAAATTGCTGTCCTGACATTTAAATTATTTTTATTTTTAATTAACTAATTAAGTGCCATAGGCTGATTAATCATCTTAAGAAACTTCTTGTATCTGCAAGTTTTCCCCCATGGAACCCCCCTTTAATTTGATATATAATACCTTATGGCTGCTACCATATTAATAACTTTTAAATTATAACTGTGACACACCCATCCTTTATTTTGGGGTCCAAACCTGTTTTTTGTTTGACACTGAATCTGTATCTGTTAATGAAAAGCTCACTCATGATATTCTTGCTGTCTTCCCAAACAATAGTTAGTTATCGGACATGCTTGAATCTGTATCTGTTAATGAAAGCTCACTCATGATATTCTTGCTGTCTTCCCAAACAATAGTTAGTTATCGGACATGCTTGAAGCTGTATCTGTTAATGAAAGCTCACTCATGATATTCTTGCTGTCTTCCCAAACAATAGTTAGTTATCGGACATGCTTGAAGCTGTATCTGTTAATGAAAGCTCACTCATGATATTCTTGCTGTCTTCCCAAACAATAGTTAGTTATCGGACATGCTTGAAGCTGTATCTGTTATGAAAGCTCACTCATGATATTCTTGCTGTCTTCCCAACAATAGTTAGTTATCGGACATGCTTGAAGCTGTATCTGTTAATGAAAGCTCACTCATGATATTCTTGCTGTCTTCCCAAACAATAGTTGGTTATCGGACATGCTTGAAGCTGTATCTGCTAATGAAAGCTCTCTCATGATATTCTTGCTGTCTTCCCAAACAATAGTTGGTTATCGGACATGCTTGAAGCTGTATCTGCTAATGAAAGCTCTCTCATGATATTCTTGCTGTCTTCCCAAACAATAGTTAGTTATCGGACATGCTTGAAGCTGTATCTGTTAATGAAAGCTCACTCATGATAGTCTTGCTGTCTTCCCAAACAATAGTTAGTTATCGGACATGCTTGAAGCTGTATCTGTTAATGAAAGCTCACTCATGATAGTCTTGCTGTCTTCCCAAACAATAGTTAGTTATCGGACATGCTTGAAGCTGTCAGATATATACAAGGGGGTTTCAAATGAAAACCTTAAAGTGAAATAAATTACAGTAACCACGCCATTGTCTTGTAACCTGTCAGTATTGTTGTTAAGAGTGTTAAGCACATGACATCACGGTGCAGATGAACATGGTCACATCATAAGGATAGTTTAAAGATGGCCGCCCCACTTTTGACATGCACCAAAGAGGAGCAGCGTTCTGTTTCCGATTTTTTTTATCAATAAACGGGTGAAACCTACATAAATTCATCAGCAAATGAAGGTCCAGTATGATGATGCATGCCTGTCAGTCCAGCTAGTGTATGAGTGGAGTAGGAAGTTTCAAAACGGTGTAACTTCTGTGACAGACTGTTCACGACTGGGTCAGGCACACCGAGTAGTGACCCCAGAGAACTTTATTCTACAGGAATCCAAGCACTTTATCGGCTCTGGAGGACTTGCATTGAATGCAGTGGTGACTACATCGAAAAATTATACATTTGTGTTTTACTTTTTCAGAATGTATTCACCCAACAACAAAAAGTTTCAGGTTTTCATTTGAAGCCCCCTCATACAAACTGTTGTGAGATACATGGTTGCTTGGTGGGAATCCTCCATATGGTTGAACTCTTTAAGTCTGATACATTGCCATTCAGGTCTTTGAGGCCTTGAAGAGGGCTTGCATCTGTAACATGAGGTTGATGTAGAGACTTCTCCCGACCTGGTGCCAAAGTTCCATCTGCACTGGGACTGTGTCTGCCCAGCTCTCCTCCCCCTCTCCTTGTCCAGAAACCAGTACTGGTAGCTGAACTTCACATCTGTGGTTAGACATATCAGGAACTAATCAGGTCAGGATTCAGCACAGCACATATGGACTGGTACGGATTCGACCCAGGTTGGTGTTTCCTTCATGGGTTACAGGTATTTCATGGTCAACAGACTCTAACATCATGCCCAGTGGGACTGTAAGATGGATAGATACTATTTATTTGTTATCACACAACCGTTACAGGTTAAAGGCAAGAGAATCGACTTCATTGCCCCAGGCATCCACTGTATAGCTCAGTGTTTCTGCCACAGAAAGGCAAGCCACCTGGCGAGAGAATCACATAAAGCAGGAACTCTTTGGATCTGTTGTAAAGAAGCAGAGAAGAGCATGAGCATTTACAGCCCGTTCAGCGGGTTGAACTGTTCAAGAATCCAGTGGTGCCCACAAGCAGCATGACGATGGAGGTGATGGCAGTAACACAAGCTTTCATATGGCTGGAATCACAGCATTATACCAGCGTGTGTATACTAAGTGATTCAATGAGCATGATTCGGAAGGTCGAAGCTGGATCTGTACGTAAACAGTGGACTGAGTCGCTGAGGAAGTCTGTTGTCCGTAAAGTCACCTTCATCTTTGTCCCGGGACATGCGGGAGTCAAGGGACATGAACAAGCTGATAAACTGGCTGGCTCTGCACCCCCTGCAGATGGCCAGCCCATGGATCGTGCCGATGTTATTAATGTCCTTAAAGACACGTTGAGAACAGAAGACTTTGACGTCAGTGAATTCACATCGCTGTCCAGGATGTATAGGAGTAAGAATTGGCATGGCCAGATTCCAGCGGTACATCGGGAAAAAGTGGTACCTCGTTAACCAACACAGAACTGGCACTATTAGCCACCGGACGCTGATGCTTATGCTGGGGAGAGGATCTGAGCACCTATGGACCTGTCCGGAGTGCAATGAAGATACCCCAACTGATAACTGAACTGTAGCTCCTGTGATGACCTACAGGGGTCTTCGGGAAAATTGCACTCACAGTCTGAATGACACAGCCCAAGAACAAACCCACGACCTTCAGAGCACGTGGCAGACAACCTGTAAATTGTCATCAGTTGTAATTTAAGCAGCTTCCAGTGAAATGGTTTAATCTGTCAACATAGATGTTCACTACCTACTTGTTTCAACTACACACCATATGGTGTCTTATCACATATCTTAACAATGTCTGTTATTAGATATATATTCAAAACTATTGTCAGAAGAGTAATATTTTCATCAGAAATATTTAAAACTGACCTCCATCAACTTTTTATTTTTAATGATGCGGGAGGTGTTGTTTAAAGGCAAAACAGTCAACTTCATTGCACTTGGGTTTTATCCCACAAATGCTTAGTCTACAGAGCACGAATTCCATAGCTTCAGTGACGACCCCTAAGGTCTCAGACAAAATTGATTTTATGAAACAAATGGCAATCGGAAAATTGCCAACAAGTGAATAAACAAACAAACAAACAACACCCTCCCCCCCACACACACACACTCACTCACTCCACTCTCTCTCTCTCTCTCTCTCTCTCTCTCTCTCTCTCTCTCTCTCTCTCTCTCTCACACACACACACACACACACACACACACACACGCATGCACACACACATATATCAAAACTATGATCAGGTGCATTCAGACCTCTCTATCACTACTTACATTTAAAAACTGATGAGATATTTATAAAATTGTTTTATCATTACATGTCCGTAAAACTTGCTGTTATCAGATACGGATTAAACTCTGTAATTCTATCAATTTAAAACTCATAAATTATATGCAAACACCATCAGATATATTTAAAGTCTACTGTGCTGATCACACGTACACCACCATACGTCTTCCGGTCAACTCTACTGTCCGTGATGTGATTCTCAGTGCCAGGGATAAGCTGTGTCTAGGTCATGACCCAGTTCTGTGTGAAGTCAAGTCCAGTGGAGGTGAGTTTTACTGGTCATGTGTCATAGCACTGCTTGCTGATTGGTTGTGTACATAAGCTGACTGCAAGTATGTTATAGTCTACCTCTGTCCACAGCCCTTTTTCTTGTGTATTGTTAACCATTTCTGATATTAACTATCCTGCATGCCATTATGTCAAACTGTCTAAAATCTTCTCTCTTGGTCTCTTCCTGCCTCTCCTCCCCTCCAACTTTCCTGTTGCCTGTTGTTGTGACATACTCCAGCTGTCCTCTTCTCATGACATGTCCAAAGAATGTGGGTTGTCTTCTTCTGATGTGAGTAACCAGTTCTCTTTGTGAGTAAAAAGAATAGTTGAAAGGCAAGAGGGTTGACTTCATTAAACCGTGTTTTATCCCATATGGCTTGGTTTCTTTCCACAAAGCGGCCTGCATAAAGTACGAACTCTGTAGCTCCAGCAATGACCCCTAGGAGTCTCTGAAAAAATTGTGCTTGTGAACCAAACGATGTTGTCCGGAATCAAACCCACAAACTTCTGAGCACGAGACGGGTGGTGAAACCACTTTCCCATGGAGACTTCCCCTTTGTGAGTAAACCTCTTGTAAGATATCTTCAATCACAGGTGGGGACGACATAATCACATTTATAATCAGTGTGCCAAGAGATTAGTCAGTTTTTGCTCAGTCAATCAGCCAGTCAGTCAGTTATCTTCAAAAAGCCAAACCCAACAAAAAAGCCTGTCATGATTTTACATAGGCAGGGAAAAACAGAGAGAAAATGCTGGACAGTTCCACATCATGACAAGAAGGAACATCGGTATCACACATGATGGCACGCAATAGATTATGCAATCTCATGTATTTAAAATTCAGTACTTAGGGAATCTCTGTGGTGAAGTGGTCAAGCCATCTGACTCGGGCTTCGAAGGTTGTGGGTTCGATTCCGGGCCACATCCTTCGGTTCACGAATGCATTTTTTCAGAGACTCCTGGGGGTTGTCGCTGGATCTACAGAGTTCATACTTTGTGCAACACTTCCGGCAGTTCGCTGCAGAAAGAGACTGAGCCATATGGGATAAAACCCAGTGCAATGAAGTCGACCTTTAAGCTTTTTTTTAATACAAAATTCAAGATTGGCGAATCAGCCATGTGCACATGTGGATTGGAGCCTCAGACAGCAGATCACATACTCCAAGACTGTCCAAAATACAACATGTCTAGGCAAACTTTCTGGCTTAGAGAAACAAGAGCGGAAGATAAACTCTATGGACCACTGAGTGAATTAAAACAAGACAGTTATATTCATACCAGAGACAACATTGCAGTTATAGACAAATGTCAAGCGAATAAAGAAGAAAAGAAATGTCTGTTCTGAGTTATATGTTACATGTTTGTCAGGATGGCTGACACAACAGTTTTATAAAAATATTCACATGCATTTAATGTCTTTTTTTTATCTGATATTTAGAGCGGGTAGTCTTCAAAGAGAAGGACAGATGTGTCATGAAGTCCCTGAGTCTAAATGGACGGCTGTTCATTGCACCACGTGAACACCTGGATGCTTTGGTAAATCGTTTGTTGACAAGATATCTTCTCAGCTCTTCTCCTCCACCTCTTTCATTCCTGTTGTGTCAGTTAAAATCAGGTTAACTCTTAGTGTACTGCCCAAATAGCCGACTCCATGGTGAAGGGGTTACAGACGCAATTTATAATTCCACATACCCACGTCTGAAACACAGCTGTGGGAGATTTGACAGCAGACCACCTTATTTTGGTTTTTTTTATGAAATGGTATGGGTGCTGGTCATTCAGAAAGTAAAGGCAAACTACTAAACGTAAACTTTCCCAAGAATCACGAATAGCCAAACCATTCAGTATGCCATGTCTTTCATGATTAATATCAGTACTGCATGTCTTTCATGATTATATCAGTACTGCATGTCTTTCATGATTATATCAGTACTCCATGTCTTTCATGATTATATCAGTACTCCATGTCTTTCATGATTATATCAGTACTCCATGTCTTTCATGATTATATCAGTACTCCATGTCTTTCATGATTATATCAGTACTCCATGTCTTTCATGATTATATCAGTACTGCATGTCTTCATGATTATATCAGTACTCCATGTCTTTCATGATTATATCAGTACTCCATGTCTTTCATGGATATATCAGTACTGCCTGTCTTTCATGATTATATCAGTACTGCATGTCTTTCATGATTATATCAGTACTCCATGTCTTTCATGATTATATCAGTACTGCATGTCTTTCATGATTATATCAGTACTGCATGTCTTTCATGATAATATCAGTACTCCATGTCTTTCATGATTATATCAGTACTCCATGTCTTTCATGATTATATCAGTACTCCATGTCTTTCATGATAATATCAGTACTCCATGTCTTTCATGATAATATCAGTACTGCATGTCTTTCATGATTATATCAGTACTCCATGTCTTTCATGATAATATCAGTACTCCATGTCTTTCATGATTATATCAGTACTGCATGTCTTTCATGATTATATCAGTACTGCATGTCTTTCATGATAATATCAGTACTCCATGTCTTTCATGATTATATCAGTACTGCATGTCTTTCATGATTATATCAGTACTGCATGTCTTTCATGATAATATCAGTACTCCATGTCTTTCATGATTATATCAGTACTGCATGTCTTTCATGATTATATCAGTACTCCATGTCTTTCATGATTATATCAGTACTCCATGTCTTTCATGATTATATCAGTACTCCATGTCTTTCATGATAATATCAGTACTGCCTGTCTTTCATGATTATATCAGTACTGCATGTCTTTCATGATTATATCAGTACTCCATGTCTTTCATGATTATATCAGTACTCCATGTCTTTCATGATATATCAGTACTCCATGTCTTTCATGATATATCAGTACTCCATGTCTTTCATGATTATATCAGTACTGCATGTCTTTCATGATATATCAGTACTCCATGTTTTTAGTATATCAGTCTTCATGTCTTTCATGATTATATCAGTCTTCATGTCTTTCATGATAATCAGTACTCCATGTCTTTCATGATTATATCAGTACTGCATGTCTTTCATGATATATCAGTACTCCATGTCTTTCATGATTATATCAGTACTCCATGTCTTTCATGATTATATCAGTACTGCATGTCTTTCATGATTATATCAGTACTCATGTCTTTCATATTATATCAGTACTCCATGTCTTTCATGATTATATCAGTACTGCATGTCTTTCATGATTATATCAGTACTCCATGTCTTTCATGATTATATCAGTACTGCATGTCTTTCATGATTATATCAGTACTCCATGTCTTTCATGATTATATCAGTACTCCATGTCTTTCATGATAATATCAGTACTCCATGTCTTTCATGATTATATCAGTACTGCATGTCTTTCATGATAATATCAGTACTCCATGTCTTTCATGATTATATCAGTACTGCATGTCTTTCATCATTATATCAGTACTGCATGTCTTTCATCATTATATCAGTACTGCATGTCTTTCATGATTATATCAGTACTGCATGTCTTTCATGATTATATCAGTACTGCATGTCTTTCATGATAATATCAGTACTCCATGTCTTTCATGATTATATCAGTACTGCATGTCTTTCATGATTATATCAGTACTCCATGTCTTTCATGATTATATCAGTACTGCATGTCTTTCATGATTATATCAGTACTCCATGTCTTTCATGATAATATCAGTACTCCATGTCTTTCATGATTATATCAGTACTGCATGTCTTTCATGATAATATCAGTACTCCCTGTCTTTTATGATTATATCAGTACTGCATGTCTTTCATGATAATATCAGTACTCCATGTCTTTCATGATTATATCAGTACTGCATGTCTTTCATGATTATATCAGTACTCCATGTCTTTCATGATTATATCAGTACTCCATGTCTTTCATGATTATATCAGTACTGCATGTCTTTCATGATAATATCAGTACTCCATGTCTTTCATGATTATATCAGTACTGCATGTCTTTCATGATAATATCAGTACTCCATGTCTTTCATGATTATATCAGTACTGCATGTCTTTCATGATAATATCAGTACTCCATGTCTTTCATGATAATATCAGTACTCCATGTCTTTCATGATTATATCAGTACTCCATGTCTTTCATGATTATATCAGTACTGCATGTCTTTCATGATTATATCAGTACTCCATGTCTTTCATCATTATATCAGTACTGCATGTCTTTCATGATTATATCAGTACTCCATGTCTTTCATGATTATATCAGTACCACATGTCTTTCATGATTATATCAGTGCTTCACATCTTTCATGATTATATCAGTACTGCATGTCTTTCATGATTATATCAGTACCACATGTCTTTCATGATTATATCAGTGCTTCACATCTTTCATGATTATATCAGTACCACATGTCTTTCATGATTATATCAGTACTGCATGTCTTTCATGATTATATCAGTACTGCATGTCTTTCATGATTATATCAGTACACCATGTCTTTCATGATTATATCAGTACCACATGTCTTTCATGATTATATCAGTACTGCATGTCTTTCATGATTATATCAGTACTCCATGTCTTTCATGATTATATCAGTACGCCATGTCTTTCATGATTATATCAGTACACCATGTCTTTCATGATTATATCAGTATGCCATGTTTTTCATGATTATATCAGTACCACATGTCTTTCATGATTATATCAGTTTCTATGTGTTGCCTGATTATATCAAACCAACTGACCACACTTTGTGCTTATTTGTATTCTTTGCATAATACTTTTCAGACACCAGTTCCAGAACAAGAGGGCCCTAACACTAGCACAATCGCTCAGCTAGAACTGATCAGTACCAAAGAACTGGCCCACCAGATAACCCTGCATGACTGGGATCTGTTTATTGCTGTCCCCGAGGTAGGTGCACAATGTGGTGTGTGTGTTTTTTTTTTTTGTCTGTTTATTACTGTCCAAGAAGTAGCTACACAATGTGTGTTTTTGTCTGTTTATTACTGTCTCAGAGGTAGCTACACAATGTGTGTTTTTGTCTATTTATTACTGTTCCAAAGGTAGCTGCACAATGTGGTGTGTATGTGTTTTTGTCTGTTTATTACTGTCCCAGGGGTAGCTATACAATGTGTGTTTTTGTCTGTTTATTGCTGTTCCAGAGGTAGCTACACAATGTGGTGTGTATGTGGTTTTTGTCTGTTTATTACTGTCCCAGAGGTAGCTATACAATGTGTATTTTTGTCTGCTTATTATTGTCCCAGAGGTAGCTATACAATGTGTATTTTTGTCTGTTTATTATTGTTCCAGAGGTAGCTATACAATGTGTATTTTTGTCTGTTTATTATTGTCCCAGAGGTAGCTATACAATGTGTATTTTTGTCTGTTTATTATTGTCCCAGAGGTAGCTATACAATGTGTATTTTTGTCTGTTTATTATTGTCCCAGAGGTAGCTATACAATGTGTATTTTTGTCTGTTTATTATTGTCCCAGAGGTAGCTATACAATGTGTATTTTTGTATGTTTATTACTGTTCCAGAGGTAGCTATACAATGTGTATTTTTGTATGTTTATTATTGTCCCAGAGGTAGCTATACAATGTGTATTTTTGTATGTTTATTACTGTTCCAGAGGTAGCTATACAATGTGTATTTTTGTATGTTTATTACTGTTCCAGAGGTAGCTATACAATGTGTATTTTTGTATGTTTATTACTGTTCCAGAGGTAGCTTCACAAAGTGGTGTGTGTGTGTTTTGGTTTTTTTTTTGTCTGTTCATTACTGTCCCAGAGGTAGTTGCACAATGTGGTGTATGCGTTTTTTTATGTGTATGGAATTTTACTTTTTAACTCATTTTATAAGAAAGAAAATTTATTATGACTTTAATAGTTACTACACACATGATGTACTTGTTTGTACTCCTTCAGTCCAGACAGTTACATAAACCTTCTCTCCAGCCTCAGACAGTTGTTGCATGAACCTACTCTCCAGCCTCAGACAATTGTTGCATGAACCTACTCTTCAGCCTCAGACAGTTGTTGCATGAACCTACTCTCCAGCCTCAAACAATTGTTGTATGAACCTACTCTCCAGCCTCAGACAGTTGTTGCATGAACCTACTCTCCAGTCTCAGACAGATGTTGCATGAACCTACTCTCCAGTCTCAGACACATTTGCATGAACCTACTCTCCAGCCTCAGACAGTTGTTGCATGAACCTACTCTCCAGCCTCAGACAGTTGTTGCATTAACCTACTCTCCAGCCTCAGACAGTTGTTGCATGAACCTACTCTCCAGCCTCAGACAATTGTTGTATGAACCTACTCTCCAGTCTCAGACAGTTGTTGCATTAACCTACTCTCCAGTCTCAGACAGATGTTGCATGAACCTACTCTCCAGCCTCAGACAGTTGTTGCATGAACCTAATCTCCAGTCTCAGACAGATGTTGCATGAACCTACTCTCCAGCCTCTGACAGTTGTTGCATGAACCTACTCTCCAGCCTCAGATAGTTGTTGCATGAACCTACTCTCCAGTCTCAGACAGATGTTGCATGAACCTACTCTCCAGTCTCGGACAGATGTTGCATGAACCTACTCTCCAGCCTCAGACAGTTGTTGCATGAACCTACTCTCCAGCCTCTGACAGTTGTTGCATGAACCTACTCTCTGGTCTCAGACAGTTGTTGCATGAACCTACTCTCTGGTCTCAGACAGTTGTTGCATGAACCTACTCTCCAGCCTCAGACAGTTGTTGCATGAACCTACTCTCGAGTCTTATGCCCTTTAGGTCAAACCAACCTAACATGGGGACCAAGAAATGTCGTGTGAGGTAAAGGCAGCCAATGAGACACTGACCATGCCACCCACTACGTGCTTATTGGTCTATACAAATATGGGTGTAGCAACACACTGCCAATGTGCCTTAAGACATATAAATATGTCCTATACTTACTTTTATAACAATGTGTACTGAGTTAAAAGTAGCATCTGCCTGCAACAGAAAGAGTCCCAGATGGTTTCAGTGCTGATACCTGAAGGAGGAACTAACCGCTATGGAAAATACTGTTTGCGTGACTTTCACAGAAGCTAAATAAAAGTAGACACTGGAAAGCCTTCTTATAGTCCATGCCAAGGCATTGGTGATCATGTCTACCCGCAGCCTTCTGTCTCGTGTACTGCCAGTCATCTCTGGTACAGATGCTAATCCATGCCACTGTATCAACTGTCTAGCATCTTCTATTTTGGTCTCTCTGTACCTCTGTTTATGGATGAAATATGTATTAGTGATAGAAGAGCAGAATATTAAACGAGCCTGCATGCTCAATTCTTAACTCTTTGAAAATAAAGTGTGTTTATTTGTTTTTTTCCCCTCCAAATTTTCTATTTTCATGATGTACTCCAGCTGTTCCCTACACATAATGTTCCCAAAGAACGTTGGTTGTTTTCTGATGTGAGTAAACATTTTTGGGAAGCCAGATTTTTTTTTATATGCACTGAAGAAATGTAGCATGCAAGAGAACACATTACGCAGTGTTTGGGATTCGTGGGAAAGAGCCACTCAACACTATACATTGCTTAGCACTGAAAGAGTTATGTTCATGATGTTGCAATATTGACAACACTTAACTATTTTGTTTATCATATTTGTATCCAATAGCAAGAGATTTTAAACAAGGTGTTTGGACCAACTGTCTTCCCTGAGGGAATCTCCCCAAATTTGGAGAATTTCCTGAGAAGATTTGATCAGGTATGATATGAAATATCTGAAGAAAAAGGAATATTTTATGAAAAGGCTTCATCAGGTATGATGTCAAATATACTAAGAAAAAGTAGCACTTTCTGAGAAGATTAGTATAGTATGAAATATCCTAAGAAAGAGGAGCCTTTTATGAGACTAGATCAGTGTAGTATGAAATTTCTTAAGAAAAAAGGAGCATTTTATGAGACTAGATCAGTTTAGTATGAAATATCCTAAGAAAGAGGAGTACTTTCTGAGACTAAATTAGTATAGTATGAAATTCCTTAGATAGAGAAGTATTTGTTTAGAGGTGTGAACCAGAGATCAGTTGAAATATACTTGTCAGAGACATTTTCATGACAAGATCTGACTGGGTACAATTGAAGTATTCTTAGAGAATTTTATTGGAATGTTGACATCATACCATCATAACTGTTCTAAGATATGTGAGAATTTTATTAAATGTTGAAATCGTACAATCTGAATTGTTCTAAGATATGTTGTGAGTTTTATTGGAAGATTATAAATATCCAGTGAATTGTCCTTGTTAGCAGATCATATTTTTAAAAGTGTTGACCCGATGTTAAAATTAATTGTCAGTATGTGTGAATTTTCCTTATTTTACCAGATGTTATATAAAATGTCCTTGATAGGATAGTATTCATTATTGTTCAGTAATTGTTATATTGATGGCTGCAGAAATGTGGTTTCTGAGGAAAATGCAAAGAATACCATGGACAGACAGAAAAACCAATGACCAAGTACTACAGGAGACAAATGAGCATCGTAAACTGATTAGAGAAATTAGACGTAGACAGTCAAAGTTTTTTGGGCATGTTATGAGAAGAAATGGATTGGAGAACTTAGTGACAACTGGCAAGATCGAGGGGAACAGACCAAGAGGAAGACCGAGAGGAAAATACCTGGATGGCTTGGCCACATGGCATGGACGAGACAGGAACACTGAGCTGATCCATGACACTGGTGATCGAGTGAAATGGCGAGTCATGACCGCCCACGCTTTCCGGCATGGCACATGATTGATTGATTGAATTGTTATATTATTGTATTTACTGACCAGATGCTCATGCCAGATAGATGACATGACTGTCGGTAGCTGTGATTATGTCATTATTGAACACGCTCACACAATCAACATATATAGGCCTGGCTTGACAGTTCTTGCCAAGTGTTGGGCTGTGACATTAGTTAAACTAGATTACTGGGTCGTGGTGACAACCAAGAACATCATGATTGTGTTGCCAGATAGATGACATCACTGCAGCAGGCTGTGATCACATCATTATTGAACACGCTTGTATAATCAACACATAAAGGCCTGGCTTGACAGTTCATGCTGGACACTAGGCAGAGCAGTTCTGGCATGGTTGTCCACAACAACATAAGACGGTCAAACTCCCTAGATCCTTGGAATCTATTAAAATAGTGTTTTATACAGAACATTTACAGTCTGCACCTTGTTCACAACACTGATGTGGAACGAGTAATGTTGCCAACAACTGGCAAATGTGAATATTTAGTATCAGTCAGTCAGGAGCCATCTCCACAATGAAGGTTGGCTGCATTGGATCTCTAACACTTTCTGTCTCTCACCTTGATTGTACATTCTGTCAGATTGCTGTTCGTCCATTTCTTGATGTTATTTTCCCACTTGTATCGTTGTCTACTTCTTGCTCGCTTGCCTTCAACCTTATCCTCCACTAATATTTTTATAAGAGTGTTATGTCTTTTATCATAGCCAAAATATTTCACTTGTCTCTTTTTTTATTTCTTTCATCAGCTTTGTTCATTGTGTTTTTCTAGAGCCTCTGTATTTGATTATTTTTGATTCCTTGAAATATGACATATTCTTCTTTGCATCGACATCTCCAAGGCCTCTTTTCGACTTTCTAGTTGTTTTTTCAATGTCCAGGCTTCCACACCATACAGTAGCGTTGAATATAAGTAACATTTGACAACTCTTATTTTTAATACGTTTTTAATCTTGATTTAATATATTGTTTCCTAAATGCAGTTTGAGTTAAGTAAGCTCTACTACATACTACCCATGCTGATCTAATTCTGTCCTAGTCTGGCAATCATGACACAGAATGAATACATTCATTACTATAGTTATTTATTTACTACTTTGCTGCATATCATTGTTTCCACAGTGAAATAACACAACTGTGTTTAGTTAGTTAGTCGACAGATCATCCTCGTTGCACATCGGACCATTCAGTCCATAAGTGCTCGGATCCCCTCCTCAGCAAATCCCGCAGCGTGTAGCGGCTAACGACGCCAGTTCTGTGTTGGTTTATCAATCTTCTTTGGCTTCCTGCGTAGTGTTCTTGTTTGGCCACCCCTCTTTTAATTTGCTGCTCTCGCAGTCTGGCCATTGTTGTAGATTCACAGTCATCACTTGGTTCTTGCAAAAGTCTCACTTCTCGTAGAGCATTCAGAATGTCAGCCTGGTCCATGGCGCGTCCGCCCTCAACAGTAGCCTCACCTGCGAGCTTGTCAGCCCGCTCATTTCCTTGTACTCCCGCATGCCCTGGCACGAAGATGAAACTAATCTTTGCCAGCCGAGACCGCTTCAGAGGCAGCAACCATTCTCTTCGGATCGACCCCTCCTCTATCCTCTTGATCATGTTCATTGAGTCGCTAAGGAAACAAGCCCTAGTGAATGTCTGTGTCTCGAGCCATGTTATTGCTTTACTTACTGCCATGACTTCCATGGTCAGGCTACTTGTGGTTTCAGTGAAAGCACCAGAGTCCTCCTTCACAATTCTCCCTCCGGCCCGAGCTGTAAAGGCCCATGAGCTTCTCACATGTCGGACGACCGACCCATCTGTGTAGATGACCGCGTCACTGTCTAGCGAATTCTCGAAAATCAACGCTTGTACTTCAGCCTCAACAGCAGCCGGATTTTCTTGTCTGCATTTTCTATCTAGTTGGATGCAAACTGAAAAGGATGTGCAGAAGTCTGTTGGCACTTGCACCCACTCCTCGCCAGGTTCTAAGTCCTCAAGTGAACACACCTGTTGAAGAATGTCCTCGGCTTGACCCATCCACGACCGTCCTCTTTTTAACCTGCTGCCCTTCACCTTCCTAATTTCACTATGCAGTGGATGCTGTGTGTTTGCGTTAATTCTGAGGTAGGCACGTGCCCTGCAAACTTGCATTCTCTCTTCAATGGTTGGAAAATCAAGAAGGTAGCGCATCGCCCTGCATGCTGTATCTCTTGTACATCCAAGAATAATGCGCATAGCTTCATTCTGTATCCTTTCCATCCTTTCTATCTGCTTATGGCTGACAGTCAGGATTGCCATTGCATACTCCAAAACAGACATGACCAGCCCCTCGTACAGAAGACATAGATGGCGCTGCTCACAGTTTGCTGCCGCCATCACCCGCATCGCTGCCAAACCCCGCTTGGCCTTTGTTATCACCTGGTCTATGTGCACATTATAAGCAAGGCTTCGATCAAACCGTATACCCAGGTAATTCATTGCCTGCGTTCTTTCCACCGTCTCTGAACACAGCATTACAGTTGGTGTTGGATTGTTGACAATATGATTATTCAACGAGAACCAAGTCACTGTTGCCTTTGTTGGGTTGACCATTGCCCCAGCTTCATCACACCAAGTACTTATGCGATTGAGTTCGGTTTGTAGTTCCACAGCAACCTCCTCTCTATCCTTACCCTGACGATACACTAAAACATCATCGGCATATGACAATGTCCTGCCAGGTCCAGTGATCTGCTCACTGGTGATTCTCACTGTGTAGGCGTTGAACAGTACCGGAGATAATGGTGATCCCTGTGGTAGGCCAGGATATATTGTTGTTGGTTCCGAAGTCCAACTGCCACATCTAAAAACTACTTTCCGTTGGAAGAGAGCTGCAGCGATCCAACTAAGGAGGAATGGACTTACGTTTAGTTCAAGAAGCTGAAACATTAAAAAATCCAGTGGTACTCTGTTGTATGCGTCCTCAAGATCAATCGCTGCAGCAACGGTTTCAGTGCCTGAGTGGAAACCTTCATAGACATCGTGGGCAAAGACTGCTGCATTGGTCCAGGTTTCTCTTTTTGGACGGTACCCACCCAGGGTAGGTGGGAAAACACCTTGCCTCTCTAGTTGGCTTGATATTTTCCTGGCAATTACCTTCTCCAGCAGCTTGCCTATTGTATTCTGCATGGTTATAATTCGATATCCCTGAATTTTCTTGTGGTCTTTGTCAGGCTTCGGCAAGGGAATCAGATAGCTGTGTAACCATTCCTCCTTGATGCTAGCACTCCCTATACTGTTGTTGTACATGTCTGCTAGTTTCTCTAGCTCATTGTCGGTACACCTATTTATGTCGTCGTATCTTATGCCATCAGGACCTGGAGCACTGTTTTTTGATCGTCGAAGCACAGCCTTGATTTCTTGCACTGTCACTGTGTCTTCATCCGAAGTGTTCTGGGCCTTGCATCTGTCTGAGGTGACCTCCTTGGCCAGATTCCGGCCTCCCATGTCTGTCTGGTTGCTCTGCTCAAGGTAGCGTTCAAAGAGGGCTTTGCCCTTGTCCTCGTCAGTCCTCTGCCAGATGAGGTCAGCACCTTGGAAGTCAGAAATGCTCTTATTCTTGACTACACCACTCATGCTTTTATGTAGTCGCCAGAACAATTTCAGTGACTTGTCTGTGCTTACTCTTTGACACACCTCTGCCCATTTTTCGCTTTTAACCACCGTGACCAGTTTTTTGAAATAGCTTACTTTTGTGTGCATCTCTCTTTCTAAGTGCAAGCAGGGACTAGGATGACCAGCTCTGTTCTTCTTGGCATTTTGCCATCTCCTTACAGCACTACGCTTATCCACCCAAGCCTTCTCCACCTCGAAACTCCACCACGGTGGCTGCTCCCAGCTTTTTTTCCTTTTCTTCCTGCCCTGAAACGTTCTGCGCTTGTCACGTCTTATTTTACTCACCACATCTTGCCCTGTACTGTCATACTGGAACGTCTTTACCTTTAGCTTGTGCTGCCTGGTTCTGCCTTTCTCCACCAATATGCTGCATGGGTGGTGGTCGCTGCCATGGTGTCCTAGGACACCCCATCTACACACTGTAGTGAGTGAAGGTGAAACTAGCGCCAGATCAATAGCACTGTCCTCATCGCCTGGACGGCTTGCTGTCCTGGTGACACAGCCACTGTTAATACAAACCAGGTCAATGGTTTCCAGTGCAGTCTCGAGCTCCTCCCCTTGTGTATTGGAGGAAGTGTTTCCCCATGATCTGCCTTTAGCGTTGAAGTACAACTGTGTTTGTTCTCCCTTATTAACTCACAAGTGCTAACAACCACTAATCACATCGCTAGATTTTACTAATGTTTACCTGTGTGATAACCCCACAGTAGATTACTCATACCTGGCTGTTGGCTGTGTGACTTGCAATGATGTTTGTACTCTGGCTGCTCCACACTAGATTACTAATACGTGACTGTGTGAATAATCATGGAGGTACAAAGCGAACTGCGCTACTGGGTGCTAACTGAAGTGGTTGTCTTGACCAGTGTGAGGAAGGAGATTAAGATGTTGAGAGTGATCAAGGAAGGAGATTGTGAAGGGGGGGAGTAATGAGGAGGAAGGTAGATGGGGGGGGGGAGTAATAAGGGGGAAAGGAGATGAGGAAAGAGAGTAATGAAAGAGTAATGAGCGGGAAGGAGGATGGAAGAGAGTAATGAGGAGGAAGAGATAAGGAGGGAGAGTAATGAGAGGGAAGAGGTGAGGAGGGAGAGTAATGAGGTGAAAAGGAGATGAGAGAAGAGAGTAATGAGGGAGACAGGAGATGAGGTGAGAGAGTAATGAGGGGGTGGAGAAAGAAATGTGAAGAGAAATTAATGAGTAAGAGAGGTGAGGGGAGATGTGTTGAGAGAGAGTGTGTGTGTGTCTTATTTACTAATCATTACTGTAACGATGTTTGACTTCCCATGTCCTCCACCTGCCTCACAATAACTAGCTGCAGTACTGGGTGGTCACGGAAATGGTTCTATTGAGCAACGTGGGAAAGAGGGTTCAGCTGCTGAGGAAGTTTATCAAACTAGCACAGTAGTAAGTGATGGTCTCTGGGATGTGTATGTTTCCTTTGCTCTTTATTGTTTGTTCCTCTTCTGCACTAGGATGCAGAGACAAATAATACTGTGGTTTTTGTGCAAAAATGTGAATAAGTGACTGACATGGTGCTGTCTTGACAGGGGCAGTGAAGTCAATCCTCTTGTATTTAAACTCCTTTAAGTAAAGCAAAGTAGGGAACTCATTTTATGAGGTGTATTGAATATATAGTGCTAGACTAATAGTTTTTTATATGGATTGGCAATGAAGGAGTGATGTGGTCAATATCAAGCAGGCTGCCTTTACTGCCCAAGACATACGAGGGGAAGTCAATAAATAAGTCACAAATGGCTGTAGTAAAATAACTAAATATGATAACAACTTGAAACCAGTTAATTTGTATACATTCATTGTCCCTTTATTTCTCATCATAATTTCCACCAACATTGATGCACTTATCCCATCGTTTTATCAGTCCTCCCAATACCGGCTGCATAGAACTGCGTGCTTAGTTTTCATTTACCGGTCATCCCACAGAACTGTGTGACTTATTGACTTGCCCTCGTAACTTTTTCTACCCAGCTATGCACAGCTTTACGGGACAAACATTTGACAACATAAACACTGAAAACCCACCTTGGCAGGAAACATTTTGCGAATGACGCCGAAGTTGAATGTAAAGTGAAAACGTGGTTTAGAAAACAGCATGTAGTCATGTAGTTCTATGCAACCTGTATGGGAGGACTGATAAAACGATGGGATAAGTGCATCAATGTTGGTGGAAATTATGTTGAGAAATAAAGGGACAATGTATGTATAAACTAAACTGGTTTCAAGTTGTTATCATAGTTAGTTATTTTTCTACAGCCATTTGTGACTTACTTATTAACTTACCCTCGTATTCTAGTGCCCAGTCCAGGCTGAGTCAACCTAGGGGAACCCAGGTCAATTTGTAAAATCTGCTTCTGTGCAAATTTGAACCTATAACCATGGGGCAAGTATGCTAGCCACTATGCTACCATGGCTCCCTACCTCGGCTCTTATAGGACGTATGATTCCTCTTCTTGGTATATGTGGTCTTATGAATGTTTTGTGAAATTTCAGCTGTAAAACTGTCATTGTATCTATAAACTATGTCAAATGGCACATGATTGACATCTGTACATCAGTACAAGAAAGACCCATGTCCTCAACAATTTCATTGCTTTACAATGGTTCTCAAACTAGAATACAGCTAACATTTTGCCTCAGAGAACCAAGTTTTGCCATAAGTGCTTCATACTGTTTAACCTTCACTTTGTTTAACTTCTGCTTTGTTTAACCAATGCTTTGCCTAACCAAAGCAATGTGTAACGTTTGCTGAGTTTAATGCCTGCTTTTTTAACCTGTGCAATGTTTAATTTCTTTATTATTTAACTTCTCCTTCAGTTAACCTTTGCATTCTCTAAACTCTGAATGGTTTAACCTCAACATTGTTTAACCTCAGCATTTTTTAAACCTCAACATTAATTTAACATCTAGATTTGCCATGGCGGCTGCTGTTGTGTAACTACCAATACTAAGGAATCCTATACATATACAGATTCATATTATGCGATACTCAAACTACCAAACTGGCCCGATTGAAGGGAAAAGAACAAGGGGAAGGCAGAGAAATAAATACCTGGATGGCTTGGCCACGTGGTATGGTAAAGAAAGAACACAGAGCTGATCCACGACTCTGATGATTGTGAGAGATGGTGAAACTTGACCGCCCACGCTTATCGTCATGGCACATGATGATGATGATTCAAACTACTGGGAGTCACAGTGGTTTAGTGGCTAGATGCTTGCCTGCCAGCTCATTGGTCAAGGGTTCAAATCCGCATCATTGCAGATTTTAAAATTAGCCTGGGCTTCCAGGTCAACTCATCCTAAAATTATCTTGGGAAGTAAAGTCAGGCAGCGTTATATTGACCTCATCACCGACAGAGTGTGGATCGGTCTATAACAGTATGGATGTAGCACCACATCACTGACAGAGTTTGGATCGGTCTATAACAGTATGGATGTAGCACCACATCACTGACAGAGTGTGGATCGGTCTATAACAGTATGGATGTAGCACCACATCACTGACAGAGTGTGGATCAGTCTTTAACAGTATGGATGTAGCACCACATCACTGACAAAGTGTGGATTGGTCTATAAAAGTATGGATGTAGCACCACATCACTGACAGAGTTTGGATCGGTCTATAACAGTATGGATGTAGCACCACATCACCGACAGAGTGTGGATTGGTCTATAACAGTATGGATGTAGCATCACATCACTGACAGAGTTTGGATCGGTCTATAACAGTATGGATGTAGCACCACATCACTGACAGAGTGTGGATCGGTCTATAATAGTATGGATGTAGCACCACATCACTGACAGAGTTTGGATCGGTCTATAACAGTATGGATGTAGCACCACATCACTGACAGAGTTTGGATCGGTCTATAACAGTATGGATGTAGCACCACATCACTGACAGAGTGTGGATTGGTCTATAACAGTATGGATGTAGCACCACATCACCGACAGAGTGTGGATTGGTCTATAACAGTATGGATGTAGCACCACATCACCGACAGAGTGTGGATTGGTCTATAACAGTATGGATGTAGCACCAAGTATCCTGTACACTTTAAGGTGGGTACACGGGTCCTTGTATCAAATCCACTACTCTGCATTAGAAAGTGTCAGACTAATATTATGCTGGAGTGGAGGTCAGCATGGCCTAATGGATAAGAATGCACGTTCTTAAACATCAAGTGTGCTGATGCCGAGGTAAGGGGTTCATCCCCCTACACCGGACATTTGGGACTAAAATGTTGACTTCACTTAGTGATGTGAAGTACAAGTATCTCTGAAGTCGGAGTGAGTTTGCTTGATGGTGAGGGACATTAGTAATAGGGAAAGCTATTCCACGTGCAAAATTTAGTCCAGTGCTACTAGAAGTAGTGTGTATGGACTACGCTTGAGTTCAATGCGAGTGAGTGTAAAACAACTGATTCAGTGCCGAGGGATAATGTATCGCCAAATGTGACCTCCTATTTGGACAAAGGGATGATATATCGCCATATGAGGGTCAACGTGTAATTTATTTTGTTTTGTGGCATTTCCCACAATTTCAATGCTCAGTGAATGGAAATTGATATTATAATACTTGTTTGGTTAATGGTGCGCCATGTTTGGTCCAGACATACCTTTTGTTTAGCACTGAATCAGTTAACGCGTTTCTGCTTCTGTGCTTTCTGCCAACAGCTGCAAGGAACAGAGCAACTTCCATGCCTTCTTTGCCATCACAATGGGCTTAGGCCACTTGGCTGTCAGTAGACTTTCACAGACCTGGGAGGTAGGACAAATTATTTTATCCTCAAAGGCTATCTCATTTTGTAATTTTAATCAGAAGATGGAAAGTATCTTATGGAGTAAATCACTTTGAATGTCAGAAAGAGAGTGCTGTAATGTTATATCGACCCTGTTCTGCTTTATGGCAGTGAATCTTGGAAAGTGAATTAACGGATTAGGAAGAGCTTCAGAGCAGTAGAGGTGTGATTTATGAGATGGATATTGTGAATACCTGAATAGTCAGAGTAACTTACAATGATTGCCATTATACACAATTATAAGTTCAATGTAAAAATAAATTGATACTTTAAACATGGAGTCCCTGGCATATGGTACTTCAACATCTAGCATGAGAATAAAATGTGAGGTTATGTCGGCAGCCTTTCAATGGTTGGAGGGCAGCACAGCCAGACATGCTGTGTTTGTGACATACTTACAGCATATCCTATGAAAATTGGAAATTGGTATTTTCTGAGTGGAGTAGCTCATATTTCTTGACAGGACGGAGATTGTGAGCCTATCATGGATTTACTATCCAAGGCATTTAAATGTGTGGAGCAATGAACGGGAAGATAGATTAGGTGCTGCCGCCTTTCTGGGCAGAGGGCAACTATGTAATAAGAGATTTGGTGAAAGCTGTCTGGGACCAGGTGGAGAATGTAACTGAACAGTGTGTTCATATCTGGAGAGACTTTTGAGGAGGTGGATAGAACATTATGGGAATTTCCCGCGTGCAGTGATTTTGATTCTCTAAACAAGTATTGACACAACTATAAGAATAAGATAAACAGCGTTATTTGGTTATAAGATGAGGAAATAGGCATTGGAGAACATTGTGAGGACTAGAAAGGTTAGCCGTGTAAAAGACAGAGACATGAAGGAAAATGGTGCTTGATAGCCTAACATAACATCTTTTTGTTCTTCTTCTTCTTCTTCTTCTTCTTCTTCTTCTTCTTCTTCTTCTTCTTCAGCGTTCCGAGCCATTGAGATTCTTTGCTGCAGATACATGAGCCTCGAATAGCCTAACATATCAGAATGGAATATCAATAGAGTTGACCCAGAACATCAAGGACCAAGATCTGTGGAGAGAGATTATTGCCTGGCCAATTGAGTGGGTTACTCACGTGACCAAGAGAATTCTTTTCTACAGAAATTCAAGCACTTTGAATGCTGTGGTGACGGCTTGAAAAATTATACATTTGTTCTTTACTTTTTCAGAATATATTCACCACACAAAAAACATGTAAGGTCTTCATTTGAAGCCCCTTCATATGTTGCGGTCTTCCTCTTCTCTGCCTCCCCATTACATTTTTCTCCATAATTATTTCTTCTAGATTTCATGTCATTTTACATGCCCAGAATATTTTGTGTCCCTGATTCTAGTTTGTACATGGGAAGGTTAATCCAGTCAACAAAGACTTGCAGAAACTGGATGGTTGGCTGAAAAGTGCATATATTGCAGCTCTGCTGTTTTAGTCAACGGATGAACATTACGGCACACGGGTATAACCCTAAGTGCTCCGTTCTACTCCTAACTCAAGCCTGAGCCTGGAGAAACTCAGCTCAGTGCACGAACTCCGTAGCACCAGCAAATATTCTGGATGAATACAAAGAAGAAGATTCTAATTTTTCTTAATAACCAAGCCTGTGCTGTGGCGAAGGAGTTAGAATGCAATTCATAATCCCGCAAAACGGGGTCGAAACACAGCTGCAGGAGGTTTGGAAGCAGACTGCCTTGCATTTTTTTCCATACAATGATATGTGTGCGGGTCACTCAGAAAGCAGAGGCAAACTACTGAATGTCAAACTTGCCAAAAGTTCACAGTAAAAAAATGCTGGGGTTGATTGTGACGTCCTGTAAAGGATATGCAACTAACTTTTAATAACTAGTCTTCCTCAGTACAGAGTTCTTGTTGGCTAGATCTGCTTGTTCTCCTTTCCATCCAATGAACTTCTAATGCTCTTCTATAACATTTATGTTCAAAGATGTATGTGTGCTTTTCAACTGATTTGTTTCTGTGGTTCTTCTCATATCACTGATTCTTTCTTAGAGGGAGCGTCCATGCCTAGTATTCACACTCTACTAATGAGGAATCAGATTCGCTGGGCTGGTCAGTTGGCTCACATGCCAGATCATAGGCTCCCTAAACAATTTTTTTTACGGCGAGCTGCGCTGTTGTAAATGCTCCCAAGGCAGCCAGAGTTGTAAATGCTCCCAAGGCAGCCAGAGGAAATGCTTTAAAGACACTCTGAAGATCTCATTAAAAACTTTTGGAATTCATCACAATACTTGGGAGACTGCTGCCAAAGACCAAAATTCGTGGCATACATCATTATGCAATGGTGTAGTCACTTGTGAAGCAAACAAGACCGCAAGAGCTATGAAAAAAGGCTTGACATTAAACAAAAATACCGCAGGAGATCCTCCTCCTGGAACATCAATCATTCTTCAGGGGAAAAAAAACATGCTTGACATTAAAAAATTAATTATGATTACCAATTTGTCATTTAAATATGCTGACTTCTGCTATTTATGAAAACTGACAGAAGCTGCCCGGAAAGTTGAAGAAGATTTTCTCAGAGTTTGAAATGTTTATGGAGCCAACCCGAAACCATAGACCTTACAGACTGTCAGTCAGCAAGCTCAAGAGTCCAATAATACCCTACATGCCTCTTCTCATGAAAGGTGAGGTGTTATATATCTACTTACACTGTGCAGCTATTGTGGCATAGTAGTCTGTGTACTGTTTCACCAACAGATTAGTCCTGAGTTTAATCCATATTTGTGGCAAGATTGTATTTTGGGGAATTGCAAACGTGCTTATCCCTAGAAAGTTTGCTGTGTCTGTCTCTAGACAGAAGACGGGATATTCTAGAAACCCTGATCTCTAGAGAAAATATTTTTTTATTTTGATGTTTGCTGTGTCTGTCTCTTGACTGACAGGATATTCTAGAAATTCTGATCCTAGAAATAAAATTCTGGTTTTTATTTTCACCATGTCTTATGACAGACAGGATATTCTAGAAACCCTGACCCATATAAACAAAATTATGATTTTGATTTTCACCATGTCTTATGACAGATGGGATATTCTAGAAATCCAGACCCCTAGAAACAAAATTCTGATTTTGATTTTCACCATGTCTTATGACAGATGGGATAATTCTAGAAACCCTAATCCCTAGAAACAAAATTGTGTTTGTGATACATGCATATAAAGCATACACATTTGTTTGTTAACTTGACGCCTTGTTGTCTAATTTTGCATATGCTTTAATATTACTCCAGCTCTGTGGCCAAGGGGTTACAAATGCAATTCAAAACACAGCTGTGGGTGAGTTTGAAGCAGACTGCCTTGTGCTGGTTGTCATAAAATGGTATGAGTGCCAGTCATTCAGAAAGCAATGGCAAACTACTGAACATAAACTTGACATGAACTCACAAACAGGCAAAAAATACTGGTGTTAACTGCAACATCCATGTAAAGAAAATGCTACTAATTTTAACTTCAATATTAGAAATATGTACAGCTTCTAATGCTGTCAGTATATCAGAATTCATAACTGTTCATTTCATAAACATGCATTTTCACGGTGTGCAATGCCATGGGGTTATGTATGGAGTCTTTGTATTATAATTTTCATTTAAGGAAAACGAATGCACCTGGTACTTGTCTGTTGGCTAAGTTATGTAAGGAGTCTTTGTATTGCAGTTTTACAGAAATTAATGTGGCCTTTTCATCTTTTCCTCTGATCTCACTATCATGCAAAAGTTACAAAAACATCACTTCTACTATTAATGTCATCAAAGTGGTATCAAACTCACTGTCTGTCCCGCTGACTTTATCCTTATTGCTAAATTATGCCTTGAACTGATGACTCCACCTCTAAATGCATCATCTGATTCATTATCAATATTACCGTCTTTTTAAAACACTTTAAAAGACATCCATGTTGCTGAGGTCTCACCATTCCATGGTAATAAGATTTCACACATTTAAAATGTGTATTTTCCCAGCTGCTGCCCGGGGCTGAATTCCAAAGTTATTAAAAAACTAGGCACAAAAAGAATAATTATAGCATGTGTTGTTTTTTTTGTCCGCTTGTTTTAAACTTAGACTTAGTTCATTCACATGCGACTACTTCTAGTACTCTGAACTGATTTTGGCATGTGAATTAGCTTTCCCTATTACCAGTGTCTTTCACCATCAGGCGAACCCACTCCGACTTCTGAGGTAGTTTATGTCCCCAAGTCAAGAACGAGAAGTCAACATTTTAGTCCAACTGACACATTCATCAATGCTACGGAGTTTGAACATTGTGCTGAGCTTCTGCTTGTGTGATCTCTGGGAGGAGACTGGAGCACCAGTGGAGATATCTGTTTGCAGTGAAAGTCTCCCTTAACCCAAATAAAACCTCTAAAAACTTGTGCTCATGCTGATAACTTCATGTGTTCTCTGATTACCTCAGAAGTCGGAGTGGGTTAGTGTAGGGACTACCCTTGAGTTCAAAGTGAGTGAAATCCCCCACAAATATTTATTCTCTGGTTCGTCACTGAGAATATGTGTTTATTTCTGTCCCCCAGACATGACTTTCACCAATGAAGGAAACAAAACATATTATGATAATATGGTCAATTTTGAGAAAATGGTAAGTTGAGAAGTCATAGATATATATATATATATATGTGTGTGTGTGTTTATAATCTTGAGTAGTAATTTAGTTATGTAACACATTAAATTAAATTAAATTATTAGTTCTGTCATCATCATATGGCCGGCTCCCTGGCCAAGGGGTTCAGCAGCTTTCTCCTATATCCCGAATACTCTCGTGGTTGACGTGAGTGCACGAGAATTGGAAGCAGTTCAAGTCGCACCAGTGACTTATGAGAGTATGGAGCCGGTTGCTCAGAAAGTCGTGGCATGCTGACGAGCGTAATCTAGCTTAGGAATCAACATACAGCTGAAAGATGCTGGTGTTGACCGCAATATCCTGAAACAGGATGGAAACGCGAACAACAACAAAAAAACATCATATGCCATGCCGATAAGCATGGGCGGTCATGTTTCGCCATCTCACACGATCAACTGAGTTGTGGATCAACTCTGTGTTTCTCTCGACTTTACCATATAGCCAAGCCATCTAGATAGTTACCTGTCTGCCTTCCCCTTGTTTTTTCCCCTCAATCTTGCCAGTTGTCACCAAGTTCTCAAGTTTATTTCTTCTCATAACATGTCCAAAAAATCTTGACTGTCTACGCCTAATTTCTCTAATCAGTTTCTGGTTTTCATCTGTTTCCTGTAGGACTTGGTCATTGGTTTTTATGTCTGTCCATGATATTCTTAGCATTTTCCTCAGAAACCATATCCCCATTGACATCAATGTTTTTCAGCTTGTCTGCTCATTGTCCATGCTTCACATCCATACAGTAGTACAGACTCTATGTAGCACTTCAACACCCTGTTTTTGTAATCTTTGTGGCGAAGTGGTTATGCTACCTGCCTTGACCTCCAAAGGTTGTGGGCTTGATTCCAGACTGCTTTGTTTGGTTCACGAGTGTAATTTTCTCAGAGTCTTCTGTGGGCCATCGCTGGAGCTATGGAGTTCTTGCTTTGTGTGACGCTTTCTGCAGGCTGCCGTGAGGAAAGAGATCAAGAGACCGAACCCTATGGGATCAAACCCATTGCAATGACATCGATCCTCTTGCTATTTTAACCCTTTTTTATACACTCTTTTCCTTGTTGCATTTGACACCTTTTTATTGGCCAGTATTTTTTCCATCTTGCAAAAGGCTACCTTTGCCTTAGTAAATTAACACTCAGAGAGAAATTCATGCATGAAACATTACATCCTTTAGGAGTTCATGTAGCTTGATTATCATAAATAAACAACGTTAAATCTCACTGAATGTTGGTCAACTTTCAGCATATGATTGCACAGACACTCAAAACAATCAGGTACTGCCGCCAGAATCTCATGGGTAAGTGTTATATTAATTTTTGTTTCACTTAAACACATCATTGTACCCTGGACAAATCCGTAAGTGTTTAGTCACTCTCAGAAAATATAGAAATATGTGAATGATAACTATCCTCGCACACTTTCTATGTAAGTTGAAAATGTCGCAAACTTTGAATATCTTGGCTCTGTTCAATTGAAGTCAGACGTAGATTGGCCATAGCAATGCAGAGGTTAAACAACAATAAGAACTATTGCACAACACCACCTGGGTAAATTCAAGTAGCATGTTTGAGAACATGCATTTTTCCTGTGGCAACATATGCACGTGGGTCATCAACGGTTTCGTAATCACTACAGAAGAAAATTTGAACCTTTGAATTTTATTTTCCACTCGCTCGCTTTGAACTCAAGTTCAACTACTTCTAGTACACTGGACCTATTTTTGCGAGTGTATTTGCTTTCCCTATTACCAGTGTCCCTTGCCCACAGGTGAATCCGATCTAACTTCTGAGGTACTTGTAATTTATGTACCCAAGTCAAGGACAAGAAGTCAACATTTTAGTCCAACTGACTGGCGTAACGGTTGAACCCTCTACCTCGGCATCAGCACACCGGATGTTTACAAATGAACGCTCTTATCCATTTGGCCATGCTAACATCGGATAGCGCACAGTTAAAGAGCAGATAACAGAAGGCCTGAACTGATAATCTTACAGAATTAATAGAACATGATATTATCATCCTTATGCATATTGATGACAATAGGAAGTGATGGAAGACCCTGATTACAAGTACATTCCTTATGGCAACCTGAGGAGTATTAGATAAGTTGAAGGGAGGGCAGGTACAAGAGGAATGGAAGAAGGTGATGGAAGAGGGATGGCTTGGACTAGTCTGACTATATTCTGTTGTATCTGTGGCTTGGTCTAGTCTTGACTATATTCTGTTGTATCTGTGGCTTGGTCTAGTCTTGACTATATTCTGTTGTATCTGTGGCTTGGTCTAGTCTTGACTATATTCTGTTGTATCTGTGGCTTGGTCTAGTCTTGACTATATTCTGTTGTATCTGTGGCTTGGTCTAGTCTTGACTATATTCTGTTGTATCTGTGGCTTGGTCTAGTCTTGACTATATTCTGTTGTATCTGTGGCTTGGTACTAGTACTTGACTATATTCTGTTGTTTCTGTGGCTTGGTCTAGTCTTTACTATATTCTGTTGTATCTGTGGCTTGGTCTAGTCTTGACTATATTCTGTTGTATCTGTGGCTTGGTCTAGTCTTGACTATATTCTGTTGTATCTGTGGCTTGGTCTAGTCTTTACTATATTCTGTTGTATCTGTGGCTTGGTCTAGTCTTGACTATATTCTATTGTATCTGTGGCTTGGTCTAGTCTTGACTATATTCTGTTGTATCTGTGGCTTGGATCTAGATCTGACTATATTCTGTTGTTTCTGTGGCTTGGTCTAGTCTTGACTATATTCTGTTGTATCTGTGGCTTGGACTAGACTGACTATATTCTGTTGTTTCTGTGGCTTGGTCTAGTCTTGACTATATTCTGTTGTATCTGTGGCTTGGTCTAGTCTTGACTATATTCTGTTGTATCTGTGGCTTGGTCTAGTCTTGACTATATTCTGTTGTATCTGTGGCTTGGACTAGACTGACTATATTCTGTTGTATCTGTGGCTTGGTCTAGTCTTGACTATATTCTGTTGTATCTGTGGCTTGGACTAGACTGACTATATTCTGTTGTATCTGTGGCTTGGTCTAGTCTTGACTATATTCTGTTGTATCTGTGGCTTGGTCTAGTCTTGACTATATTCTGTTGTATCTGTGGCTTGGTCTAGTCTTGACTATATTCTGTTGTATCTGTGGCTTGGTCTAGTCTTGACTATATTCTGTTGTATCTGTGGCTTGGTCTAGTCTTGACTATATTCTGTTGTATCTGTGGGCTTGGTCTAGTCTTGACTATATTCTGTTGTATCTGTGGCTTGGTCTAGTCTTGACTATATTCTGTTGTATCTGTGGCTTGGTCTAGTCTTGACTATATTCTGTTGTATCTGTGGCTTGGTCTAGTCTTGACTATATTCTGTTGTATCTGTGGCTTGGTCTAGTCTGACTATATTCTGTTGTATCTGTGGCTTGGTCTAGTCTTGACTATATTCTGTTGTATCTGTGGCTTGGACTAGACTGACTATATTCTGTTGTATCTGTGGCTTGGTCTAGTCTTGACTATATTCTGTTGTATCTGTGGCTTGGACTAGTCTGACTATATTCTGTTGTATCTGTGGCTTGGACTAGTCTGACTATATTCTGTTGTATCTGTGGCTTGGACTAGACTGACTATATTCTGTTGTATCTGTGGCTTGGTCTAGTCTTGACTATATTCTGTTGTATCTGTGGCTTGGACTAGTCTGACTATATTCTGTTGTATCTGTGGCTTGGACTAGTCTGACTATATTCTGTTGTATCTGTGGCTTGGTCTAGTCTTGACTATATTCTGTTGTATCTGTGGCTTGGTCTAGTCTTGACTATATTCTGTTGTATCTGTGGCTTGGTCTAGTCTTGACTATATTCTGTTGTATCTGTGGCTTGGACTAGACTGACTATATTCTGTTGTATCTGTGGCTTGGTCTAGTCTTGACTATATTCTGTTGTATCTGTGGCTTGGTCTAGTCTTGACTATATTCTGTTGTATCTGTGGCTTGGTCTAGTCTTGACTATATTCTGTTGTATCTGTGGCTTGGACGAGTCTGACTATATTCTGTTGTATCTGTGGCTTGGTCTAGTCTTGACTATATTCTGTTGTATCTGTGGCTTGGTCTAGTCTTGACTATATTCTGTTGTATCTGTGGCTTGGTCTAGTCTTGACTATATTCTGTTGTATCTGTGGCTTGGACGAGTCTGACTATATTCTGTTGTATCTGTGGCTTGGTCTAGTCTTGACTATATTCTGTTGTATCTGTGGCTTGGTCTAGTCTTGACTATATTCTGTTGTATCTGTGGCTTGGACGAGTCTGACTATATTCTGTTGTATCTGTGGCTTGGTCTAGTCTTGACTATATTCTGTTGTATCTGTGGCTTGGTCTAGTCTTGACTATATTCTGTTGTATCTGTGGCTTGGTCTAGTCTTGACTATATTCTGTTGTATCTGTGGCTTGGTCTAGTCTTGACTATATTCTGTTGTATCTGTGGCTTGGACTAGACTGACTATTTTCTGTTGTATCTGTGGCTTGGTCTAGTCTTGACTATATTCTGTTGTATCTGTGGCTTGGTCTAGTCTTGACTATATTCTGTTGTATCTGTGGCTTGGACGAGTCTGACTATATTCTGTTGTATCTGTGGCTTGGTCTAGTCTTGACTATATTCTGTTGTATCTGTGGCTTGGTCTAGTCTTGACTATATTCTGTTGTATCTGTGGCTTGGTCTAGTCTTGACTATATTCTGTTGTATCTGTGGCTTGGACGAGTCTGACTATATTCTGTTGTATCTGTGGCTTGGTCTAGTCTTGACTATATTCTGTTGTATCTGTGGCTTGGTCTAGTCTTGACTATATTCTGTTGTATCTGTGGCTTGGTCTAGTCTTGACTATATTCTGTTGTATCTGTGGCTTGGACGAGTCTGACTATATTCTGTTGTATCTGTGGCTTGGTCTAGTCTTGACTATATTCTGTTGTATCTGTGGCTTGGTCTAGTCTTGACTATATTCTGTTGTATCTGTGGCTTGGACGAGTCTGACTATATTCTGTTGTATCTGTGGCTTGGTCTAGTCTTGACTATATTCTGTTGTATCTGTGGCTTGGTCTAGTCTTGACTATATTCTGTTGTATCTGTGGCTTGGTCTAGTCTTGACTATATTCTGTTGTATCTGTGGCTTGGTCTAGTCTTGACTATATTCTGTTGTATCTGTGGCTTGGACTAGACTGACTATTTTCTGTTGTATCTGTGGCTTGGTCTAGTCTTGACTATATTCTGTTGTATCTGTGGCTTGGTCTAGTCTTGACTATATTCTGTTGTATCTGTGGCTTGGTCTAGTCTTGACTATATTCTGTTGTATCTGTGGCTTGGACTAGACTGACTATATTCTGTTGTATCTGTGGCTTGGACTAGTCTGAGTATATTCTGTTTTATTGTATCTGTGATTTGTGCAGAACCTGAGGCACCAGAGTCGATGAAAGCAACTGCTGACATCAAAACTTATATCAGGTAAGAAAGAGGTTGACCATTTGTCTGTCCAACCAAAGTGTTATGTGAGCTACTGTGTTTGTGTTCTTCTTCTTCTTCTGCGTTCATCCGGATTTTTTTTCCGGATGTGACTGCGTTGTGCCTGTTTACAGCAGAGCTGCGTTCTTGCGCCATTAGGCCGACACATCCGACTTCTGCGGGCATTTGTTGACCGGGTTAACCTTCCCGGGAGTGTTTGTGTTCAAGTAATAAAGAAGGGAGGAGGAGGAATAAGAAGAAGTAGGAGGAGCAAGAGGAATAAGGAGGAGGTGAAAGAGGAATATGAAGAAGGGGGAGGATGAGCAAGAGGAAAAAGAAGGAGATGGAAGTGGAATAAGGAGGAGCAAGCGGAATAAGAGGAAGAAGGGGCATGAATAGAAAAAGGAAGAATAAGAAGAGGGGAAATGAGGAGGTCGGGAAAGAGGAATAAGAAGGAGCAGGTGGAAGAAGAATATAACGAAGAAAGAGGAGGGGCAAGAGGACAAAAGAGGAGCAGCAGCAAGAGGAATACGAAATTGGTTGAGGTGGTAGAGTTATAAGAAGAAGAAGCAGAACAGGGAGGAGGAAGATAATAAGATGAATCAACAGAAGAAGAATTATATTTTATATTAATCTGTTCACAGTAGTTTTGTTTTCTTCAATGTAGTTTTAAAGGACTTTTGTGAATTTGATGGTTTATCTTTGAGTCAGTTATGTTCTGTTGATTGTTTTCTGAATTATATTGATGTTATATATGGGTCAGATTTTAAATTATGGAAATATTTTAAAATGATACCAGCTGATTGGTTGGAGAAATCTCTGGAAGGTTGAGTTTCAGCTCCTAAGTTTGATGTGTTGGAGTTCAGGTATGAGCCCTGAAAATAGCCTAACATCTATCGGAGGGAGATTAGTGTAGAGACTTTCCTTCCGACCCAGTGCCATTGTGCCATCTCCACAGGATCTGTGTTGCAGAGTTCTCCTTCCCATCTCCACACAAAGAAACCAGCAGGGTATGTAAGACTGGTTCTGGAATCTCACATTTGCATAGAGATACAGTGTTTCCCCAAAATTAAGAACTACCCCTAAAATAAGCCCTAGCACGATTTTTGAGGATGGTTTTTATATACAACCTACCCCTAAAATAAGCCCTAATTAAGATCTTCAACTAGAATGAAGTTAGTAAAACTACACTTGCATTCAAGTACTTCTTTGATTGCATCGATTTTTCTAAATACCAATTCTCCAACATGATTGCTATGGATGAAACTGCAATGTTTATGGGCCTAGGATCTCAAACTACAATTGATCAGAATTTGGGATTTGGAGAGTTATGATGATGTTCCAAAAAAGATGACATGACTGTGTTTGAATAAATGTAAACTTTTGTACATGAATAAATTTAGATTTTTGTATCTAAAAAAAAAAATGGGAAGATTAACCCGGTAAACAAATGCCCGCAAAAGTCGGATGTATCGGCCTAACGGCGCAAGAATGCAGCTCTGCTATAAACAGGCACAACGCAATCACGTCCGGAAAAACAAACAAACAAACTCCGGATTAACGAAGAAGAAGAAGAAGAAAAAAATAAGACATTCCCCACAAATAAGCTCTAGTGCATTTGCTTAAGCTAACATTAATATAAAACCCGTTCTTATTTTCGGAGAAACACTGTATTAGGATGTATCCACGTCATGATTCAGCACAGCACATGCTGGCTGGGATTATACCTAGGTTAGTCATATTTTCTCCGAAGTTTTTGGTATTGTCAACTGACTCCACCCCATTGTCCAGACAGAGATGACCAGTGTAAAAAGAAACATAAAGTTTTGCAAAAATCATCTACCTCGAAAACCATCACAAACACTTGGATACATGTGTCCTAAGTACAAGCTTCTAGACTTTTATATATGTTATATTTAACTCTTAGTTATTTTAGAGTTAATCTCCTTCTATATTACGCTGTTAGTTGTTTTGGGGTTAATTTCCTATTGTATTTAAATACTTCCGGCTCCGCGGTAGTATATTCAAAACACAGCTGAGAGTGATTTGGCAGCAGACTGCCTTGCGTTGATTTTTATGAAATGGTATGGGTGCCAGTCGTTCAGTAAACAATGGCAAATTAAGAGCGTAAACTTTCCAAGGAATCACGAACAGTAAAACAATGCTGGTGTTGACTGCTACGTCGTGTAGCAGGATATGCAGAAACTTGTTTTTTTATTTAAATGCTAGTTCTTTTAGAGTTTAGTGGACATGTTGGTGTAACAGTTAAGACATTATGCTCATAATGCCATAAGCGCCGTCAGACAAAGAGTTTGATACCATCTTTCATCATTTACTATGGGAGGAAGGACTGGTCATTAATTCCTCTGTGCACTGATGTTATGGTCCTAACATTTTACATACCTACTGGAGATTTGAGTTTAATCTCATTCTATATATAAATCGTTACTTTTTTATAACGACTTATGCATTGGATTTTTACCTGAGTCTGTTTGTTAATCTGTATCTGTAATTAAACTATTCATTCTTGTCTTTCATTCTCGGAACACAAGGAATCTGAATGTGATCGACAACCAGCGTATCCTAACAAACCTCTCACACAAGTGTGAGCCCAGGAAAGGCTGACCGGTGTACTCAGCTTTCAGCCCGGCCGTTGAGCATTCTACATGTGTTAAAATGTCATTACAATATTATCATCTTGTCTTCTTCTTCTTCTACACAATGTCTGGTGCTGTGTATCAAAGCACTGGCCTGATGAGGTGAAAATGTAGTGGTTGCAGATAAATAAAGTGCCATTTATCATCTGTCTTCTTCTTCTTCTACACAATGTCTGGTGCTGTGTATCAAAGCACTGGCCTGATGAGGTGAAAATGTAGTGGTTGCAGATAAATAAAGTGCCATTTATCATCTGTCTTCTTCTTCTTCTACACAATGTCTGGTGCGGTGTATCAAAGCACTGGCCTGATGAGGTGCAGATAAATAAAGTGCCATTTATCATCTGTCTTCTTCTTCTTCTACACAATGTCTGGTGCGGTGTATCAAAGCACTGGCCTGATGAGGTGCAGATAAATAAAGTGCCATTTATCATCTGTCTTCTTCTTCTTCTACACAATGTCTGGTGCGGTGTATCAAAGCACTGGCCTGAAGAGGTGAAAATGTAGTGGTTGCAGATAAATAAAGTGCCATCTGTCTTCTTCTTCTTCTACACAATGTCTGGTGCGGTGTATCAAAGCACTGGCCTGATGAGGTGCAGATAAATAAAGTGCCATTTATCATCTGTCTTCTTCTTCTTCTACACAATGTCTGGTGCGGTGTATCAAAGCACTGGCCTGAAGAGGTGAAAATGTAGTGGTTGCAGATAAATAAAGTGCCATTTATCATCTGTCTTCTTCTTCTTCTACACAATGTCTGGTGCGGTGTATCAAAGCACTGGCCTGAAGAGGTGAAAATGTAGTGGTTGCAGATAAATAAAGTGCCATTTATCATCTGTCTTCTTCTTCTTCTACACAATGTCTGGTGCGGTGTATCAAAGCACTGGCCTGAAGAGGTGAAAATGTAGTGGTTGCAGATAAATAAAGTGCCATTTATCATCTGTCTTCTTCTTCTTCTACACAATGTCTGGTGCGGTGTATCAAAGCACTGGCCTGAAGAGGTGAAAATGTAGTGGTTGCAGATAAATAAAGTGCCATTTATCATCTGTCTTCTTCTTCTTCTACACAATGTCTGGTGCGGTGTATCAAAGCACTGGCCTGAAGAGGTGAAAATGTAGTGGTTGCAGATAAATAAAGTGCCATCTGTCTTCTTCTTCTTCTTCTACACAATGTCTGGTGCGGTGTATCAAAGCACTGGCCTGAAGAGGTGAAAATGTAGTGGTTGCAGATAAATAAAGTGCCATTTATCATCTGTCTTCTTCTTCTTCTACACAATGTCTGGTGCGGTGTATCAAAGCACTGGCCTGAAGAGGTGAAAATGTAGTGGTTGCAGATAAATAAAGTGCCATCTGTCTTCTTCTTCTTCTTCTACACAATGTCTGGTGCGGTGTATCAAAGCACTGGCCTGATGAGGTGCAGATAAATAAAGTGCCATCTGTCTTCTTCTTCTTCTACACAATGTCTGGTGCGGTGTATCAAAGCACTGGCCTGATGAGGTGCAGATAAATAAAGTGCCATCTGTCTTCTTCTTCTTCTACACAATGTCTGGTGCGGTGTATCAAAGCACTGGCCTGAAGAGGTGAAAATGTAGTGGTTGCAGATAAATAAAGTGCCATCTGTCTTCTTCTTCTTCTACACAATGTCTGGTGCGGTGTATCAAAGCACTGGCCTGAAGAGGTGAAAATGTAGGTGGTTGCAGTTTTTAAAAGTCTGGTGCGGTGTATCAAAGCACTGGCCTGAGAGGTGAAATGTAGTGGTTGCAGATAATAAAGTGCATCTTCTTCTTCTTCTTCTACACAATGTCTGGTGCGGTGTATCAAAGCACTGGCCTGAAGAGGTGAAAATGTAGTGGTTGCAGATAAATAAAGTGCCATCTGTCTTCTTCTTCTTCTACACAATGTCTGGTGCGGTGTATCAAAGCACTGGCCTGAAGAGGTGAAAATGTAGTGGTTGCAGATAAATAAAGTGCCATCTGTCTTCTTCTTCTTCTACACAATGTCTGGTGCGGTGTATCAAAGCACTGGCCTGATGAGGTGCAGATAATAAAGTGCCATCTGTCTTCTTCTTCTTCTACACAATGTCTGGTGCGGTGTATCAAAGCACTGGCCTGAAGAGGTGAAAATGTAGTGGTTGCAGATAAATAAAGTGCCATCTGTCTTCTTCTTCTTCTACACAATGTCTGGTGCGGTGTATCAAAGCACTGGCCTGAAGAGGTGAAAATGTAGTGGTTGCAGATAAATAAAGTGCCATCTGTCTTCTACTTCTTCTACACAATGTCTGGTGCGGTGTATCAAAGCACTGGCCTGAAGAGGTGAAAATGTAGTGGTTGCAGATAAATAAAGTGCCATTTATCATCTGTCTTCTACTTCTTCTACACAATGTCTGGTGCGGTGTATCAAAGCACTGGCCTGAAGAGGTGAAAATGTAGTGGTTGCAGATAAATAAAGTGCCATCTGTCTTCTTGTTCTTCTACACAATGTCTGGTGCGGTGTATCAAAGCACTGGCCTGATGAGGTGCAGATAAATAAAGTGCCATCTGTCTTCTACTTCTTCTACACAATGTCTGGTGCGGTGTATCATTTCTGATGCTGATGTTTCACCATGCCATGATTTCAGACAGTCTAGTACAGTGGTTCTCAACCTTTCTTGGCCCATGCACCCTGTCATCATATGTCAGAATATCATTCCCTCTTTTCCAGCGAACAAAAGAAGAAGAATTTCCCTCTTTCCAAAATTGTCATCCTCAAATGGTGCATTTTTTTATACTCACAATATTTTATTAACACATTAATCATATTACAATAAACAAACAGATAAACCATCAAAGAATTGTCACTTAATAGGATATTGTGCCTGAAGCCATTTTGAGTCTGCCAATCTGCGGTATCAATTCCAACCCTGGAAACCCTAAAATTTAGGGTGGGGGAACCAGTTGAGAACCACTGGTCTAGTATCTTTTCTCATGGTCTTCCCCTGTCTCTCCTCCCCTCCAGTTATACAGTATTATAGTCCATGTTGTGTGGTGTTGGTGATAAAAAATGTGGACTGTCTTCTTCTGATGTGAGTAATTCTCTTTGTGAGATATTTTCTTTTGTTATCTTTACATAAACATAATCACAGATGATAAAATGAACATTCATATGGGCTGGAGTTATTACATCTGCCTGTAACTAAACATTCTGGGCTTTACCTCTGTTGGAGGACAGTAGTTCTAATGGGATTAGAAGAGTTCATGCTGTCTGTCAATAGATAGAGACACAATGACAATCTTCTCTTAACTTTAAAAATAAAATCAAAATAATGTCCATAGCCAAAACTACATGCTAAGTAAAATCACAATCAGCGATGAAGAAATGGAACATGTCACAACCTCTGAATATCTTAGTGTGCTGAAGATAGTCCTTGAACCCTGTCCACCTGATAGTGTGCCCAAGATAGTCCCTGAACCCAGTGCATTTCATAGTGGGCTGAAGATAGTCCTTGAACCCAGTCCATTTAATAGTGTGCTGAAGATAGTCCTTGAACCTAGTCCATATTATAGCATGCCCAAGATAGTTCTTGAACCCGTCCATTTCATAGTGTGCCCAAATAGTTGAGCTAAGAACCAACATCACTGCACTCAGGACATTCCAACGTGCTCTGTCCCATCTTTCAACAGCCAGTGAAGAATCACACTGCTAATCATTTCAAGTGCCATCTGATTGAAATTTCTCCTTGTCTCCCTCTCAGTTTTGAGGCTCTTTCAGAACCCCTGCTGATCCCTCACCATATCATTCTCTCCACATACAGGTTTTCAGTCTGCCCCCTTCCCCCTTCCACCTAGTCCCACAATGAGTTTTAAAACCCAGTCCATGTCATGGTGTGCCCAAGATAGTCCTTGAATTTAGTCCATATCATAGTTTGCTAAAGATAGTCCTTGAACCCAGTCCATTAATGATACAGCCATATTGCTGAAAAACACAAACACTGCTGATGCAGGCTGTTAAGTTGCAGTGTCCACTCTATCATTTTGTTGTTGTTGTGCTAATATAAACCTAATTGTACTTGGTGTTCTTTATTCTGTTTGGTTGCAGATGTGGTTACCTGCATTATTAATATCTATATACATATTGATGCCATTGTTTCTTTGTTGTTTTAGTGTAACTTTTTTGGGGTGGTCGGAAGAAGATCAAATGTATGTTAATTCTTTGAATCTCAGTATTTTGTTTGTTTAACCTATTGAACTCGTTAGTACTCATTTGGGAGCTAAGAGCTATTTCTTGACTACCAATAAACCTGCTTTTACAGGCTACAATGAAACTTTTTGTTTTCTTCTTTGTTCAGTGTCTGAAATGTTTGTTTTGGATGTAATTGTGTTGTGCCTGTTTACAGTAGAGCTTTGATTTTTGCACGCTTCGGCCGAAACACTGACTTCTTAAAGCATTTGTTGATCGAGTTATTCTTCCCAGGATAATGAAACAAAAATGTATTTTAAAACTCAAGGACACACAATAAGAACAAACACATATAATAGGGTCTCAGTCCATGGAAATGAAATACAGAGGGAAATTGGTGAAAATAATGAAATAATATAATAAAAACTAAGACACATGTCAATAAAGTAAGTAAAATTAAAATACAACACAACAGAATAGTCTGTTTCAGGCTATCATTGATTGCATCATGCTAATAATTTAAGGCTTAAAATAGCAACAATCACAGCTGCTCTTTTAATGGAATAATGAGATAGATTTCAACAAAGATGTCTGCATACGGCAGCAAACTTGATGCAGTTTATTGTTGAATTTTGTGAATGTCATAAAATGTTGCAGATTTATTTTGTTTTTCATATAGAAAATGTTACGGATCTATTTTGTGTGTTTTATGTAGAACATGTTGCAGATCTATTTTGTGTATTTCACTTAGAAAATGTTGCAGATCTATGTTGTAAGTTTCACTTAGAAAATGTTGCAGATTTATTTCGTGTGTTTCTCTTAGAAAATGGTGGCAATGAAGACTTTTTATCAAGACCATGTTGTCAAAAGTTAGTTGCGTGTCCTTTACAAGTCGTTACAATCAAGCCTGGCTATCACTGGCTGTTTGTAATATCCTAGTGAAAACATAAGAGCGCTCGCTTTTAAAGGTCCGGTTGATGGCGATGTGGGGCATTTGTGACAAAGCCGTTTAAACGATCCTCTCATCATGCATGTATTTAAATATTGGTTACAAGTTACATATGTATTTGGAATACATGGTTTGTGGTCATGTTAGAAGTCACATATCTATACTGATGGGTCAGTGGTGAGAAACGGATGGAGTGCTTGGGGTTTCATTGCGAAGGCTAATGGATGAGTCTTGAAAAAAGGAGAGTATGGCATATGAGGCTACGATTTCCAGCGAGAATGGAAGTAGAAGCAGTCACAGCGGCATTTTGTTGGTTAGTGGAGACCACTGCAACACACATTGTCTGCATCACAGACTCAAGGAGTATGCTTAGTAAGGTGGAGAAAGGAATGTTTCGTGTGGAATGGCTCACCTCGCTTCAGAGGTCACAGATTGTGAGAATTGTATGGATGGTTTGCCCTGGCCATGAGGGAATGTAGGAGAATAAACAGGCTGATAGGCTGGCAGGAAATGCACCTCTTGGTGGTAGATTACATATGGGCAAGGGAGAGGTGGTCGTGCATCTGTGGGACCAGGTGTAGAAGGTGGAGGAACAGATTGAGAACCTGTATGTGGAAAGGATGAGATTGTAAGGGGATTGGCAGAGGCTCTGGTAGAATCTCAAAACTGAGAGGGAAGACTAGGAGAACTTTCAATCTGATAGCAGTGGGAAAGATTAGTAGTGTGACTCTTCACTAGCTGTTGAACGAGGGCACAGAGCGCGTATGGGAATGTCCTGAGTGCAGTGATGTCGGTTCTTAGCTCAACTCAACACAGAAGTCACATGGAAAGAGTTTGGCAAGTTGCTTATAAATTGTATCCCATTTGAGATTTTGTTCCGCTAATTTTTTAAAATTAGTACCTGAAATTTGTAATTACTTTCTTGTTTGTAAAGGGTACTTTTTTAAAAATTATTATTTGTTGTCCAATTTTCTTAAAATAACTCATTCATTTCATAATGATGCTTATTCTTGATTGAATTTTTTTGTCTTTGCTCTGCCAGTTTGACTTGCTCTTGCATACCTTCTTCTTAACCAGAGGTCATGTGTTGAAATACCCATCAGGGCAACCCAGCTTTAAATGGGTGCCAGTAAATGTCTTTGGAAATAAAGGTGGTCAGAGTAATATTTACCACATCACCCGCAAGTACTGATTGATCTATAACATATATAGGGTAGACACCACATACCTGGTATGCCACAAAACACGTCATTACTTTTGTTTACCGAATATTCTGTGTAACGCGGTGCAGTCCTTCTCTTGATGATCTCTACCCACCTATAATGTATTCCCCTTGCACGCTGCACCTCCACTTCTTCTCTTCATGACATCCTTGATATAAATATACAGCTATCACTATATTCCCAGTACACTTCACCGCATGTTGTAAGAAGGCCATTTACTTTCTGTTGTGGTTATAACCCCATCATTGGTGGAATCATTACTGTCAGGTTTAAAGCAAAGCCAAGGAATACCACATTGCTACAAACATACGCAGCAACAATAATGGCAGGTGAGGAAGACATTGATGCATTTTATCAGATTTTCTAGGCCTGAATGATGGAGGAATGGGTATCCAGTCTTTCCACTTTTTTAGCACATCATGAACACAAATGTCGACACCTTGTCCTACCAGGTTTTTGGCATTATCATCGCAACCTCCTGGTGATTACACTAACACGCTTAACTTCCTTTCTGGTAAGGTATAATTATTCTTGTTCCTATTGTATCATCGTTTTTAGCATATTTGGGACATGCTAAAATTTAATAAAATAATGACAAAATTATGTTATAATTAAATGAAGGACTATTGATTTCTCGTTCAGAAAGCAATGGCAATCTACTGAATGAACATTGCCTAGAAAGTCTGCTTGGGGTTGATCTTAACGTCCGGCAAAGGACATACACACACACACACACACACACACACGTGCGCACGTATACACATACATACATAAGTACATACTTACATATACATAAGTACATACTTACGTACATACACACACACACTCAAACACCACACACACATACGTACGTACGTGTGGCGCAGGTGTTACGGACAAAATTCGTAATTCCGCATACCGCGTTTGAAACATAGCTGCGGCGGATTTAGCAGCAGACCGATTTGTGGTGGTTATCATACAATGATATGAGTTCTGGTGGTTCAGAAAGCAATGGCAAACTACTGAACATAAACTTGACAAGAAATCACAAAAGGACCAAAAATGCTGGGGTTGACTGAAACGTCCTGTAAAAGGATATGCGACTAACTTAAAATGCATGCATGCATACACACCATAGACAAAGAATGTACGGCTTTATGCCAGCGCAAAACAAGTGCATGTATTCCTTGCCCGTACCAGATTTTGTCTTGATCATGTAGCCATTTCTTCGCTGCATGAATAACTCCTTCACCATCTCCAAACCTTGTCCCACGGAGGGCATCTATAAGTGGACCAAATAGATGAAAATCAGAGGGTGCCAAATCAGGACTATAGGGTGGATGGGGTTGTACAGTCCAACCCAATTTGGTGATTGCTTCCCGTGTTGCCAGACTTGTGTGAAGGCTCGCATTGTCATGAAGGAGAAACAAAAGAAAAAGCTGAGGCTGCAGCAGGATATAACAATATGAATTGCAAACAAGAAGCTGTGTTCAAGTTTGTTTTATTTTGTGTGCTTTATTTCACTTTTTATCTGTGTGTGTTGTCCTGTCTTTTACAAAGGTTCTAGAACCGAAACGTCGGCAGAGTTTTGTTGTCCTATAATACTTATTGTTTTATTTTAATATTTCAGTGTTATATATTTATTGATTGTTTCTCATTTTTGATAATTCACACTTTCTTTTCACCTGGGTATGGAGTTATGTGTAAGGTATGTACATAGTGTCTGTCTTTAGTATGTCTCTTATTTTCGCAGGAGCTAAATATACTTAATTGTTTGCAATTCATGAAGGAGAAGCAGGGCTGCTGGATTCTTGTGTCTTAATGTAAGCTTGCGAATTGATTGTTTCTCCTGTTGGCAATGTTCAAAATAGTTTTCTTCTCTACAACAAGAAATTCTATAACAATTCGCTGCTTAGAACGCTAGTATCTAACACGCTCCATCTGTTGTTGTTTGTCCATCAAGAATGATGATGACCATTCATTTCATCCAGTGGGGTTGAAAGTATGGAGCCGTGAGTTCTAAGATGGCTGACAAGGCCTATTTTGGCTCGAAATGTTCTTTGACAATGTGGACAAAGAATGCTTGACGTTTCTGGAGGAGGATTTTCTGCAGTGGTTTTTCTGTTCTGTCTTTTATTCACAGCTCTTGCAGTCCTGGTTGCCTCACAAGTGACTGCACCCTTGCATAATGATGTACGCCACGAATTTCGGTCTCTGGCTGCAGTCTCCCAGGTGTCATGATTAATTCCAAAAGCATTCAGTGAGATTTTCAGAGTGTCTTTAAAGTGTTTCCTCTGGCCGCCTTGGGAGCGTTTACCACAACGCAACTCGCCGTAAAAAATTCGTTTAGGGAGCCTGTGATCTGGCATGCGAGTCAAGTGACCAGCCCAGCGAATCTGATTCTTCATTAGTAGAGTGTGGATACTGGGCATGGACGCTCTTTCTAGGACTTCAGTGTCTGGGATCTTGTCTTGCCATTTAATCTTCAGTAACTTCCTAAGGCAGACTGTGTGGAAGTGGTTTAATTTCCTAGCGTGTCGCTGATAAACAGTCCAGGTTTCACAAGCATATAGCAGTGTGGATAATACAACTGCTTTGTAGACTTTCAGCTTTGTTTGCAGGCTTATTCCATTTCTGTCCCATACATTCTTGTACAGTCTGCCAAAGGCCGCGCTGGCCTTGGAGATTCTTGCATTCACTTCATCATCAATTGTGGCAGCTTGTGACACAGTGCTGCCAAGATAGGTGAATTTGTCCACAACACTTAGACTATGACCATTCACTTTGATATTCGGCACAGTGTGATTATTCCCTGGAGCTGGCTGGTACATAACTACAGTCTTCTCCAAATTGATATTGAGCCCAAAGTTGGCACAGGCATGTGAGAAAGCTGAAACATTATGTTGCATGTCCGCCTCTGAGTTGGCGTATAGAGCGCAATCATCAGCAAACAGGAGCTCTCTGACGGTGTCGCTGTCAATTTTGGTTTTAGCTTTCAGCCTTCTGAGATTGAATAACTTTCCATCCATGCGGTAGTTGATGTCTATTCCAATGTCGTTGTTCTCGAAGGCATTCGTCAACATAGCTGAAAACATGAGGCTGAACAGTGTTGGTGCCAGGACACATCCTTGTTTCACTCCATTGGTGACAGGAAAGGGCTCAGACAGTTCACCATTTTCCTGTACTCTTGCCTGCATGCCATCATGAAATAGCCGCACTATTTGGACAAACTTTCGTGGACAGCCATATTTTGCCATAATCTTCCACAGTCCTTCTCTGCTGACTGTATCAAAAGCCTTGGTAAGGTCAATGAAAGTGGAGAACATTTCGCAGTTCTGTTCCTGACATTTCTCTTGCAGCTGCCTTGCAGCGAAAATCATGTCAACAGTTCCACGTTCTTTTCTGAAGCCACACTGGCTCTCGGGAAGAAGACCTTGATCGAGATGGGCCGTGAGGCGATTGAGAATAATTCTGGCGAGTATCTTCCCTGCAATTGAAAGCAAGGAGATGCCTCGGTGGTTGTCACAGGATTGGCGGTTTCCTTTTCGTTTGTAAAGGTGGACTATTGACGCGTCCTTGAAATCTTGTGGCATGGTCTCGTTCACCCATATGTTTGTAAAGACTTGGTGAAGCTGCTCTGTTAGGACCGGCCCACCTGCCTTGTATATCTCTGCCGGGATGGAGTCCGGACCAGGTGCCTTGCCGCTGGAGAGTTGCTGGATGGCTTTGTTTACTTCCACTATGGTTGGCAGGTCATCAAGTGTATCATTGATGGGAACTTGAGGAAGGCAGTTGATGGTTTCATCATCGAAGAAGGAGGTTGCATTTAAGATGTTGCTGAAATGTTCTGCCCAGCGCTGAAGGATGTCTTTCTTATCGGTGACCAATGTTCCCCCATCTGCACTGAGGAGGGGAGCTGTGCCTGGTGATGTAGGACCATAGACCGCTTTCAGTGAGTCGTAGAAGTTTTTCATATCATGTCTGTCAGCAAAGCCTTGAATTTCATCAGCTTTGCTGCTCAGCCAGGAGTCCCGCATGTGCCGAAGTTTCTGCTGCACTACTCTCTGAATGTTCTTGAAGGCATCTTTTTTTATGTTGACTTCGGGTCATTCGAAGATGTTTCTCGGCCAGCAATTGATTGATGTCTTCGGAATTTCATCAAACCAGTCTTTATGCTTTCGGGGGGTTGGACCCAGGATTTCCATAGACGTGTTGTAAATTATGTCCTTTAGGGCTCTCCACTCTGTTTCTGTATCCTGTTTAGCTGCAGCATTGGGCTTGAGGCGGTCTTCCAGCATATTTTCAAACGACAGCTGCATTTTCTTGCTGTTTAGGCAGGTGACATTTAGTTTTTTTTGCATTTTCACCCCTTGAGGACGCCGTGGTGGTTTGATGTGAATGTTTATTTTCGAGATAATGAGACGATGGTCTGTCCAACATTCGGCACCACACATGGATTTTGTCACTCGAACGTCTTGTCTGTCACTCCTCCTGACGATGACATAGTCAATGAGGTGCCAGTGTTTCGATCGAGGGTGCATCCACGATGTCCTGTTTCTCATGGGGAGACGGAAAATTGTGTTGGTAATCAGGAGATCGTGTTCGGCACATGTCTGAAGAAGGAGGAGTCCATTGCTGTTACAATTTCCGACTCCGTGCTTTCCAATAATGCCACTCCAAGAGGTGGTGTCCGTGCCTACTCTGGCATTGAAATCCCCAAGGAGTATAAGTTTGTCTCCTTTGGGAACAGATGTTAATACATTGTGCAGGTCCTCATAGAACTTGTTCTTGACATCATCTTCATTGGTCATAGTTGGTGCGTAGACACTCACAATGGTTGCATGCTTCCTTCCATTCAGCAGGGACAATTTAATGGTCATGAGCCTGTCATTTTATAGCCTTTGGAAATCCAGCTAGTTTGCCGACCAGGGCCGATTTAATGGCAAATCCAACACCGGATTGGCGTCTTTCCTCGCTTTCCTTCCACTCCAGAAAAATGTGTAGCCGGCACCTATTTCACAGATTTGGCCTTCTCCTGCAAGTCGTGTTTCGTTCAAGGCTGCAATGTCGATGTTGTACCTGCCCAGCTCTCTCCCAATCAGTGCTGTTCGTCTCTCTGGACCCGACGCGCCGTCTCTATCAAGTAGGGTGCGTACATTCCAAGTTCCGATTGTTAAGGGAATATGGTTAGCTCTTTTAGCTTTACCTGTTTTTTCTTTCTTTGTATGTCGACCTCAGTTTAGGGTACCCACCAACCGCGGCTAGCTGGTTAGGTAGTGATGGAGCAGACAATGTTTAGGGCACCTTTTCTAGCCCCTTCCTCATGCTATGGAGGTGAGCAGTGTGTTCCTTTAGAGGGCTGCTCAGTCACTCAGGGGGCTGTCGAATCCCACTGCTGCTCCGGTCAGTAGAAGACGACGATATGGCCTGAGCTGCCTGTGTGCAGATCTGCGACTACGGCTGCCAGCGTACCCACGTCTGCCGCTCGACCATCGCCAAAGGGCTTGAAGGTGATATATGATGTTGGATGAAGAATGACTTGCGCGATGAATTGGATTAAAGTGAGGAAGAATTGCGCAATTCGTCGACCTCACTCTCTCGCCTGAGTCCATCTGAATCCAGTGGCAGGACAAGTCAAGACGACTGGAGACGAATACAAGTGCAGTGGATGACCAGGGCGCTCTACATGCCTTGCCGTGCTCATTACGTTCCACAACGCTTTGCAGGTAAACGCCGTCTTGCCCGTTGAATCAGGAATGATTTCTTCCGCGCAGTCTGCCGGATCCTGTCTTCACATGCTGGGTAGGCATATCCTACTTCACCGCTTGGTTTGACACCAAATCGGGTACCCACGCCTGGTTTAGCCAGCCTCTCACAGCTGTTGTCCGGGGGGTGGCCGCTGTCGCATGCTGACAGCTACTAGGAGCCACAGGCGCGAGCTGGGTGTCAGGCTTGGACCAGTGGGGGATGGGTCCTGAAAAGGACATGAGAGTCATCCTTACGAAAGGTGCTACCAATACCTGACACCCCGTTACCCCCCCCCCCCCCCCCCACCCCCACGCTCCATTTAAACGGTTTAGGACAGCCATATTATTTGGCCACTTGATTGCGATTTGGCGCATGTAATCGGCACACCCGATGTTTGAATATGGATTGCAAACAATTAAGTATATTTAGCTCTTGCGAGAAGAAGAGACATACTAAACACAGACACTATGTACATACCTTACACATAACTCCATACCCAGGTGAAAACAAAGTTTGAAGTGTGCAAAATTGCGTGCTTCTATCTTCATTATTAGCTGAGAAAAACGTACCTCGTACATACGTACATAGATACACACGCACACAATATCACCCACACACATTAATTCATAATGTACTCTTGGTGGTTTTTGTCGAGTGTCGCATCTGTCTACATAATATATGTAACGGAATTGCAACAGCTTGTTCTCGGAGATGTAAATACATGTCTTGCCGGTGTATGCTTCATCGTTGTCAGAAGTTATGTACGTGTGTAATCCAGCTGGGCTTCGCTTCAGCTGGTTTATGTATTACAGTCAGTATAACTATAACGTGTGTTTCTGCTGTTCTTCTTCTTCTTCTTCTTTCGTTCGCCTGAAACATGTCTACAACTGCAATGTCGTCTCTTGTGTGAATCTAACAGTCTTTTTTAGTTCATTCAGCGAAGAAGTCAGTCATATTGTGTGTTCTCTTAACAACATCAGCCGCGGCCGTGCTGCTTCAGCTGGGACTTGAGGCCGGATTATAATTATATTCTGTGAGTAATTGGGAGGGAAAACGGTTAGTTGCATATTCTTTACTGGACGTCGCAGTCAACCCCAGTATTTTTTGCCTGTTTGACATTTCTTGGGAAATTTTTACGTTCATTAGTTTGCCATTGCGTTCTGAACGACCGGCACTGATACCGCTGCATGGAAACCAACGCCAGTCGGTCTGCTTCTAAATCTCGCAGCAGTGTTTTGAATGCCGGATTGCGAATTGCACTTGTGACTCCTTCGCCGCATCGCAAGCGAGTCAATGAAAGAATCCATTTTCACACCATAAGGTGTATTGGGTATATGGTGCTGGTCTTTTTTCCACTTGCTTTGAACTCGAGTGTAGTCCACACTGGACTCATTTTTTCATGCAGGCTAGCTTGCCCTGTAACCAGTGTCTCTCGCCATCAGGCTAACCCACTCCGGCTTCAGAGGTACTTGTAATTTATGTCCTCTAGTCAAGGATGAGAAGTCAATATTTTAGTCCAGCTGACCAGTGTAGGAGTTGAACCCGCTACTTCACCATCAGCACCCGGGAAGTTTAAGCTACTGAACTAGCATTGCCTAGCAAACCACAAACAGTCAATAACTGCTGGGATTGGTTGCTTATCCTTTACAGGACGTAGCAGTCAACCTTGGTATGTTTTGACTGTGATTTCTTGGCAAGTTTACGTTCAGTAGTTTGTCATTGCTTTCTGAACGACCGGCACCCATACCATTGTATATTTTAAAAATAAAAAAACACAAGGCGGTCTGCTGCCAAATCGTCGGCAGCGGTGTTTTGAACGCCATATGCGGGATTACGATCTGAGTCCGTAAACCTTTTGCCACGGAGCGGGCGATGTATCACTAAGAAAAGTGGACAATTATCACGATGAATAGAGTTGTAAGTTATTTACAGGATGTCGCAATCAAGCACATTTGCATGTGATTCTCTAGGCAGTAATATGTTCAATAAATTGTTGTTGTTTTCTCAACGGCTGACAGTGACACTCATACCATTGTGAAAATCAACGTAATGAGACCTGCTTCCAAAACGCATGCGGCTGACTTTGAATCCCCCAATGGTGATTCCTGTCATATCTTCTAAATTTCTGAAAATATTTGATCTTTCTTCCCTGTACAGTGAAAGTATTTACACGATACGATATGACAGGAGTCGTCATTGGGGATTGTAACATCAATAACATTAGATATGCGGATGATACAGTATTGATTGCAGACAATGAACATGATCTGCAACATTTAGTAGATGCGGTTGTTGCACACAGTGAACAGATAGGGTTAGAATTAAATTGTAAGAAGACACAGATTATGGTCGTCACTTTTTTTTAAATGTTACATACCCCTTACAGGACGTTGCAGTCAACTCCAGCATTTTTCAGCTGCTGTTGAAGCAAGTTCTTACATTCAGTAGTTTGCCATTGTTTTCTGAACGACAGGCTCACATACCCCCGTAAGTTAGCAGCGCAAGCGATCCACTGCCGAATCTCGCGCACCTGTTTTCCCCCACGTGGATATACGGGATTACGAACAACGCCGTTAACACCTTGGCCATGGAGACTGGCACTAAGAAGAAGGAAATACCACAATGTAATATACAAGTGAATCGGTACAATTATCTCGGAACAGTCATAACATCTGATGGGAGATGCCTTGAAGAGATTAGAACAAGAATCGCCACGGCGAAGGCAGCCTTTTGCAAGATGAAAAGAACATGCCAATAAAAAGACGTCAGTTGCTACCAGAAAAAAGAGTGTTGAAGTCCTGCGTGGAGCCTGTACTTTTGTATGGATGTGAAGCGTGGTTTCTGAGGAAAATGCAAAGAATACCATGGACAGATAGAAAAACCACTGACCAATTCCTACAAGAAACATATGAAACCGTTAACTGATTTGAGAAATTAGACGTAGACAGTCACAATTTTCGAACACGTTATGAAAAGAAATAAATTTGAGAACTTGTTGACATCTGGCAAGATTGAAGGGAAATGAACAAGAGGAAGGCAGAGAAGTAAGTACTTGTATGGATTGGCCACGTGGTATGGTAGCGACAAGAACACATAGCTGATCCACGACTCTGGTGATCGTGTGAGATGGCAAAACAAGACCACCCACGCTTATCGGCATGGCACATAATGATGATGGTGACTGCGGTATGTTGAGATTATGAAACTGCGTTCACTGCTCCTGTGCCATAGACGCCGACTATGTTGATGCACCGAATATCACAGCGACAATTCACAAAACAGCTGCTTATCTTATACCAAACTCTCGTATTTCTCAAAAGTCCTCAATACATAAATCCGGATTACCCTAGGAAAGTGCAAGCAGAAACTGGACCAGGAGCTGCCGTGGACCGCACCCGTACAGCTGGTTCCCTCATGCCGAGATCGACGACTTCAGGAAGCCCAACGCACAACCAGAAAGTGCGCCAACTGCCCTGGCAATCACGGGGCTAGATATCTCGGGTGTCCCTGCATCAAGACAGCAAAGAAGCCATGAAGTTAGCCATACAGTCAAACCTGCCATGTAAAGAGGCCAGGGGGGAAGTACAAGGCGACTATCCGACTAACGAAGACAAATAAAGCACAGCTGAAGCTCGTCCAGCAGAAGATCGAGCGGGCTCGGATAACTGAAATCAGGACAGAAACGGAAGAAACACTGGAAAAAAGTTCAAGAAGAAAGGGCACTGACGTTCAAGAAACTGACCAAGAATGAAACAGTCCAAACAGACGATACCAACAGCAAGACGCAGACAGAAGACGAAACAACAAAAGAGAAGAAGGAAACAGCAAATGAAACGAAAGCGACCAAGAAACAATGGTGACGAGGAGAAGAGACTAGACTCCACCAAGAACGAGAGTGGAAGACACAAGATTTGCTGGAAGAGATAAACCACGAAGATTCAACGACTGATCAAGATACAAGAGAGATGGGTGAACTCACTGCGGGTCGATTATCGGTGAACCACTCCCTGAAAAAGAAAAACATTAGACAGGCGGAATCTGACCAGACTTGAGAAGCAGTAACAAAGAAGACATCAACAGCAAGCCAGAGAAGCTTAGAAATCAGGAAGCGAAACATGCATCTCTATTTCCACAAGCAGAAAGGAAACAACGATGAGGCCCCAATTATAACACGTCCACAGACTGACAGTTGAACTGGGCCTGAACACATTTTTCTGAATACCAGCTGACCTAAGCAGGCGCTATGTATATTGGCAGTCAGACAGCTTTTTTTTGTGTGTGTGTTCACATATCTTTTACAGGACATCGCTGTCAACATCAGCATCTTTCAGCTGATTGTTGATTTCTTGACAAGATTACGCTCAGTAGTTTGCCATTGCTTTCTGAGCGACCGGCTCACTTACCCCTAAGTTACCGACGCGGCTAGAACCGCCACCGATTCGCGAGCACGTCACGTCACTCACGAGAGGATACGGGATTACGGAGAAAGTCGCTAACTCCTTGGCCAGGGAGACCGGCAGTCCGACAGCTACATGTACAGAATTTCAAAGAGAGAGAAATCAAAAACTCCAAAATTGCGGCGCAACAAAACAGAAACGAATCTCGAAAATATAAGACAGCACAATTGAAACAGGGCGATATATGATGCAAAGGAAAGCGATTGAAATAAATTATGTTGCACACAGGGAAAGGTAATAAAGTTACAAACTGTTTGACAAAATTAAGTTTTCAATCAAATCTAACAAAAGCAGCTTGTGTGGTATTCAGCAAAGAAGATTTTGTTAAAATCAGGTTTGTGTAAAATCCGTTTACAACCTTAAGTGTTTCTCAGTGTTTCCCAACGTGGGGCCCACGCCCCACAGGGGGGCAATTCGATTGTTAAGGGGGGCAATTCGAAAATGGAAGAAATCGGCTGAATATAACAAAACGGGGAGACTTGAGACTGAAGTTAACTAAATTGGAACCTGACATAAGATCTCTTTGCAGCAAGCATCAAGCGCAAGGATCTCACTAAATTTAAATAATAAATAATTACTAATAATTAAAATAATATAGAAAAATCTTTCATTAAAATTATTTTGTACTTGAATTTCAGTTCTCCATTATATGTTTTGAAAATTTACTTACTGTGTTTGCTCAATAATTACCTAGTGATTTCTTCCTAAAACCTATCATTCAAGTTTCTTTAGTGAACATTTCAATTTTTGAATATTAAAAATAATGTATATGTTGAGGGGGGAGGGGGGGGGGGCGTGGGGTGGGGGAGGGGGGCAATATGAATTTTAGAAAGGCTTAAGTGGGGCATGGCACAAAAAAGGTTGGGAAACACTGTGTTAGGTGTGCTGGCCCCAATATAAATAGATGGATATTTTTATAGACCAATCGGCACTCGATTGGTGATGTCGTGAATGTGACGCCGCCCACCTTTACTTCTCAGGTTGTCCTCGGAATGAATAATCTGACGTGACGTGACACTGTACTAAAGTTTATGGGGATACCCAGGATGATTAATCTGACGTGACGTGAAACTGTACTAAATTTTATGGGGATACTCATGCTGATTAATCAGGCGTGACGTGACACTACTAAAGTTTATGGGGGTACTCAGGCTGATTAATCTGACGTGACGTGACACTGTACTAAAGTTTATGTTGATACTCAGGCTGATTAATCTGAGGTGTCGTGACACTGTACTAAAGTGTATGGGGGTACTCAGGCTGATTAATCTGACGTGACGTGACACTGTACTAAAGTTTATGGGGATACTCAGGCTGAATAATCTGACGTGGCGTGACACTGTACTAAAGTTTATGTTGATACTCAGGCTGATTAATCTGAGGTGACGTGATACTGTACTAAAGTTTATGGGGATACTCATGCTGATTAATCTGACGTGACGTGACACTGTACTAAAGTTTAAATGGGGGGGGGGGGGGGAAGCAATCGAACAGAATCATTTAACTTGAAACTATACTTAAGTTTATGTCGAATCCTTAAACTGAATGATTGACGTGATTCTGTATTAACATTTATGAGTTCTTAGACTGAATAATCTGACATGGAGTGACACTGTGCTAAAGTTTATGGGGAATCCTCGGGATGAATAACCTGCAATGAGGTGATAATGTACTAAAGTGTATGGGGAGTCCTTGGACTGAACAACCTAACATGGCGTGACACTGAAGTAAAACAGTAAAATTACTAGTACCAAAGTACTTTGAAGTACTACATAAGAGACCTCATTATCGCCAGTTTTGTTTGGTCTTAGATTGCTATGGTAAAGTTCACATTATTAACACCGCTCCTAGAAATTGTTCACATCGAAGGTAACCAAAACACATTTGTGATGTAAATGTATAGAAAATGCGACGACGTTTTGATTAGTGTACCTCTCAACTAAATTCAGTTAAGATTGTTTAAAATTGCCGTGGTAGACAATTGAGATTACTGTGTGAATATGTGTGCTGTATATTTCAACTTGAAGGATTTGTCTAATTACTTGTTTTTGTTGTGTGATGTCTGCAGTGTGTACCTGACGAGATGCAGCGAAAATATGTCAAGCAATAAATAGTGCAATCTATTTTTTGTGTCTTCGTTATTTAAATTCAGTTTGATTAAAATTTGTTTAAAAAATATATAAGCGGCCGTTCCACAGGACTTAAGCATATGGTGTTCTCCATATTTTCAAAGACCGATCGGCTGCCTTTTACTTCCCAATACACTTCGACAGGAATGAGTTTAGCCACTACACTACTGCGGTTTGCAATCATTAAGCAGAATGTACACTTGAGCTTTGAAGCCAAATATTATAAACTATGCCAAGTTTAATGTTTTGGTTTAGATGATACGTTGATATCTGAGAATTAAGAGGTCCGATAATTTCGTAAGTGAAGTTCATTGAAATTGTTGTTGTAGACTTTAGGGTTTATACTTGAAATTGTAAGGTTATACTTTGTTTGTTTGTTGTTGTTTTTTTTTTCTTCAGATCTTATCTTTGAACGAGTTGTAGGTCATAAATTTTCTAATTATACGCATGACTATTGTTTCATCTTGTAGAACTTTGGTGTATAATATAAGAAGATTGAGACCACTCCAAAGCGCAGATGCCGCTAAGATAGTACGTAACTCATCTCATCTCATCTTGTTCCTCTTGTAACTTGTACCTTGCGGTGTCGAGATAAAGCATAAACAGCTTGAAAGTGCACGTCTATGGGCTTCATATATCATGATTCCCATTGATTCTGTTATCCGTTCTGCCCATCGTTTACAAGGTCGGACTCTTCTTCTGGATCTGATTGGTCTGTACATCATTGCTTGTTGTAGAGTATAATGTTAGTTGGTAGCCAATTTTATGGAGTATTCTTCTCGGGAATTTCATTTCCGTTGTAAGTTTTCTTTCTTCTTTTTCTGTCATTGTCTAGGTTTGGCATTGGTAGCATAGAGTTGGTAGAAATATTGTGTTCTAGTGTGCTTTTGTAATATCTATTGATACCTGTTTGTTCTTTAGTATTGGTGCTATTTGTCCAATGAGTTAGTTTGCATTATTGCATCTATTTTCGGTCTCGCATTCTGATTTGCCATTTGATGATATTATACCTCCTAAATACTTGAAGCCCTTTTCTTGTTTCAAAGGGTGTCCTTAACAATAAGCAAGTAACAATAAGAAATAAGCAAGTTAAGCGTATGTAACTCCTGCGAAAAAGTGAGAGATAATACACACAGATACAGTGTACATACCTTACAACGAACGGCACCATGGTACTGTTCCTGCTGAAGATTAATATAATCGAAACATCGTTCGTTGTGTTGTAGTGTAACAGTGAGGGATTCTAGGTTAGGAGTAAAGAGTTAAGGAATGCTGCGCATTCCTTGACTAGGGGGAAAACCATAGTGAACGTGTGTGCACGAATGAAGAAGGGTATCTAGGAAAACACACACGTCACTTGGGGGCCAGCGAGAACAGATGTCAACACCGAGAAGGGAGTCTCCATCATATGTGCTGAGCTAGAATGATTCATCAATAAAATCCTTTTCTAACAACGCGAAGACTGACTTGTCTGGTGCTATACGTTCACGATCATAGCCTTGGTGTGTAGCACTGTCACACAAGGCTGATTTGGTGCCTTTGACCTTACGAAACATGGGAGGTCGCGGAGAGAGAATACCGCCATAGTTATGTCGGGCATGTCCGGAGAAGTAATTAATTTGAAAAACAACAGATGAAAGCCGACTGTTGGTAGCTGTTCTGGGTTTGCACTAGATTCCTGATTAAGAAGGAGATCCAATTTCAAGGTCAGCGCTAAAGAAAAGGTTTGAGTGATACTTATTTTTTTGAAAGACTGATGTTATTGCACAATTATGAAATTAGTTGGAGAACTGACCAACGCAAAATGCTATAAGTAATGCCGTTCTGCATCAAAAATCAGTAAGAAAAAAATGAGTTTTAACCCGTGGGACTGTTGAAGGTGAACTCAAGGTTATGGTACGAATTCCAGAATTATGAAATCAAGGTCTGCAATACTTTATACTTTCAACTATTTAAACTGACCATGGCGAGAGTTCCACATGAAAATAAGAGACTGGATAGCGTCAGCTTTAAGTCCAGTTGTTGTTGACTGGATTACGTTTGATATATATGAAAGTCACAGATTGCTGCTGGAAAGTAAGTTTTTTTTGCTGAAGTCGTGAGCAATTGTCGCTTCTTGCATGAAGGTGAACTTATCTGAAGGGAATCTACAGTAATCGAGCAGGTAATCAAAGTCTTGTTGCGAGCCTGATATCGAGCGTGATCAACGTCAGAAAATAATTGGAAATAATCTGAATTCGACTTCAAGTAAATTAGTAAGGAAAGAAATCCAGAGGCTCTTCGTTGTTCTGATCATTTTAACGAGCTTGATTAGAGTTTTTTTTTTATGTGGTGTAGGAAATTTTGAATCAGGAGGTCATTTAAATTCTTTTATCAAAATTCAGGGTTGAAACAGGAATATTTCTTCGTCAGGATCTTCGATTGGAGGATTTAGTTAAGTTAATTAGATAATATTAGAGTAATTAACAGATTGTGTATTGTTGCTGGGTTTGAAATCAATATTGTTGAAATATTTGTATATTGCTTGATAATTATAAATTTTAGGATGGAATCCCAAGATTTTTCACAGGTACTCACTGGAGTTGGCGGGGCAATATCAAGGTTGGATGCGGTGTTAAGACAACAGAATATAAGCAATGATGTTGAAAGATTTAGTGGTCAAGCAAATCAGTTTAAGAAATGGATTATTTCCATTGAAAAACATGCATATTTAGTAAATGCTACAGACGGAGAGAAAAAGAACTTGGCATACAGAACAAGTACAAGTCCAGTTTCTGACCATATTAGAAGAAAGTTAGAAGCAGCAGGAGGTGAAACTTGGGAAGAATTCAAAGATGATCTCGCAAGAAAATATGCTGAAATTACTGATCCACAACACGCATTCTCAGTATTGCGACAGACTAGACAAAACAGCACAGAAAGTGTTCAGCTATACAGTGACAGGTTAATCAACTTAGCTGAAGAGTCATTCTTAGGACAGAATGTACGAGCAGAGGAAGTGGAACGGATGTTGGTAGGGATTTTTGTTGATGGAATTAAGTCAGATGGATTGAAATTTAAATTATTAAGAGAGAATCCTGCAAGATTGTCACAAGCGGTAGATATCGCTATACAAGAGGAAAGCAGGCATAATAACAAGATCAAAATCAGAATGGTCATCTCCGGTGGTAATAGTGGCCAAGTCTGATGGTTCGAACAGGTTCTGTTGTGACTACAGGGCGTTAAATAAAATTACTAAGAATGTAGCGTACCCACTGCCAGTAATTGATGATATTTTGGGGCTACTTAATGGTTCTACATATTTCACAACGCTGGACGCAAGGGCAGGATTTTGGTGTATTCCGATGTCAGTAGACGCGCAAAATAAAAGTGCCTTTTGTACTCATATGGGTTCGTACAAATTTTTACGTATGCCATTCGGTCTCAAATATGCACCATCCCACTATATGTTCTTAATAAATGAAGTACTAGACGGTATGCAAAGTTTTGCCTTAGCATATATTGATGACGTATTGATTTTTACAAAAGGAGATGTAGAGAATCATTTGGAACATGTTAGACTAGTATTTGACAGATTAAGAAGGCATGACGTTAAATTAAAGCTTAGTAAGTGCCAGTTTTTAAAGACAGAAACAAAATATTTAGGCTATATAATAAATAGGGAAGGTATTAAACCAGACATGGAAAAAATAAAAGTTATTAAAGAGTTACCTCCTCCCACTAACGTTAAGGAAGTAAGGGCTTTTATAGGAACCTGTGCGTATTATCGGCGGTTTGTACCAGCCTTTTCTAAGATAGCAATACCTATTACGAATTTAACGGGAAAATACGCTAGATTTAAGTGGGATGATGAGTGTCAAAAAGCATTTGAACTTTTAAAAGAGAGCTTAACGGTGGTACCATTATTAACACATCCAGACCTGAATAAACAACTAATACTATACACAGATGCTTCAGACAATGCAATAGGAGCATGTTTGGTTCAACCATATGAAGGAGAAGAATCTGGAATACCAGGGGTTAAAAATGAAAGACCAATCTATTTCTTGTCGCATAAACTCAGCAAGACTCAAAAGAAATGGCCGATTATTGAGAAAGAAGCATATGCAATACACTACGCGCTGCAAAAACTAAATTATTACTTACATAACGCCAATTTCATTATTAGAACTGACCACATGCCATTAAAGTCGATATTAGAAGCACCAATACAAAATAGGAAAATACAAACGTGGGCATTGAATTTACAAGGGTACAATGCTAAGGTTGAATATGTGTCAGGAAAACATAATACGTGCGCCGATCTTTTGTCTAGGATCCCGTACCCACAGTCATCAGGAAACACGGAAGATGAAGTTGAACCAGAGGTAGATGATCGAAACTGGCAAGTTAATATATTAGATTCTGCCATAATAAATAGGGAAGAATTTGAGAGTTTACCATCAGAGCAAGAGTCGGAAACTAGAACAGAAGACCCACATTTAGAACAGTTTGATATGAAAACAGAACAAGAATTGGATCCGAAAGTAGTACAGATAAAAAAGAAATTGAAAGAAACAGGGGAAAATAGTTTTAAAAGAAAGTTTGTAGAGTTACAAGAAGACAATCAATTATATTATATCAGTGAAAAAGGTGAAGGAGTAAGAAAGTATATTCCGAAACATTTAGAACAAGAAGTCTTAAAGGCGTACCACGATAATAATGGTCATTTTGGACGAGATAAGTTAGTGAAGGCTATTAGCAGTAAATATTATTGGCCGAATTTATTCAAAAGCGTATATGAATATGTTGAAGCATGTGAAAAGTGTAGGTTAAGGAACATGAAGATAATTAAATGTCCTTTACAAGATACCGATATTCCTCAATTTCCAATGCAGAAAGTAAGTTTGGATATTTCAGGTCCTCATCCAAAAACATTATCGGGAAATGTATACTTACTACATATAGTTGATTCATATAGTCTTTGGCCAGAAGTATATCCAATTCCAGACAAGAGTGCTGATTCAGTTATAAATATGCTTTTACAAGAATTTATACCAAGGTTTGGGTGTCCACAAATAATACTTACAGACAATGGGAAAGAGTTTGTAAATAAAAAGTTTGAGAAATTGGTAAAAGATTGGAATATAAAACACATTAGGACTTCATATTACAGACCAACTTCTAATGCAAAAAATGAGAGACAACATAGAACACTATACAATATTCTAGCGAAAAATGTAGAAGAACACGATATGGATTGGGATCTTTATTTGGGGATGGCATTAGCGGCGATACGTACACACGAAAATGAAGGAACAGGTTTCTCACCATTTTACTTAGTACATGGAAGAGAACCGATATTGCCAATTGATAATTTATTAAAACCTAGGAGAAAATATTTGGGGGAAGATTTTCAAGAAACAAGGTTACAAGAAATGCATAAAGCACATGTACGTTTAAGAAATAATATAATTAAGGCTAGAGAAAGACAGAAGAAATACGCAAATAAAAATGCACACTTACAAGAGTTTAACGTAGGTGATAGGGTATATTATAAAAAACATAGAAAAAACTCTAAGTTTGATGCTCATTGGGTCCCGGGATACTATATTTTAGAAAAAAAAAGGTCCAGTGTCGTATACTATTAAGAATCAAATTTCAGGGCATGTTGCACGTTCACATGTAGAACACTTAAGGCGGGATAATGAAGAAAGGGATGCAGAGAATAATAATAATAATAATTATTGTTCCGAAGAAATATTGTCGGGTGGACAGATTGTCAGACAATCGGGTTATCCAAGGCCTATAGAGAATGGAAAACAAGTAACAACAGCATCTAATACAGCTGAACAAGAAGAAACGATACCAAAAACAGTCATGACAGAGGAAAATAATGTGTATGACGATTATATGAGTGAAGAGTCAGTTAGGGAAAATATTGAACCTCCATTTATGAATACAAGACAAGCAGTAAAAAGAAAGTTGGATAGACAGAAAGAAAAAGAAATTAAGAGGCAAAGGAAACTTAGAGAGAATTCTTCGAGTGAGGAAGAGATGCCACTTTTTGAAAATCTGTTGAGACGGCAAGACAGAAAAATTAGATTGGATGTAGAAAGGAAGAGATTAGCGGTTGCTAGTAATGGATATACAGATGGGGAACAAGAGATGGATGAAAAGTCAGAAACTGATGAAGAAGCTGATATGAAAGAAGATAGCTCTCCTCGAGAGGATAGAGACATTGATGTAGATATTGCAATTATTGAAAAAAATTTGAGGTTATTAAAGAAATGGAGAAGTGATAGATGAAAAGAGTGATATAGGGTTCTGCAGATAGCAGATAGAAGAAGAAGTTGGACACGATAATTTTGTGTTTACAAAGGTACTTGATGGAATTTTTCTAAAGCGGAAAATTATGATTGGGTACTCAGAAATTGGTCTTGAAATTTATAATGTATGTGTACATTGATTAATGTGGGGGGATAAATATGATGAGGGGATTGAAATGCTTTGTTCAATTGTTGGGACTTCAATTGTGTTTTATGAAATGTGAAAAATAATGTTAACTTAGATGGTTATTTTTACGATGTTTTGGGTTGATTGAGTTACCCTAAGGGTGGTTAAAATGATTATTACTTTGAAGTTCAGTTAGAAGATGAATTAAAATAGTAGTTAGTGAAGTGCAGTAGCAATGGAGGGGTATGTAGTTATACATGTGGGGTATGCAATGTATATACAAGGTTTATAATAGGAGCTGGATTGAACAGCGTTTAAGGGGAGAATATGGGGGGAATGCCAGGTTGAAATTTGGCATTTAACTGCATATTGGAAGAAGAAGACTGTACTTAACAGTTAGGAAGTTTTTGTGGTTGAAGGAAAGGTAAACAGGAAATTGTTGGTCTGAATAATACAAAGGCTGGCAGTTTTGGATTAACATACTTTTTTGATAATAACAATTATTATTGACGGAAACTGAAGATAAATTTTGAAACTTTATTTTTTGATAAAGTTTTGAGAATGTATGGGAAGAGAAAGGTGATTACTTCTTACTTTCTTACTTTTTCCTTACTTTTATTGATTTCAGGTGCGCACCTACACAAAACTAATCTAGCTATTTTTTCCTGTCTATCCTAGAATACTGAGAGAGTGAGAATGTGAATAAGGGGGAAATTAAAGGATAAGGGGAATATCTTCAGTTTTGTCAATCATAATTTAGATGGACGTTTTAAAGTTAAAAGCGGTTCGCTTATGGAGACTTTTGTATTGTGGGGAATTTTATGGAGAGTTTTGTAGAAAGTTTTCTAGAGAACTTTATGACGAGTTTTGTAGAGAGTTTCGATATTATGATCTCTGGGTAGCAATTGGCTATGAGGAGATAGGAGAATTGACTTAGGAAATATATAGAATTGTTGTTATTGTAGTATAGAGAGGTAAAGTTAACTAATTAAAAGTTGGGGTTGAGATTTTTTCAAGGAAAAATTCTCTTTGAAGAAGGGGAGGTATTGTAACAGTGAGGGATTCTAGGTTAGGAGTAAAGAGTTAAGGAATGCTGCGCATTCCTTGACTAGGGGGAAAACCATAGTGAACGTGTGTGCACGAATGAAGAAGGGTATCTAGGAAAACACACACGTCACTTGGGGGCCAGCGAGAACAGATGTCAACACCGAGAAGGGAGTCTCCATCATATGTGCTGAGCTAGAATGATTCATCAATAAAATCCTTTTCTAACAACGCGAAGACTGACTTGTCTGGTGCTATACGTTCACGATCATAGCCTTGGTGTGTAGCACTGTCACAGTAGAATACTTAATTTTATTTTATTATAACCCCCCCCCCCCACCCCCACCCACCTGTGGTTTACGTTTACCGTGGAGTTCGTTGTAATGTACGTACACTGTGTCTGTGTTTAGTATCTCTGGAGGGCTGAGTGGTCTCGATGTATAGTGTCCGCCTCGAGTGCTGGAGGTCCCGGGTTCAAGTCCCCGGTGAGGGCCAGGATTTTTTCACGCGGACTTCAAATAACAAAGTTTTCCTTGGTCTCTGGGTAGTGAGAGCTGATGCCCGTGTGTATTGTTGCGCATGTAAAATATCCCTTGGCAGTTGGAAATCGAAAAAGAGTAGCCTAACGGCGCTGCCTGAACAAAATTTCGAGTTAAAAATCTGCCCAAAGTATTTCAGGATCCTCGCCGGTGCCACGAAGGTCGTGCACTGAGTGAGATTCTCCTGGCTCGGACTTGAGTTAGAAGTAGAATGGAGCACTTATGTGTTGATGTTGATCCGTCGACTAAACTAAACTAACCTTAGTATCTCTCACGTTGTCGCATGAGTTACACATGCTTTACTGTTTTAATTTCTGCATGTTATATCCTGCTGCAGCCGTTAATTCTCTTATCTATAATTAAGTAGCTGGCTCCGTGGCCAAAGCCTTGCGAACGCGATTCGTGAGCCGCTTATCAGGCGATTTGGGAGCAGACCGTGTCGCGTTGTGTTTAAACGTGTTGGTATGGGAGCCGGTCGGTCCGAAAGCAATGCAAACTACTGAACGTAAACTTGCCAAGACATCAACAACAGCAGTGCTGGTGTTGACAGCGATGTCCTGCAAATAGGATATGCGGGGGGAAAAATAAGTAAGTAGCGCCCATTTATACCACATGAGGCTGCTTGAACTGGAAATATGGTTTTTGAAGAAAATGCTTAATTACGAAAATAGCAAACTACTGAACAAAATTTCATAGTAAATCATGGGAGTGGAAGCAGTCACCGCGGCTTTCCGTTGGTTAGTGGAGACCACTGCAACACACATTGTTTTCATGACGAATTCAAGGAGTGTTGTTCGCTTCAGAGGCCACAGATTGTGAGAATTGTAGGGATTATTTGCATTGTCCATGCGGGAGTGCGGGGACAATTAACAGGCTGATGGGCTGGCAGGGAATGCACCTCTTGGTGGTCGATTATCTATGTACAAGGTAAAGGTGGTTGTGCGTCTTTGGCAACAAGTGGAGAGGGTTGGGTAACAGATTGAGAAATCCCATATGTGGAAAGGATGAGAAGGCAAGGGATTGGCAGGGGTTCTGGTAGAATCTCAAAACTGAGAGGGAAGACAGGAGAAATTTCATCAGATAGCGGCGGGGACTCTTCGCTGGCTGTTGAACGAGGGGACAGAACGCCTATGAGATTGTTCTGAGTGCAGTGATATCAGTTTTTAGCTCACCTCTACTCAACTCAACAACTCCTACTAAATCACAATCAGCCAATAGGAACTGGAGCTGACTGCAATGTCCCACAAAAGGCACGCAATATTTTAAATATATACCCTTCATTATTTCTTCATGCGTGGCCTTCTTCTGTCTGTCCCTCCACGCTAAGTACTTTTTTTCGCTCGCTCGCTTTGAACTCAAGCGTAGTCCATACACACTACTTCTAGTAATGCTGGACTGAATTTTGTGCGTGGACTAGCTTTCCCTATTAACAGTGTCCCTCGCAATTAGGCGAACCCACTCCGACTTCAGAGGTATTTGCAATTTACGTCCCCAAGTCAAGGACGAGAGGTCATCATTTTAGTCCAACTGTCAGATGTAGGGTTTGAATCCCTTACCTCGGCATCAGTACACCGGATGTTTAAGAACACGCATTCTTATCCACTCGGCCATGCTGACCAAGGCTAAGTTCTTATTTCGTTTGTCATCGCCCTTATCTCGTTTCATGTTTTACAATCAGGTTTCGCAGTTCCGTATTTTTGTGTCCCGAAGTTTTGATTGTGTTCATTGTTATAAATGTTACTGATTCATTGTACATCAACAAAACAATAATACAATATCCCGTTTAGCTGATTAACACTATTGTCGGGTTATCACTGAACGTTTGTGCTTTTTCTAACCATTTTACGTTTGCCGTAGTAGCTGTGTTTCGAATTACCTAAAAGTAATTGAGATTTTGATCATAATGGACTGTTTGACTCCACATTTCTTACTTCCTTTTCCAATTTTCAGGTATTCATGCTAGGTGATTTTTCCTGTGCTACTGTGCTCTTAAATAATATTAATAATGTTCTGGTTGCTGATGTACTTTGTGGTATTATCTTTACTCTTTTGTCTCTTAAAATGTCATGCCTTGAGGCTGTAATTTTTACTTTTTATCGCTTTCTCCACTTTTGTCATACTGATATCACTTTCTCCACTTTTGCCACACAAATATCACTTTCTCCACTTTTGCCACACTAATATCACTTTCTCCACTTTTGTCACACAAATATCACTTTCTCCACTTTTGTCACACAAATATTACTTTCTCCACTTTTGTTACACTATCACTTTCTCCACTTTTGTTCTACTAGTATCACTTTTTCCACTTTTTTCACTCCATCAGTTTCTCCAATTTTGTCACTCTGATATCACTTTCTCCACCTTTGTCACGCAATCACTTTCTCCATTTTTGTCATACTAATATCACTTTCTCCATGTTTGTCACACTGATATCAGTTTCCCCACTTTTGTCACATTGATATCACTTTCTCCTCTTTTGCCACACTATCACTTTCTTCACTTTTGTCACACTAATATCACTTTATCCACTGTTGTCTCACTAATATCACATAATCTGCTTCTGTCACACTAATATCACTTTATTCACTTTTATCAAACTGATATAACTTTCTCCAATTTGCCAAATCCACATTTGTCATGCTATTACTTTCTCCAATTTTGTCACACTAATATCACTTTCTCCACTTTTGTCATACTAATATCACTTTCTCCACTTTTGTCATACTAATATCACTTTCTCCACTTTTGTCACACTGATATCACTTTCTCCACTTTTGTCACACTGATATCACTTTCTCCACTTTTGTCACGCTAATATCACTTTCTTCACTTTTGTCACACAAATATCACTTTCTCCACTTTTGTCACGCTAATATCACTTTCTCCACTTTTGTCACACTAATATCACTTTCTCCACTTTTGCCACTCTAATATCACTTTCTCCACTTTTGTCACACAAATATCACTTTCTCCACTTTTGTTACACTATCACTTTCTCCACTTTTGTTCTAGTAGTATCACTTTTTCCACACCATCAGTTTCTCCACTTTTGTCATGCTGATATCAGTTTCTCCACTTTTGTCACACTATCACTTTCTCCTCTTTTGCCACACTATTACTTTCTCCACTTTTGTCACACTAATATCACTTTCTCCACTTTTGTCACACTGATATCACTTCTCCAATTTTGTCACACTATCACTTTCTTCACTTTTGTCACACTAATATCACTTTATCCACTTTTGTCACACTGATATCACTTCTCCAATTTTGTCACACTATCACTTTCTTCACTTTTGTCACACTAATATCACTTTATCCACTTTTGTCGCACTGATAACCTCCAATTAGTATCCCCATCCTCTCTTTGATCTCTCTCATTATTACTTTGCTATAGAGAGAGAAGAGATCCGGGGACAGGACACACTCCTAGCTTTATTTGTTCATAAATGCCCTCTTTATTTCCCATTTTAATAGCTGAGGCATACAGACAGAAATTATGTTGGATACCTAAGATTGTGGTAGGAAAGAAGCTAGTCCTACCTTGTTATTCACTAACCTAATGCATGCAAAAGGCTAAAACTTTGTCACAAAATTAGCATTCTCTCACATACTTGTTTAAGTAACATTCTGTATAATTGTCATACTCCAGTTTGACCAGTCCCAGTAGTCTCGGGATGCCATGAGCCTGTAGAAAATGATTGGATTGGGAAAAAATGATTTCCTCGTTCGCTCGCTTTGTAGTCCATACATGGACTAGAAGTAGCACTAGACTGATTTTTTGCATGTGGATTAGTTTTCCTTTTACAGTGCAGACCTGATAAGGCGAACTCACCTGGGACCCAAGAAATAGTTTTTCTTATCAGAAATTCCTCTTATAAGAGTTCAAGCATATAGTAATGCATTTACAAAGTACAACACAATATTGTTCTTCACAACAGACATTCGCCACTTCCGAGATCACCTTAAGCGGTTTGCACTGTCTCTATGTCCCTCGCCATCAGGTGAACCCACTACGACTTCTGAAGTACTTGTAATTTATGTCCCCAAGTCATGGACGAGAAGTCAACTTGTTAGTTCAACTGACCAGTGTAAGGGTTGAACCCGCTACCTTGGCATCAGCACACTGGAAGTTAAAGAGCAAGCGCTCTTATCCATTCGGCCATGCTGGCCTCCATTGGATGGAATGTTTTCTCTGACCATCATTCATGTTTCCTTGTGATTCTGCTTGTCTCATCATCAAGTGCCCTGTTCAGTTGGTGTAGGTCTTTATGGCTCTCCACAGATCTCAGCCTTTGGTATTCTGGATCAACTCTTCTAATGATATTCCTCCATGCCACCGTCACAATCCATCCAGCATCATGCCTCTTGGTCGGTCTCTGCGTCTCTTCCCCTCAACCTTTCCAGTTGTCACGATATTCTCCGATGCCTCTCTTCTCATCACATGACCAAAGAAAGCTGTTTGTCTCATTTTTTATTGTTGTATACAATGTTCTAGTTTCATTAGCCTCTTTCAGGCAATTGTTGTTAGTTATTCTGAAAGTCCAAGGAATTAGCAGCATTCGTCTCAGGAACCACATCTCTGTTGCTTCCAAGTTCTTTCTAATTTATTCATTTGCATTCCAAGATTCACTGCCATACAGCAAAACTGGTTCTATATAGCATTTCAGCACTCTTTCTTACATTCAATGATAGTGAATTATTGCATAAGATGCTCTTCATTTTCTGAAATGCAGTTTTTGCATGGCCTATTCTGCTCTTAATCTTTGTTGTGCATCTTCCATCTGATGTTATAAATGCCCCTAGGTATTTAAAATTATCCACATGGTTAAACCCCACAATCTTTGGTCAGATTTCATTAAGGAATTATCTGTTATAAATAACCATATTTATCACTTTTAGTGAGGTCTTAGATATGACTGAGCTACTGTATAACAGTAGATGGTACTACCTGCTTTATTTTAAGGCTGAAAGTTAAGCGACACTCACCAAACCTGACATATTACATTAAGCCAATGGTTTTGAACAGAGGAGCACAATTGGGAGGGTACAAGCCTTATCCTAGTGTGAGCAAATGCAACATAAAGACTAAATGTCATGGCAGGGCAGATTAGACCCAAAGCCTTGGTCCGCAACTGGTTTAGGATGGAAGCTCCGACAGGCGGACAGTTACAGCTTTGCTTTGCTGATCTGGAAGCTTCTGCAACTTGTCTTTTTCCAGATGTATTAGTGTTACCTTTCCTCTGGAGTACACTAGGCCGGTTGAGAGAGGGATCATGCTCCAAGGGCAACACATGGCTACTAAATTCAGCCCAAGTTTTGTGCGATGGAGTGGTATAATTGTACTTTACAAACTATCATTTATCAAGACGGCAAAGTGCCAGTCATAAATCACACCATCACAAGTTCATGTATCTTATGGCTCCCTTTACTTTTAATATATTATTAGGTGTCGCTGATAATGATGTCAATCATTTGGCTAGGTGCATTGGTCTTCCTCTTGTCGGCTGAGAAAGTTGTCTGCCAGTCTCAGAACCTGGAGGTCAAAGTGAATGAGCTTGTCAGTGCAGGTATATCAGCGCGAGGAATTCCAGGTGTGAGTCTGGCTGTTGTTCACAATGGGAATGTGATATTGACAAAAGGTTATGGTGTCAAGAATGTCGTCACAAAGTACCCTGTTGATGCAGATACTGTCTTCGGTTTAGCTTCGTTAACTAAAGCCTTCACCACTGCTGTCTTAACCAAGATGCTTAGAAAGAATTCAACGTAAGTATTTTATTACATTGCCTAATCCGGGAAGGCTAACCCGGTTAACAAACGCCCGCAGAAATCGGATGTGTTGCTAAAGGCGCAAGTATCGCAGCTCTGCTGTAAAGAGGTACAACGCAATTACGACCGAGTGAGAGTCGAATGACCTTCGAAACACCAGGGAAGGCTAACCCGGTCAACAAACGCCCGCAGAAGTCGAATGTGTTTGCCTAAAGGCACAAGTATCGCAGCTCTAATGTAAACAGGCACAATGCAGTCACGTCCGAAAAAAACTCTCCGGATGAACACAGAAGAAATTGCCTTACCTTTGCATAGTGAATAATAGCTTATAGAAGATGTATTGAATAAATTAAATATAGAATAGCTTAAGCAAAGGCAACAGTTCACAAAATGAAGAATCTTCTATGCAGTTTATCTTTATCAATCGGTGAGGAAAAATGTTTTTATTAGCTATTTTGAGCAAACCCTGAAGTATGGGGGAAACCTCTGGACATTAGCAGACAAGTGAGGAATTATGTGGGAGATGTGGTTTTAGAGAAGAATGATGAGAACCCCTGGGATGGATAGAAAGAGCAATGAAGATATCTTGAAAGAAGTTAACTCACAAAGAGAACTGGTTAGTCACATCAGAAGAAGACAGTCCATATTCTTTAGTCATGTCATGAGAAGATGAAAGTTGGATGGGAGGAGAGCAGGCGGAAGCCAAGAGAGAAGGTGCTAGACAGTTTTACATCATGGTATGGAGGACCATCAGTATCAGAAATGATTGGCAGCAAACAGGACAGAAGGCTGGACAGTTTGACATCATGGTATGGAGGACCATCAGTATCAGAAATGATTGGCAGCAAACAGGACAAAAGGCTGGACAGTTTGACATCATCGTATGGAGGACCATCAATATCAGAAATGGTTGGCAGCAAACAGGACAGAAGGCTGGGCAGTTTTACATCATGGTATGGAGGACCATCAGTATCTGAAATGATTGGCAGCAAACAGGACAGAAGGCTGGACAGTTTGATATCATGGTAAGGAGGACCATCAGTATCAGAAATGATTGGCAGCAAACAGGACAGAAGGCTGGACAGTTTGATATCATGGTATGGAGGACCATAAGTATCAGAAATGATTGGCAGCACAGAAGGCAGAAGGCTGTGGACAGACATGATCATCAATGCCACGGACTTCAAGAAGAAGAAGTAACCTAATCTTCAGTGGTTAGGGCACTTGCTTGCCACAACAATGGTTTGGGTTCAATCCTCAGCAGTGGTAGGATTCTTGTTTCTGACCAGTGTGGCTTTTGGATTAATCTAACTTTATAGAATTGGTATGTTCTGGTACGGAAATGGGGTGAGAAAGGGAATTGGACATTGCATCTCATGATGCTGTTCCTTGGGATAACACCTAACACAACAGTTGTATCTGTCATGGAACTAGCAAAACCTTTCATTTTTAGACCAATTCTTTGCTATAGCTCACTAACTGTTACATTATATATATGCACACATGCATGCTCAATCAATCATGTGCTCTCTCTGAGGAGACTGCAATGAATACCATGGACAGATAGAAATACCAACGACCAAGTCCTACAAGAAACAAATAAAAATCGTAAACTGATTATAGAAATTAGACGTAAGCAGTCGAAATTGTTTTGACATGTTATGAGAAGAAATAAATTAGAGAACTTTGTGACAACTGGCAAGATTGAGGGGAAGAGAACAATGGGTAGACAGAGAAGTAAATACCTGGATGGCTTGACCACGTGGCATGGTCGAGACAAGAACACAGAGCTGATCCATGACTCTGGTGGTCAAGTGAAATGGCAAATCATGACCGCCCACGCTTACTGGCATGGCACATGATGGATGTGTGGAGGTGTGTGTGTATATATATATAATGGTAAATAGATAGATGAATTGATAGATGGAAGTATGAATTTATAGTCTGACTGATTTCTGCACAAACAGATTGATAGGTGTAAAGTTTGATTGATTGAAAGAGATGCTAACATTAAACCTACTGTTTTCCTGATTGACAGCTACAATCAGTCTACCACTATCAAAACTATCCTGGGACAAGATACAACCAAATTCAACAACACACTGTTGTCCACCTATGCCACGCTACAGGACCTGATGACTCATGCAATGGGCATTCCTAGAAACAATTTCATCAGGCTGGACACCGAACTGACCAGAGACAATCTTATGGCGTAAGTTTGTTTAGCTCAACAAGAATTAAAGGACCTCTTTTCCATGCCATTGTGGCCTGTTGAGGATATTGTTATATGCTTGTGATTTCTTGACCAAACAGTACTCGATGGCTGATGAAATTAGTATATCCCTGGCTGACTTACTTTCCATATAACACACACACACACGACCACCACCACACACACCCTTTCCTCCTCTGACCTTACAAACACCCCCCCCCCCCCCAAATTAAAATATTTGGGGGGAAACATCAGATTCAAGACGTGTGCCAGATATGAGCAAAATAGGCCAAACCATGTTCATTAAATGCCAGAAAGGGAGTACTGAAATGTTATATCGAATGTGTTCTGCTGTGTGGCAGTGAATTTTGTAATGTGAACAGACACATTAGGACAGTTAGAAGGTAATGGAATTGTGGTATCTGAGACAAATGTTGGGAATATCTTGCTTGCTTGCTTGTGTTTGCTGTCTGTGAACTCCAGTGCGAGGTCATGTATGTCGGATGAAGACATCCTGTTGTCCAACATCAGTGTGATGTCATACAGGACCTGAGGTTTGCGTGAGTATCCGTTGTCCCATGTCTGGCTTATTGGTGTGCAGACTGGTTGGTAGTTCCTCGACATGCAGGCAGGCACTCTCCGACTTCGGAGGAATCAACGATCCTACTGACTTTAGCCAGGACCCCAAAGGGACCTGTTGCCCAGGACGCTCGGCGAGGACGCGTCAATAGGTCTTGGCCAGTATAGAACCCAGCCCTGGTGCCTTGGAAACACCTCTGCGTCCCGGGAATATCTTGGATTACCATAGTAACTAAGACCTATTGCCTAGAAAAGGCTAATGATTAATACAAAAATACACAACAATAAGAAAGAGCTAGAGATGTTCTTTTGTTATATGAGAAAATGGGCACTGGAGAACATCAGTGCAGCTGAAAAGATCAGCGGTAGAAGAGAGACTGAAAAATTATGCTCTGATGGTCTAAGAAAATTGCTTAGAAGAATATCATTATAATTAATAAAGAACATAAAGGACTCATATCTATGGAGAGATATGAACACCTACACCGCTTTGAGGAGCTGGCATGTAATGATGATTATGTACAATAGGTTACATAAGTATATTTCTTCTTTTGGTTTGACTCTTTTTTGTAGTTTTCTTATATTGCCCATCCTAATATCTTCAGAAGATCGCTGTAATTTTGTATCTTTGTTAAAAAAAAGTTAGTTGTATATCCTTTACAGGATGTTGCAGTCAACACCAGCATTTTTTACTGTTGTAATTTCTTGGCAAGTTTACGTTTGGTAGTTTGCCATTGCTTTCTGAATGACCGGCACCCATACCATTTCATAAAAAACCAACGCAACGCGGTCTGCTGCCAAATTGCGCACAGCTGTGTTTCAAATGCGGGTGTGCGGGATCATGAACTGTGTCTGTAACCCAATTGCCACAGAGCTGGTATCTTTGTAAGAACTGACAACATAAAGTCTCAAGTGCTTGTAATCAAAGCAAGAACAACCTAAAGTGGCATTCAGTACACTACAGCTAAAATAATGATAATGAACACTAGTATGCTAGTGCCCTGTTGAGAGCTATAGAGATAAGGCAGAGGTTCAAGATGGTAAGCACTCTGGTTTAACAGCAGACACAAATGTAAAGGTTATATTGTTACTAGCATGTTTGACCTATGAAACATTCAGTGTCTAGATTATTTTACTGTAATTATAAAAGTATTTCCATTGCTGTCTTTGTGATATTACTTGGTGAGGTGCCAATCTCTTCCACGATGGCCAGCCATGTTCACTATTTTGTCCTGAACACGTCTCATGTGTGCCACATACTCTGCTGTTTCATTTTTGAAGCCGGTGATCCATACGTCCGCCTTGTTCGTTGTCCAAGTTTTTTGTGTACTAGGGATGGACGTTCCCAGTTTAAATGGATATTTCCCCTACTTCACTCATGTAGTTTAGCCAGTCAGCCAAGAATGTTGTCCGTGGTGTGGCCACCGCCATACTCAAGCAGTATTCGTGAAGCAATAGGCGAGATAGGTAAACAGATGGAAACCATATAGGATCCTGGTTTATCCCTTAGGATATCTCCAGAGCCTCTATTCAACATTCTGATTGCTTGTTCATTGTCCAGGGTTCCATGCAATATAGTAGTGTCAAATGTTATGTATAATAATTAACAGTACTATATGGCGTGGAAGCCTGGACAGTGGGGTTAAAACCTTTGGCACACTGTATGCAGACCATGCCAGGGTGCATGGCAATGAGAGAGTTGATATGCTAGCTTCTGGAGGTCAGCATGACTGAATGGATAAGAACGTTTGCTCTTAAACTTCCGGTGCGCTGATGCCGAGGTAGCGGGTTCAACCCCTATACTGCTCAGTTAGACTAAAATGTTGACTTCGCGTCCTTGCCTTGGGGACATAAATTACAAGTACCTCAGAAGTCGGAGTGGGTTCGCCTGATAGCAAGGGACACTAGTAATTGGAAAAGCTAATTCACACACAAAAATCAGCCAGTGCACTAGAAGTAGTAGCATGTGAATGAACTATGCTTGAGTTCAAGGCGAGTGAATGCAAAAACAAAAAATAAATATGCTAGCTTCCAAGGGAACCTATCACTGGTACACTGATGATGGAAAAAGGAGATATGCTGCTGGCAGTCAATGACAACCTGATGTATGACACTGCAGCTGTTGATTCATCTTCTTGATTATGATTGAGTTGAGTCAGGAACCAATATTCTGGAAACTTCCATACATGCTGTGTCCTTATCTTCAACAACCAGTGAAGAGTCCCAGTACTAATGATACCCATTGCAGTCTGATTATGTGTCTGTCTGGCCTTTCCTCTTAGTGCTGAATGTTGGCCAGATCCTCTGGTCACTCCCTGCAGCACCATTCTCTCCACGCCATGATGTTTGGAGATCGCTGTTGGATTGAGAAATCAAGAATTGGTCGCAATAAACACAGGTGAGGACATTTAACTGATTCAGTGCCAAACAAACAATAGTTCTGGATCAAACTGGTACATAATCAACTGAATAAGTATTATAACGTAAATGTTCGTTTACTAGGCACTGAAATTGAGGGTTATTCCACGAAACAAAAGAAATAAAACGATGACCCTAGTATGATAGTATATTGTCCTTCTGTTCAAATGGGAGGTCACATTTGGCGATATATTATCTTTCGGCACTGAATCAGTTAAGATATTTGACTAACCTGCTCACAACCGGGATAGTAAGCATCCACACCCTAAACTTATGCTGAGACTAAGCATTTATGAGCTTCTTCTTCTTCTTTCGTTCGCTTGAAATATGTCTATAACTGCAGTGCTGTCTCTTGTATGAATTGAACTGTCTTTTTCAGTTCACACAGCGGTCCATGGAGTTTATCTTCCACTGTCGTCTCTCTAGGCCAGAAGGTTTGCCTAGATATGTTATATTTTGGGCAGTCTTGGAGTATGTGCTCTGCTGTCTGCGACGCCAATCCACATGTACACATGGCTGTTTCACCAATCTTGAATTTTGTATACATGTGGTTGCGTAATCTATTGTGCCCTGTTCTGAGGCGCAGAATAATGACTTGTTCCGGTCTATCCATAACGTGGTAGTCATCTTGAGCAGGTTTTGGTGGCTTTCTGACTGATTTGATCATTCTTTTCTTTTGGTGGTATGTTACAGGCACATCAGGCTGTTCTTCTTTGGCTCCTTCCTTAGCCAATTGATCAGCTCTGTCGTTCCCGGGTACTCCACAGTGGGATGGTATCCACTGTATGGTGACCTTATGCTGACTGCTAAGTTCAGAAAGTAGTGTCCTTAGTACTGGCAATTTCCCAGACAGAAGCACCTCGAGTACTGATTTTGCATCTGTCAATAGCACCACAGGTTGTGTACCATTGCTGGTATTTAGTAATTTCTCTGTTGCTATCTTGATTGCCTCAATTTCAGCATCGTAGTTATGGCAGTACTTTCCTGTCGGTACTCTAGCTGTGTCCCTGGTATTATTTGGGTATTCTATGTACACTCCCGCTCCTCCGTTTCGAACAGCATTTTGTGCTGACCCATCTGTGTAGACTCGGATCCAGAGGTCCTGTGGGTATTCTTCATCAAGGAAGCTGAGAGTGGCTGTTCTGCGCTGCACACTGTTCTGATCTTCCTTGTCAAATATTCCTCTCACTTTTGTTTGGATTTGTAACGATAGTCTATGTTCATCTTTCCATGGAATTCGCTCTGGAATAGTTGTTAGGGGGATACCAACTGTGGGCAGATCGGTGGTTTCTCTGCAGAGTCGTTTGGCCTGGTGGATAAAACTACTTCTTTTCAACCGCCCCATAGCTAGGTTTTCAAATCTGTTCTTCATAGGGTGGCCTGGCAAGCTGAGGAACTTTTCTGCTTGTATTAGCGTTTTCGTATCACTGCGCTCACTCAGTGCTTGTGTCCTCCCCATCTTCTCCATTTCCACTATAGGGGTTGATCTCATCCCTCCTGTGGTGACTCTAAGTGCTTGATTTTGCACTTTGTCCAGCTCTTGTAGTGTGGTTTTTGCTGCCGAACACCATGCAGTTGACCCGTATTCCAGGTGTGGGCGTATGCTCTGTTGGTAAACTTTGCTAAGTATTTTCCCACTGGCTCCCCATGTGGTTCCACTTAGCTTTCTCAGGATGGCTATTTTCCTTCTGGCTTTTGCTACTGCTTTGTTGATGTGCTTTCTCCATGTCAGCCTGCCATCAAATGTTACTCCAAGGTATGTTGGTTCTTTATCTTCTCGTAGGGGTGTTCCATTTATCTGGATGGTCCCTGCCTTTTGTTTTGGAGATAGGGTAAATAGGGTGGTGCTGCACTTGTCAGTGTTTATGCTGACATACCATCTATTTGCCCATGCAACAAATGTATCTACAGCTCTTTGTAGTAATCTGGTATGAGCTTGTTGTGAGTGCAGTGTTATTGATTCATCATCATCACCACAATTATCTGTTTTTCTTTACTGTATACCCCATACCACTCTTCTACACATGGCCTTGACTTCTACCGAGCAGACGCTTGCAGTATCTGCCATCAACGAGAGAGTTTAGACGAAGTTTTATATACAGTGATCTGATGTACGGGCTCTTGACACATATTACAGAGGTACTAGTCTTGTATAGTTGTTTCCCTTGCTGTGTTTTCATGTGTTATATATGTTGTTACATGGAACCAATTGTGACATACGGCTGCGAATCCTGGACAATTAGTAAACAGGCAAAAACATCCCTGGAAGCCTTAGAGATGAGATTTTTATAGAAGAATGCTGAAAATTAATTGGACAGCCAAAATGAGCAATCTGGACATTTGAGGGAAGCTGAATCACAAAGACACCTTATCAGAAACATCAGAAAGAAGCAGGTTTTTTTTGGCCACATTATGAGAAGGCAAAAACTGGAACAAGTTGTAACACTGGAAAGATTTGTGACAAGAGAGATAAGAGGCAGACAGTGGGAGAAGATTCTTGACAGCCTTGTATCATGGCACGGAAGGGACACAAGTTGATCCATGCTGTCGGAGATCGCAATTTGTGGAGAGGCCTGATTGCCCATGCCAGCCGGCAAGTAACTGGATGATAACGATGAAAGAACCCTTGTTAGGCGCAGTGGTCACATGGTGCTAGACCCATACTTATATAGACCAATCAGCATTCAGTGAGTGATATGGTCATTATCACACCAGCCGCCTGTCACAGCAACCCATAATCATGGGGCATGATGGTCTCGTCATTAAATAAATGATTACACAATGAGCACTGTTGTTCAAGTATCAATAATCATAGCCCGACCTGTTCATATCTGCATGAATCCTGTAAGTTAATGTTGTGTTTCCTTAGCTATTTAGGTAGTTCAGGACACCACCATTACTTATCCATGGCGAAGTGGTCAAGTTGTATGCCTCAAGCTCCGAAGGTTGTGGGTTTGATTCCAGGCTACATCTTTCGGTTCACGAATGCATTTTTCTTGGAGACTCTTGAGGGTCGTTGCTGGAGTTTCAGAGTAAAGACCACCTTTACTTTCCAAGACATTTCCTGGTACCCAGTTCAGACTGGGTTGACCTTGGAGCTCGGGTTGCTTCGAACTCATGGCCAATGGGCTGGCAGGCGAGCATCTAGCCACAGTGCAACTGCATCTCCTGGCAATGTTGTGATACACCCTTATACTTATGCTAACTTCTGCTAAATGTTGTTATATACTGGTTCCTGGCCAGGATGTGTTAACAAATGTTGCAGTATACTAGTTTCATGGCTAACTTGTGTTAATAAATGTTGTAATATACTGTTTGTTGGCCACCACATGTTAACAAATGTAGTATACTGTTTCCTGGCTAACTTGTGATAACAAATGCTGTAATATACTGTTTCCTGGCCAGGAAGTGTTAACAAATGTTGCAGCATACTGTTTCTTAGCTAACTTATGTTATCAAATGTTGCAGTATACTGTTTCCTGGCTAACTAGGGGTAACAAATGTTGTAATATACTGTTTCCTAACTAAATTGTGTTGTATTACAAGCTTGTATCTTAGTTTATGTGTGTTTACAATGTTGTAAAATACCCTTTCCTAGCTAACTTGTGGTAGCAAATGTTGTAATATACTGTTTCCTGGCCAGGATGTGTTAACATATGTGTGGAATATTTCCTGGCCTGCATATGTTAAAATATATTGTAGCATACTGTTTCCTGGCCAGCTTGCTTGAGCAAATGTTGTAATATACTGTTTCCTGGCCAGCTTGCTTGAGCAAATGTTGTAATATACTGTTTCCTATCTAAAATATTGATGCCCTAAATTTTGGTGGCCATGACATACCAGAGATGTGATAAGCTGATGATACAGTATTACTATCCACTACACGGAATGATATAGAAAACCTAATAACCTCAACCCAATTGAATAGTGAAAATCACAACTTATATCTTAACATAGCAAAAACATAGATAATGCACACAGATAAAACTACTTTGGAGAAAGAAAAATATGTAAATGCGGAAAAATTGGAGGTGGTGTAGTAAATTGTTTTCTGGTTGGCTTATATTAACAAATGTAGTGTACTCTTTCCTGGCCAATGTTTGTTAGCATATATTGTAATATACTATATTATCTTAGTTAACTTGTGTTTATAATGTTGTAGTGTATTGTTTCCTAATTAATTTGTGTTTCAAAACAATGTATTCCCTTATTAAATTTAAACATAGAAGACTCAAACAATATGTTGCACAATTTATTGCCAGGCATATTTTGCTTCGTCTCATCAGGTGCGTACTGCAGAGTTATATATCATATGGAGTGAATAAGTGAATTATACTCTGTCTGAAATACTTAAAAACATAGTTACTGATATTGTTCGAATGTGGAGTATCAGTTATTCCCGCGGTAATCGTAAACTCAAAATGAAATCTTTCTGTTTGCACAAAACTAACTGGAACTACCTAATTGGTAATGTCTCATTATTTGAGCAATTATTTGTTGTTTGTCGAATACAAAATACGAAACCTCTTTCCTTTGCTAACTTTATGATGCTATTAGCAGGTGTTTCAAAATCACTGAGCTCAGCTTTTTATGACCTGTCAACTGCACAGGAATTTCTTAAGACTGATGAACGCTCTTTTCCACCTACACAATTATGGGTTCAGTTTAAACACACAAGCTGCAAACAATATACTTTATGAAAAATTTTATGATGACAATTTTATGCACACAGAGAGTTTGTATTAAATTTGAAATTACCACGGGGGTAACAAATGCTCTATATTTGAGCAATATCTATGTCTATGTATTTTAAGTGTTTCAGCTAATGTGTTATTCATTTACTCATTTCATATGATATATATAACTCTGCAGCATACATCTGACAAGATGTAATGAAATAATTTGAAATTACCACGGGGATAACAAATGCCGGTCTCCTTGGCCTAGGCATTAAAGTCTCTCTCCATAATCTTGTATATACACGTGAGGAACGTAACCTGCACGAGAATCGGTATCAGTTCTCGCCGCGTTGGCAACTTATGGGGTATGTGAGCCGGTCGTTCAGAAAGCAGTGGCAAACTACTGAGCGTAATCTTGCCTAGTACATCAACAGCAGCTGAAAAATGCTGGTGTTGATTGCAACGTCCTGTATGGGATATGCAAAATTTTTAAAAAAAATAACAAATAACAAATGCTCTACATTTGAACAAAACCTATAACTTTGTGTTTTAAGTGTTTCAGCTAATGCGTTATTCATTTATTCACTTTATATGATATGTACCTCTACAGTATGCACCTGTCAAGATGCAGTGAAATATGCCAGGAAATAATGTGACATATTGTTTGTCGCTCCAGTATTTATATCAGTTATTTGATTTGCTAATTGGCATTATGTTCTACCTATGTAAGTTGCTTGGCACTCATACTGGAATTGTTAGATACAGTTTGATTTGATGTACAGAGACAATAGTTCTTTCACAGATGGAGTATGTGTCGAGATGGTTTTATATCTGATCATTAGTTTAGCAGCAAAGAATGTTTGGTTTACTGCTGTTGTGTTAATAATGTTGTAGTATTCAGTATCTACCCGGGAAGGATAACCTGGTCAACAAATGCCCGCAGAAGTCGGATGTTTCGGCCTAACAGCGCAAGAATGGAGCTCTGCTGTAAACAGACACAACACTCACGTTTGAAAAAAAATCTCCGGATGAACCCAGAAGAAGAAGAAGAAGAAGTATTCAGTATCTTAGTTTACTTGTATTTATAGTGTTCTAGTACACATCATCTTAGTTTATTTGAGTGTATAATGTTGCAGTACAAATAATATTAATTTATTCGTGGTTATAATCTTAGTTTACTTGTTTTTATTATGTTGTAGTAAGCATCATCTTAGTTTATTTGAGTGTATAATGTTGCAGTACAAATAATATTAATTTATTCGTGGTTATAATCTTAGTTTACTTGTTTTTATTATGTTGTAGTAAGCATCATCTTAGTTTATTTGTGTTTATATTGTTGTAATACACATCATCTTAGTTTACTTGTGTTAACAATGTTCTGGTTTTCTGTATCTTAGTTTACTTGTGTTTATAATGTTGTAGTACACATCATATTACATTTCTTGTGTTTATAACATAGTACACATCATCTTAATTTACTTGTGTTTTTAATGTTATAATACATCATCTTAGTTTACTTGTGTTTATAATGTTGTAGTACACATCATCTTAATTTACTTGTGTCTTTAATGTTATAATACATCATCTTAGTTTACTTGTGTTTATAATGTTGTAGTACACATATCATCTTAATTTACTTGTGTCTTTAATGTTATAATACATCATCTTAGTTTACTTGTGTTTATAATGTTGTAGAACATATCATCTTAGTTTACTTGTGTTTATAATGTTGTAGAACATATAATCTTAGTTTACTTGTGTTTATAATGTTTTAGAACATATCATCTTAGTTTACTTGTGTTTATAATGTTGTAGAACATATCATCTTAGTTTACTTGTGTTTATAATGTTGTAGAACATATCATCTTAGTTTACTTGTGTTTATAATGTTGTAGAACATATCATCTTAGTTTACTTGTGTTTATAATGTTGTAGAACATATCATCTTAGTTTACTTGTGTTTATAATGTTGTAGTACACATCATCTTAGTTTACTTTTGTTATAATGTTGTAGAACATCATCTTAGTTTACTTGTGTTTATAATGTTGTAGTACACATCATCTTAGTTTACTTGTGTTTATAATGTTGTAGAACATATCATCTTAGTTTACTTGTGTTTATAATGTTGTAGAACATATCATCTTAGTTTACTTGTGTTTATAATGTTGTAGAACATATCATCTTAGTTTACTTGTGTTTATAATGTTGTAGAACATATCATCTTAGTTTACTTGTGTTTATAATGTTGTAGAACATATCATCTTAGTTTACTTGTGTTTATAATGTTGTAGAACATATCATCTTAGTTTACTTGTGTTTATAATGTTGTAGTACACATCATCTTAGTTTACTTGTGTTTATAATGTTGTAGTACACATCATCTTAGTTTACTTGTGTTTATAATGTTGTAGAACATATCATCTTAGTTTACTTGTGTTTATAATGTTTTAGAACATATCATCTTAGTTTACTTGTGTTTATAATGTTGTAGAACATATCATCTTAGTTTACTTGTGTTTATAATGTTGATAGAACACATCTTAGTTTACTTGTGTTTATAATGTTGTAGTACACATCATCTTAGTTTACTTTTGATTATAATGTTGTAGTACACATCATCTTAGTTTACTTGTGTTTATAATGTTGTAGTACACATCATCTTAGTTTACTTGTGTTTATAATGTTGTAGAACATATCATCTTAGTTTACTTGTGTTTATAATGTTGTAGAACATATCATCTTAGTTTACTTGTGTTTATAATGTTGTAGAACATATCATCTTAGTTTACTTGTGTTTATAATGTTGTAGAACATATCATCTTAGTTTACTTGTGTTTATAATGTTGTAGAACATATCATCTTAGTTTACTTGTGTTTATAATGTTGTAGAACATATCATCTTAGTTTACTTGTGTTTATAATGTTGATAGAACACATCTTAGTTTACTTGTGTTTATAATGTTGTAGTACACATCATCTTAGTTTACTTTTGATTATAATGTTGTAGCAACATCATCTTAATTTACTTGTGTTTATAATGTTGTAGTACACATCATCTTAGTTTACTTGTGATTATAATGTTGTAGCAACATCATCTTAATTTACTTGTGTTTTTAATGTTGTAGTACACATCATCTTAGTTTACCTTTGTTTATAGTGTTGTAGTTACATCATCTTAGTTTACTTGTGTTTATATTGTTGTATGTAGTACACAGCATCTTAATTTACTTATAATATGTAATCATTCTAAAACACAGGTGCTTGGCGGTCGAGACAAGCAGTGGGAGGATATTGTCACTTCAGAGCTCTTCCAACCTTTGGGTATGGCCAACTCCACGTTTATGACGCGGGTGAACTTTTCTGATTCACACATTGCCACCCCATACGGTATTGACAAAGGCAAACAGGTAACAACGATCGATGCAGAATTTTTAAGGTAAGGGTTCATCATTTTCTTCATAAAATTGTTCTATTTAGTTTTGTTAGTGTAGTAGTCAGGGCATGGTCCTAAAGAAACAGTGGGCTAGGTTAAATCACTTCTAGTGGTAAAATGTTTTTATTACCTATTGGTTTGAGCTCGACCTAGCCTTGTCACTTGGGTACCATACTTTGTTTTCAGTAAAGGTGACAAGCGCTGTGCTGACCAGATCCCTGCATTTTCTTCGTTCATTGAACACTGGACTTGACCTCACATCCAGTATCCTCTAATGGTATAGAAGATTATGACGGAATGGCAGCAGCAGAAGAGGAGAAGGAGAATAAGAAGCAGTAGAAGAGGAGGAGAAGAAGCAGCAGAAGAAAAGGAGGAGAAGAAGAAGCAGCTGGAGATGAGAAGGAGGTGTAGCAGAAGAAGAGAAAGAAAAAAAGAAGAAACAGCAGATGTGGAGGAGGAGAATAAAAAGCAGAAGAGGAGAAGGAGAAGAAGAAACAAGAGAAGAAGAGGAGGAGAAGAAGAAACAGCAGAAGAGGAAGAGATAAAAAAAGAAACAGCAGAAAAGGAAGAGGTGAAGAAAAACAGCAGAAAAGGAGAAGAAAAAGAGGCAGCAGAAGAGGATGAGGAGGAGAAACAGCAGAAGAGGAGGAGAAGAAGAAATAGCAGAAGAGGAAGAGATAAAGAAGAAACAGCAGAAGAGGAAGAGGTGAAGAAGAAATAGCAGAAAAGGAGAAGAAAAAGAGGCAGCAGAAGAGAATGAGGAGGAGAAATAGCAGAAGAGGAGGAGGAGAAAGACCTACACTTACTTACACTCGACTAATAAAGCTGACATTTATTTATTTTTGTATTACTATTTTTTATAGCTTTATTTATGCTAGTTTAATTGTATATATTGTTGTAATTTTATCGATAGCTAGTTGGAATTTTATCGATAGCTAGTTGGAATTTTATCTATATTTTTAGTTTTAATTATGTGTGTAACTGCCAAGTGTGTAAGTGTTATCATACTCCAAAACTGCCCTAAATATGACATATCAAGGAAAACCTTCTTGCCTAGAGAAACAACCATGGAAGCAAAACATTACAGACCATTGAGTGAACTAAAAAGATACAAAGTTTATGCAAGATACCATGTTGCAGATATCACCAGAGTTGTGGATCAGCACTGTGTTCCTGTCTCGACCATGCCATGTGGCCAAGCCATCCAAGTATTTACTTCTCTGCCTTCCCCTTGTTCTCTTCCCCTCAATCTTGCCAGTTGACATAAAGTTCTTCAATTTATTTCTTCTCATAACGTGCCCAAACAATTTTGACTGCCTACATGTAATTTATCTAATCAGTGTACGATTTTCATTTGTTGCTTGTAGGAATTGGTCATTGGTTTTTTTGTCTGTCCATGGTATTCTTTGTATTTTCCTCAGAAACCACATTTCCACAGCCATCAGATGTTTTCCAGCTTATCTGCTCATTGTCCACGCTTCACATCCATACAAAAGTACAGGTTTTATGTAACACCTCAACACTCTTTTTCTCGTTGTATTTGACATCTAATTATTGGTCAGTATGTTCTTCATCTTGCAAAAGGCTACCTTCGCCATGATGATTCTTGTCCTAATCTCTTCAAGGCATCTTCCATCAGACGTTATGTCTGATCCCATATTATCATACTGACTCACTTGTTTAAGAATACTCCCATTTACCTGTATATTACATTGTGGTATTTCCTTCTTCCTAGTGATGACCATAATCTGTGTCATCATACAGTTTAATTCCAACCCTAGCTGTTCACTGTGTGCAACAACCGCATCTACTAAATGTTGCAGATCCTGCTCATTGTCTGCAATCAATACTGTATCACCCTCATATCTAATGTTATTGATGTTACATCCCTCAATGATGATTCCTTTCATATTTCCTACATTTCTGAAAATATTTTCACTGTACAAGAAAACAGATCTGGGGACATTACACATCCCCGTCTCTTACCTCTCTTAATATGCTGATATTCAATTATCAATCTTTATGGCAGCTTGTTGTTTCCAATATATGTTATTTTTTTACCAGACTAAGGTCTTTCCCATCAATTTGTAGATTGCAAGCATCTTTATCATGTTGACATATCTTACTCTATCAAAATCTTTGTGTGGTCAATAAAGCAAAGATATAGGTCTTTGTTTACTTTGTAGCATGTTCAATTACGAGGGTAAGTTAATAAGTAAGTTACAAATGGCTGTAGAAAAATAACTACATATGATAACACCTTGAAACTAGTTTATTTTTATAATACATTGTCCCTTTATTTCTCAACATAATTTCCACCAACATTGATGCACTTATCCCATCATTTTATCAGTCCTCCCAAACCAGCTGCATAGAACTGCGTGCTTTGTTTTCATTTATCTGCCATTACACAGAGCTGTGTGACTTACTTATTGACTCACCCTCATAACTTTTTCTACCCAGCTATGCACAGCTGTACGGGACAAACATTTGTCAGCATAAACAGGAAACCCACCTTGGCGGGAAACATTTCGCGAATGATGCCGAAGTTGAATGTGAAGTGAAAACGTGGTTTAGAAAACAGAGCATGCAGTTCTATGCAGCCAATTTGAGAGGACTGATAAAACGATGGGATAAGTGCATTAATGTTGGTGAAAATTATGTTGTAAAATAAAGGGACAATGTATTTATAAAAATAAACTGGTTTCAAGTTGTTATCATGTTTAGTTATTTTTCTACAGCCATTTGTGACTTACTTATTGACTTCCCCTCATAATCGGCAAATACAAAACTTGGACCAGTAATATTTTCAAACACTGCACAGTCATTAAAAATACACCCTGGACCATGGGGGTGTCAAGTGTTAGCCCTTCACATATACTAGGCCATGTCATATGAGGTGGGGTGGCTAACTCCCTTCCTCGTCATCATTCATTCCCAGACAGTTCTGAAAATCATCTGGTATCCATTGTTATGGGGCTGGCTTCATCTATAACTATAATCTATAATCCTACCTCCTAGTCAGTTTAAAATTACCTTGGTAGACAATTGAAATTACTGTGTGATTATGTGTGCTGTATATTTCAGCTTGAGAGATTTATCTAATTACTTTAGTTTATGTTGTGTGATTTCTGCAGTATGTACCTGACAAGATGCAGCAAAATGTGTCAGGCAATAAATGGTGAAATCTATTGTTTGTATCTTCGTTATTCAAATTCACTACCGGAAAACATTGTTTTGAATCCTACCTCTGTTGGGGATTAAACCTGGACCGCTGTCTTGGCAGGCAAGCATTAACCACTAGGCCACTGCAACCTTTAAGCACATTAGAGCACATCCTACATGACTGTCCAGATTTTAGCAAGGAATGGACATCTGACCCACAAGATCACCCCTGGCAACCATGGAGCACTCAAACATTAGAGCACATTCTACATGACTATCCAGATTTTGGCAAGCAATGGACATCTGACCCACAAGATCACCCTTGGCAACCATGGAGCACTCAAACATTAGAGCACATTCTACATGACTGTCCAGATTTTGGCAAGCAATGGACATCTGACCCACAAGATCACCCCTGCAAGACAAATTGTGGCAGACTAGTGAGGACCTTGTGAGCGCCACCCTGGTCATAACCCCTGTTGGAATAGAACCATAGCTAAAGTTGATTGTGAGAGCAGAAGAAATAACTTTCATTCCATTAGATATCTTGTGGCAACAAACTCCTCCCTTTTTGTTTATTTGACTGTAATCATCCATAGAATACTGCAACCATTGTTCTAGCGTATCAGTTCAGAGTGACAAATCTGCACCAGGTTACTTCAGCCATCTTGCCTTTCAAGTCAAATTCTTGGCAGTTTTTATGATGACATGTGGTTCTTTTCTGTGGATGTTCATTCATTCATGAAGCAGGCTTTTGGCAGAATGTTGCTCTCATCATGGCCTGCAAGAAAGACTCTTGATCTTCCAGCTTCCTTGTCTTTTGCATTTTCATGCTCAAGGTATCTTCAGTGTTCTGTGTCCATCGACATGTTGGTCGGCCCCAGTCTCTTCTCCGGGAATCATGCCTTCCATTACTGTTCTCCCCAAGCCACTGTGATACTTACTATGGGCAATGTATTTCAGTGTCTGTGACATGACACTGTTTATGACCCAGTCGTCTTCCATCTTCAGATCTTATAGAATGTCAATACTTTTTTTCTTCTCGGTCCACGGTATTCTAAGAATTGTTCTGTAACATTTAAGTTCAAAGTCCTACATTTCCTTTTTCAGTGATTCTGCCATGATAAACATCTTTATGTTGCCACCGAAAAGAAACATGTGATAAACATTTTTACTTTTATCTGTTTGCTGGGCATACTGCAATCCAAATCCGTTTCCATTGTCTTCTTCTTCTTTTTCTGCGTTCATCCGGAGTTTCTTTTTTCTGGACGTGACTGCGTTGTGCCTGTTTACAGCAGAGCTGCTTTCTTGCGCCGTTAGGCCGACACATCCAACTTCTGCGGGCATTTGTTGACCGTGTTAACCTTCCAGGGCATTTCCATTTTAACTTTACAGATGTTGCTTTTGTAAAATAGATTATGATCTTGATGTATCGTAAACAGGATATACTCAAGCATTGGAGGCTCAGGAGCCATCATGTCCACAGCCAGTGACATGGCCAAGTATCTGCAGTTCCTGGTCAATGAGGGGAAGAACCAGGAAGGGCAGCAAGTGGTAGAGGTCAGTTACCCTGGCGTGTTCATTGTTGCATTTTCTGTTACTCATCATCATCATGTGCTGTGCCGATATGTTTCACCATCTCACATGATCACCAGTCGTAGATCAGCTATGTATTCTTGCCTCAACCATACCATGTGACCAAGCCAGCAAGGTTTTACTTCTCTGCCTTCACCTTGTTATTTTCCCCTCAATCCTGTTAGAAGTCATCAAGTTCTCCAATTTGTTTATTCTCGTAATGTGTCGCTGTCTCTGTGGCTAAGGACTTGCGAACGTGGTTTGTGAGCCCGTATACCCGGGTTCAAAACACAGCGGTGCTGGTTTTTTTCGAAACAGGTATAGGAGCCGGTCGTTCAGAAAGCAATAGCAAATTACTGAACGTAAAATTTGCCCAGGAATCACGAACAGTGAAAATACTGGGGTTGACTGCTACGTCCTGTGAAGCACATGCAACTTAATTTTTTTTTTTATGTCTCCCAAAAGTTTTGACTGTCTGCGTCTAATGTCTCTAATCAGTTTACATTTGCTTCTTGTAGGACTTAGTCATTGGTTTTTCTGTCTTCCCATGGTATTCTTTGCATTTTCCTCAGAAACTACATTCCCACATCCATTAGATGTTTTTCAACTTGTCTGTGTGTCTTATCTTGTGTCTTATCGTGTGTCTTATCTTGTGTCCTATCTTTTGTGTTTATCTTGTGTATCTTATCTTGTGAGTCTTATCTTGTGTCCTATCTTGTATGTCTTATCTTGTATCTTATCTTGTGTCATATCTTGTGTGTCTTATCTTGTGTCCTATCTTGTATGTCTTATCTTGTATCTTATCTTGTGTCATATCTTGTGTGTCTTATCTTGTGTCCTATCTTGTGAGTCTTATCTTGTGTCATATCTTGTATGTCTTATCTTGTATCTTATCTTGTGTCATATCTTGTATGTCTTATCCTGTATCTTATCTTGTGTCATATCTTGTATGTCTTATCTTGTATCTTATCTTGTGTCTTATCTTGTGTCATATCTTGTATGTCTTATCTTGTATCTTGTGTCATATCTTGTGTGTCTTATCTTGTATCTTATCTTGTGTCATATCTTGTGTGTCTTATCTTGTATCTTATCTTGTGTCATATCTTGTGTGTCTTATCTTGTATCTTATCTTATGTCATATCTTGTATGTCTTATCTTGTATCTTATCTTGTGTCATATCTTGTATGTTAGTTAGTTAGTTAGTTAGTCGACAGATCATCCTCGTTGCACATCGGACCATTCAGTCCATAAGTGCTCGGATCCCCTCCTCAGCAAATCCCGCAGCGTGTAGCGGCTAATGACGCCAGTTCTGTGTTGGTTTATCAATCTTCTTTGGCTTCCTGCGTAGTGTTCTTGTTTGGCCACCCCTCTTTTAATTTGCTGCTCTCGCAGTCTGGCCATTGTTGTAGATTCACAGTCATCACTTGGTTCTTGCAAAAGTCTCACTTCTCGTAGAGCATTCAGAATGTCAGCCTGGTCCATGGCGCGTCCGCCCTCAACAGTAGCCTCACCTGCGAGCTTGTCAGCCCGCTCATTTCCTTGTACTCCCGCATGCCCTGGCACGAAGATGAAACTAATCTTTGCCAGCCGAGACCGCTTCAGAGGCAGCAACCATTCTCTTCGGATCGACCCCTCCTCTATCCTCTTGATCATGTTCATTGAGTCGCTAAGGAAACAAGCCCTAGTGAATGTCTGTGTCTCGAGCCATGTTATTGCTTTACTTACTGCCATGACTTCCATGGTCAGGCTGCTTGTAGTTTCAGTGAAAGCACCAGAGTCCTCCTTCACAATTCTCCCTCCGGCCCGAGCTGTAAAGGCCCATGAGCTTCTCACATGTCGGACGACCGACCCATCTGTGTAGATGACCGCGTCACTGTCTAGCGAATTCTCGAAAATCAACGCTTGTACTTCAGCCTCAACAACAGCCGGATTTTCTTGTCTGCATTTTCTATCTAGTTGGATGCAAACTGAAAAGGATGTGCAGAAGTCTGTTGGCACTTGCACCCACTCCTCGCCAGGTTCTAAGTCCTCAAGTGAACACACCTGTTGAAGAATGTCCTCGGCTTGACCCATCCACGACCGTCCTCTTTTTAACCTGCTGCCCTTCACTTTCCTAATTTCACTATGCAGTGGATGCTGTGTGTTTGCGTTAATTCTGAGGTAGGCACGTGCCCTGCAAACTTGCATTCTCTCTTCAATGGTTGGAAAATCAAGAAGGTAGCGCATCGCCCTGCATGCTGTATCTCTTGTACATCCAAGAATAATGCGCATAGCTTCATTCTGTATCCTTTCCATCCTTTCTATCTGCTTATGGCTGACAGTCAGGATTGCCATTGCATACTCCAAAACAGACATGACCAGCCCCTCGTACAGAAGACATAGATGGCGCTGCTCACAGTTTGCTGCCGCCATCACCCGCATCGCTGCCAAACCCCGCTTGGCCTTTGTTATCACCTGGTCTATGTGCACATTATAAGCAAGGCTTCGATCAAACCGTATCCCCAGGTAATTCATTGCCTGCGTTCTTTCCACCGTCTCTGAACACAGCATTACAGTTGGTGTTGGGTTGTTGACAATATGATTATTCAACGAGAACCAAGTCACTGTTGCCTTTGTTGGGTTGACCATTGCCCCAGCTTCATCACACCAAGTACTTATGCGATTGAGTTCGGTTTGTAGTTCCACAGCAACCTCCTCTCTATCCTTACCCTGACGATACACTAAAACATCATCGGCATATGACAATGTCCTGCCAGGTCCAGTGATCTGCTCACTGGTGATTCTCACTGTGTAGGCGTTGAACAGTACCGGAGATAATGGTGATCCCTGTGGTAGGCCAGGATATATTGTTGTTGGTTCCGAAGTCCAACTGCCACATCTAAAAACTACTTTCCGTTGGAAGAGAGCTGCTGCGATCCAACTAAGGAGGAATGGACTTACGTTTAGTTCAAGAAGCTGAAACATTAAAAAATCCAGTGGTACTCTGTTGTATGCGTCCTCAAGATCAATCGCTGCAGCAACGGTTTCAGTGCCTGAGTGGAAACCTTCATAGACATCGTGGGCAAAGACTGCTGCATTGGTCCAGGTTTCTCTTTTTGGACGGTACCCACCCAGGGTAGGTGGGAAAACACCTTGCCTCTCTAGTTGGCTTGATATTTTCCTGGCAATTACCTTCTCCAGCAGCTTGCCTATTGTATTCTGCATGGTTATAATTCGATATCCCTGAATTTTCTTGTGGTCTTTGTCAGGCTTCGGCAAGGGAATCAGATAGCTGTGTAACCATTCCTCCTTGATGCTAGCACTCCCTATACTGTTGTTGTACATGTCTGCTAGTTTCTCTAGCTCATTGTCGGTACACCTATTTATGTCGTCGTATCTTATGCCATCAGGACCTGGAGCACTGTTTTTTGATCGTCGAAGCACAGCCTTGATTTCTTGCACTGTCACTGTGTCTTCATCCGAAGTGTTCTGGGCCTTGCATCTGTCTGAGGTGACCTCCTTGGCCAGATTCCGGCCTCCCATGTCTGTCTGGTTGCTCTGCTCAAGGTAGCGTTCAAAGAGGGCTTTGCCCTTGTCCTCGTCAGTCCTCTGCCAGATGAGGTCAGCACCTTGGAAGTCAGAAATGCTCTTATTCTTGACTACACCACTCATGCTTTTATGTAGTCGCCAGAACAATTTCAGCGACTTGTCTGTGCTTACTCTTTGACACACCTCTGCCCATTTTTCGCTTTTAACCACCGTGACCAGTTTTTTGAAATAGCTTACTTTTGTGTGCATCTCTCTTTCTAAGTGCAAGCACGGACTAGGATGACCAGCTCTGTTCTTCTTGGCATTTTGCCATCTCCTTACAGCACTACGCTTATCCACCCAAGCCTTCTCCACCTCGAAACTCCACCACGGTGGCTGCTCCCAGCTTTTTTTCCTTTTCTTCCTGCCCTGAAACGTTCTGCGCTTGTCACGTCTTATTTTACTCACCACATCTTGCCCTGTACTGTCATACTGGAACGTCTTTACCTTTAGCTTGTGCTGCCTGGTTCTGCCTTTCTCCACCAATATGCTGCATGGGTGGTGGTCGCTGCCATGGTGTCCTAGGACACCCCATCTACACACTGTAGTGAGTGAAGGTGAAACTAGCGCCAGATCAATAGCACTGTCCTCATTGCCTGGACGGCTTGCTGTCCTGGTGACACAGCCACTGTTGATACAAACCAGGTCGATGGTTTCCAGTGCAGTCTCGAGCTCCTCCCCTTGTGTATTGGAGGAAGTGTTTCCCCATGATCTGCCTTTAGCGTTGAAGTCACCACAGAAAATAACATTTCTCTCGTGGCCTAATATGCCACTTAAGCACTGCCACTTCTGGCTTATCTTGTGTCCTATCTTGTGAGTCTTATCTTGTATATCTTATCTTGTATCTTATCTTGTGTCATATCTTGTGAGTCTTGTGTCCTATCTTTTGTGTTTTATCTTGTGTATCTTATCTTGTGTCCTATCTTGTGAGTCTTATCTTGTGTCCTATCTTGTATGTCTTATCTTGTATCTTATCTTGTGTCATATCTTGTGTGTCTTATCTTGTGAGTCTTATCTTGTGTCCTATCTTGTATGTCTTATCTTGTATCTTATCTTGTATCATATCTTGTGTGTCTTATCTTGTGTCCTATCTTGTGTGTCTTATCTTGTGAGTCTTATCTTGTGTCCTATCTTGTATGTCTTATCTTGTATCTTATCTTGTGTCTTATCTTGTGTCCTATCTTGCGAGTCTTATCTTGTGTCCTATCTTGTATGTCTTATCTTGTGTCATATCTTGTGTCATATCTTGTGAGTCTTACCTTGTGTCCTATCTTGTGTGTCTTATTTTGTGTCCTATCTTGTGTGTCTTATCTTGTGTCCTATCTTGTGAGTCTTATCTTGTGTCCTATCTTGTGTGTCTTATCGTGTGCCCTATCTTGTGAGTCTTATCTTGTGTATCTTATCTTGTGTGTCTTAACTTGTGAGTCTTATCTTGTGTCTTATCTTGTGAGTCTTATCTTGTGCCCTATCTTGTGTGTCTTATCTTGTGTCCTATCTTGTGTGTCTTATCTTGTGCCCTATCTTGTGTGTCTTGTCTTGTGTCCTATCTTGTGAGTCTTATCTTGTGTGTCTTATCTTGTGTGTCTTATCTTGGGTCCTATCATGCGCCAGCATATTTTCCTCACCTCTTGATAAGCTGGTATCTGTCTTGTTCTCTCCCTATGCCCCCCATTAGTGATTCCGTCAAACTATTTTAGTTCTTCTATTCCAGTGGTTCTCAACCGGTGGGGGATTCCTCCTAGGGGGAATATTAGAGTTTCCAGGTGGGGAATTAAGATTATTTCAAGATAGCGTTAATACAAGAACCGATTACTTTATATTGTTTTTCCCTCCATATTTTACGGTTCTGTACTTCTCGCCCTTCTAAAATCGTTTCATAATGTACGTAGACCAGCATATCACGTTTTATGTAGACGTCTAGACTTGTTCTAGTATGTGCTTTTAAATTTAGCTTCCAGTTTTACATATGCTGTGTAAAGAGGGGGGGAGGGGTGATTTATAGGGAGGAAATACGAAACGGGGGGGGGGGGGGGATGACATTCTGAGAATATGGTGAAGGGGTGCATGGGCCAAAAAAGGTTGAGAACCACTGTTCTATTCTGCGCAGGCACCAACTAGGAATGTTCAGACAATGTGCGCAGACATAAGAAGTTGTCTTTGTAAGCCATTTCAGGTTATTCAGTCTGAACAGGTATGCAACATGCACACAAAACATTCTTCTTTGCCCTTATCAATGAACACCTGACATCTAATCCACTACTCAGAGATTCAGAGTGGGTGGGAATTGGGAAGTCTTCTGAAAACTGTTCCTGAAAATATTGTTCTTAATTAAACTGATTTGAACTTACCACTTTTAAAACCATTGTGAACAGCTTCTGTGGTATGACTGACTGGCACCTGGCCATCTTGACAGACGATAGTTTGTGAAAGGTGGGAGACTTTATGCCCAAACAAGGCCCTGAAACATGTATTCCTAACATGTATTCCCTAACCCTAATGCAAACCCTAACCCTAACCCTAACCCCATCCCTAATCCTAATCATACACAGTAGCACTTGCTTGCCTTCTTTATTATATTACAGCCTTCTGTTATATGTGTGTATATATACTTAATACGTTATACTGGCCCCCCAATGATATGCCAGTTTGTACTCCTCTCTAATTTAGAAGATATAGACGTCACATGACCAGCCCTGTTTGGGAATAGTCACTTCGTTTGTTGAAATGGAATTAACCTCTCCATAACACAAAGCCTGGGCTGATTTTAGAGACCTTGTGTTGTCCATGTAGCGTGATCCCTCTCTTGGCCTGTCTAGTTTACTCCAGAGGAAAGGTAACACCAATACGTCTGGAACAAGACAAGCTGCAGAAGCTGCCAGATCTCAAAGCAACTCTGTCTCCTGTGATATGAAACGAGTATAATCGCAGCTTTCTTTACTTCACATTTCTAGGCCTCTGACCTAAAGGCAGCATTTACACCTCTGGCAGCCTTGTCATCTAACCCACAATATCCAGTCAGAAAGCCAATTACCCCAGTAACTATGAGTACGGATGCCTATGGTTTAGGCTGGAGACTTGGATACTACAGAGGTGAGTAATCATGTGTTTCATTTGCCGTTTCACTGCCAGTATTATAGGCATTGTCTTCTTTCTTTCATTTATTCTTTCTTTCTTTCATTCTTTATTTCTGTCTGTCTGTCTGTCATTCTTTCTTTTATTTAGCATTTGTGTTCCTTTCATTTTGCAAAATGAGTTTATTATAATAAGCAAAGCACATTCAGTAAATAACTTATATAACTACTTCGTAGAATAACGTAAAATATTCAGTTTTATAGCATGAATAGTGAGACAGTATGTGGCTTATGAGTTGATTAACTGGAAATATTAATGGAAAAGGAGACAAAAGAAGCCAGCCAGAGATGATTCTTGATGATCTTTCATAATGGCTTGAAAAAAAAAAAAATATCCACTTCATTGCTACATTCTGAGGAGTTAAATTGAGTCAAGAACCAAAATCACAGGACTTGGGACATTCCCATACCTGCTTTGTCCTCATCTGCAACAGCCAGCGAAGAGTTCCATGTCCCAATACTAATGGTACCAGTAGCAGTGTGATTTTGTGGCTGTCTGGGCTTTCTCGGGGGTTTTGAGTGTTGACCAGATCTTCCAGTCACTCCCTGCAGCACCATTCTCTCCAAACTGTGATGATGTACACGTTCTTCTACACTTTATATGATTCCAGAGAGCCCCAAACACATCTGCAGCATTCTGTTGGAGATCAGGATATGTAAAGAGACATGGTCGCCCAATAGTTGGCTAGGCACTTGATGATGATGATAATGATAGTGAATCAGTGTAAAGTGAGTTAATTCATATAGCAGTAATGTTTATAATTTTGTTTGGTGTGTATGGTTATAATTTGAAAAGTTGTGTGGCCCTTTCTTCTGTATAGATACCAATGGTGAACAGTAGTGATGAAACTGGAGGCAGTGGAGAAGTGGTTTTTGAGAAGTCAGAGAGGAAAACAAAAATGTTGAGGATATCATTGGCAGGAAAGGGGGGGGGGGGGGGGAGAGAGAGAGAGATATTGAGAATATTGACAGAGAGGAAAACAAAAATGTTGAGTATATCATTGGCAGAAAGGGGGGGGGGGGGGAGAGAATGTTTAGAATATCATTGACAGAGAGGAAAACAAAACGTTGAGAATATAACTGACAGAGAAGAAAACAAACACTGAGGTATTGACAGATTTTTTAGAGTATTACTAAATCACACATCAAAGCTATAAAGAAAAGACACATGAAATTTAATGGGCATATCAAAAGAACAGGTGGAATAAAGAAATTAGCCTTATGATTCAATATTTTACAACTTGAACAACTGGAGACTGTAATAATTTGGTTGTATCCCACTAGACAGCAACACACTCTTTGAGAGTATGTAGTGAGCTTTTCAAGCTGTGAGTAAAAGTCTTGGGTGTTGATTGTTTATCATAATGGGGGATTGTTATGACTCTCTGACTTCTCATAGGGTACAAAATTTACGTCCTTGGCAGGTTTCATCATAGTTGAGCCCTCATTTTGTTAGACTGATGTCTGCACAAGATGCCCCACGTAAGGTAAATGAAGGTTTTGGTCAGTATAATCCCTGACCCTTATACATCGGTACTTCAGCATCCCCAGACAGAGAGAGGAAGGGATGACAGAGTGATGGAAGAGACATAGAGAGAGGAGGAAAAGACACAGATTGGAGAGACATAGAAAGAAGAAGGAAAGATACATATGGGAGAGACTTAGAGGGAAAGAAAGAACAGAAAAGGCAGAATATAGGAGAGACAAAGAGAGAGGAGGCAAAGGCAGAGAAGAATATGGTAGAGACAGAGAGACGGGGAATAACATAAGAAGACATAGAAAAAGGAGGAAGAGATGCAGATTGAAGAAATGAAAGAGGAGGGAAATACAAAAAGATGGGAGAGGTATAACAGTACAGATGACACTACAAGGCTGTGTACAGTTGAAGGCTCGTGTCGAAATAGTTGACAAAGTCCCGACTATAATATATGTATAAGTTTATTGAATGAAACAATACATCGTCAAACTGGTGATGTTAATTTTCATACATCTTTTTTGTGCTTCTCCTAGCCGAATCCCAAGTGACGCGTGAGCAACCCCTGGATACCTAAACCCATTCGTGCTCACGCGTTCACTAACTTTATTTCCCCATTAGTTAATTAATGCGCAGCATTCATTAACTCCCTACTACTCTTTCCAGCTAACCTAAATCCCATAACAGAGATACTGTTATAATACCTCCCTTTTTCAACAAGACCTTTTTCTCTGGAAAAGTCTCAACTCCAACCCTTAAACACTTAACTCAATACTGAAATATTTCTTCTTCTATACCGATTCTACTCAACAATCCCTCAACATATATTTCATAATTCTATTTGTGACTCTTCCTCATAGCAAACCACTATGAACTTCTTCTTCGTTTCTGACCCTTCATAACATATATTATTTACATATATCCTATCACCAAAATAAACTCTTGTATAGGTATCTATTATACCTCAATAACATCTAACACATATATACAACAATCATAACACATATGGGTACCTTTTTGAAATACTTCTTCTTCTTCTCTTCATAAGCAATCCGCTTAAACCCTCTTATCACGATCTCAAAATTTCAAAACGCTGTACTCTTTTGATACTAACTCCCTATTGTCATCCCCAATATTACTAATCCTCCACTTTCAATCAACCTGAGAACACTCGCACATGATAGGAAGACAAGGAATCGGTGCGCACCGGAGATTCAAAGAAGTAGAACTCTTTCTCCAAAAAAACCACACTCATCTAAATCACACACCTTTACCCCCCTATGTCATCTGAGACTTTATGTAATAAAGTCTAAAACAATTATATCTTCTACAGTACCACTTATTATGGTAACAGTTTATGCTGCTATCTACAGCATCAAGTACCAACCATCAAAAATTTTATTCACTCCCAAATGTCTATATATTACAGACCTCTTTCCCCACATCACCTCACATAATTAATCTTCTCCTATACCTCACTCAGAATTCCCTTTTAATCTTGCCGAAAATTTCAGCGACCCCTTAATGTCCATTTATTATGGGCATATCTACTAAAACCTCTACTTATGCCGTTATCAACAGCAACAATATACTGCCCCTGAACTCATGTCTGTGACTGTTTGCAATCAACGTTATTCTATCACAGTCCATATATCACGGACCCCCATGTCATATAATCTATGTTCTCTGTGACCACAGCACTCTACCCTGACAATTGTTTATTTCTCACTAGCGTACTTACCCCCCTTTTTCTATTGTATCCAGAATATATAAAAACATGGATTCAATTCATGTTTTACTATTTGTCTTCACACTGTCTGGCGTAGCACGTTATCCACTTCTTCTTCTATAAGCCAGCAATCTCGTGTCTCTTATGAAAGTACATCATGGCTCTAATTCCATGTTCACTTCTGACCCCATGGAAACTATGTTCAAAACTTTCCCCTTCATTTACCCCACTGCTATATACGTTATTCACATTAATCTTTTCTTCCCCAATATGGCGTCCAATCCATATATATTCAATCAATGCTCACTTAATGTAGCTCTTATTTTTAACTTCCCCATAACCATTTTACTTGTGTAGTAACTCCGTCACTTAAGTATGGCATATGTTTCCACAACTTTGCAGCCCCTATATCATTAATCTCTCAACGCTGACTATCACAGCAATCCCACCAACAGAATATGCTTATGAACTTATTATTCACAAAGAGAATGTGTCTCTCTACTAGTTCTCAGTAGTTTATTAACTCTTTTCTGAACGAAGGGTCCTAAATAAAGCCCCATGTATTGCCTTTATTCTAGCCAAAACCATAACTGTTTGTAAATTAAACTTAACTTAACTAATTTCTAACATATTTATAAACAAGGCAATTCTTATTCAACATACAAGACAATTCAAGTTAAAATATGAGTCAACCAAAATAAAACAACAGGATGTCATACCCCCCAGGTTTTGAACTGTTTATCCCCAACAAAAACCAAAAAAAAAATGCATCAATTTAAATTAAAAGAAAATATCTAATGTTATCTACCACTACTGGTCTCTTTTACGGACCCGTAGTTTGTACGCAAAAGACTAAAAACACAATAGTCTTATTCTAAAATCAAATAGTGACAATCATTTTACAGGATCAAATCAAGCAAAAATAATATAACATACCATACATATTCAATCAACATTGGTCTCTTATACTGACCAATGAAATACATATCTATTCACCCAAGTCATGCCTATTCTGTTATTCTTATAACAAAACAACTCAATGCCAAGCATTAACCCCAAAATACATCTATATATATATATATATATCTGTTACCTACAGACTATATTTTAACGTAGAACAATATCTGTTCTCTCAACAAAAATCATTAATTAACAAATGACCGTACTTTTTCTAGGAGTCAATCATTGATTCTCTCCTCTCACAATATTCTATCTTTTACAAAACTAACTCCTAACACATCACAATATTTGGAATATAAATCTAAACAACCACTGTAAACTACAGGTCAACTCACTTCACCTAGTACTAGTGTGGGGACTATCTCAATGTTACCTCAATGTACCAGCAGTCATCTATCTACCAATAGAACCTGTGGCTCGGCACACCAATTGTTTCCCCTAGATTTGCACCAAGAATTACTACAACTTCTTAATCATTACCGTTAACTACGGTATCTCCACCCTACTACGACCAGCAAAAAATTTTGTCTATTTACTATAGACCTCTCACCAATACATCTACCTACTGTACCAATAACTAATTCTACTTTTAAGTTTCTCGTCTACCCGACGCAATTAACTAACGTATCATTACTTTCCAACATCTCACCACAACTACTCTAAGCTATCCTCAAGTCACTCCTAGCGTTCTTGCACCGCGATGATAGTTAAACCAGTCACACTTATCGGAACACGTTCTCCAACATTCATTTAACTAATCTTGTTTACCTCACTATCTTTCACTCCTCTTCCTATTTATCGGGATTCTTTCAGAAACAGCAAACCACACCACATATTACTGACAACAGACCTCACTTTTCTCATTTCTCAGTATTAGGCATTCATGCTTCGACATGTCCCTGTCAACAATACTAAACATGTTTTATGAAACTTCATTCAGAATGTTAACTCTCTTTCCGTCAGCTTGTCATACAACTTTCATTAACTCTGTCTAACGTCAGGTATTCTAACCAAAAGACATCACAATCTCTAATTATGTTCTTTCTACCTCTCAATTTTCGCATACTCAGTTACTCTGCCCTCCACGTAATCACCGGCATGCTTTATCAGCGTCACCACTCAGCAAATCCTCGCATTTCCACCTATCACTTTTCAATTATTTTTATCATTACTCATGCACAGCCGTTTAATTATTCGTATTTCCGCTTCTCATACGCACTAACCATCCTGAGAACAATCTTCACAGCCATGAACCGCATGAACACTCTAAGCATTCGCTGTCTTCTTCACATTCACAACAATGCAGACAACCTCGTTCCCGTTACTATCACGACAACCCAACGTGCATATACTGTTGCTTCCAAGAAAACAAATTAGACATCAAATCAACATTCTAGTAACCACTCAACGCACCCTAAGCGTATCGACAACTTCTCCTTTCAGCACGCATATTTTATGCTTGCTCAGACAGTGACACAATCTCCCTTCACACCGCTTCAAGTCTAAGATATACCAACCGCCCCGTACATCCATGCGCTACTACCAATCACCTGACATCGTTCTATCCATGCATTCCAACCAGACGACGTTTCAAAACTTCACTCTTCATTCTCTAATCAGCACGACGAACACACAGGTTTGTCAACACGTTTACGCACGTAAGGACAACGCATAAGCAGACAAATCACTCCGACACTCAACTACTCACTCACTTCTCCTCAACCTCCTCATCACCTCATCCTACACTATTAACGAGTCGGATTCTCTCAACGTATTCCGTCACGTCACTCATCAGTCAACTTTTCAACTCTAACCATAACAAAGTATCTTCTGATAATAGTGTCTGTCTTCATGAGTAGTAGCAATCAAACTCGTTTTCAAGATCTGCAGCTGTAATGTATTGAGGCCATAAACTCATACACTCCCTAATCTTCCTCGCGCCGTCCTCTGTATAATTCGGGTTAATAGAGACCCCTGCCACTTGTCTTTTATTCTTAACTACTTTCATTTTGCCACCTCTAATTGCTGTTCGTTTCTTTACTGCGTCAGTCTGCTTGCTATTTTCAGTATAAGTCTTATATGTCTTAAATCTTCCTATCTCGTCTTCTGAAGATTCACTAATGATAGTTCCTTCAACAGGCCTATTATACTTTACTGCAGACAAGGGAATAACATCCCTATAGTCGGAACTAGAACGCCTGACATTCTTCTTATTTATACCACTACATTTCATGCTTCGGTCAGGGATGAACTCAATGTCTCCATCTGAAGAATCCGATATATCAGTCGTACCTACATTGACTAATAGACTAGTTGTGGTTCTATCCTTGACGTTTTTTTCAACTTTCCTCTTGGTCTTTGTCTGTCTATCTTTCTTAATTTCAACTGTGTCTCCTTTTTCTAATTTCACCTGAGGTGGTGTCAGAAGTCGGGGTGCCCCACCGGCTAGATGAAAGTATTTTTCACTGGCGAGCAACCCCTAATAGTCAGAAACTGACTAGGGACAAAATCTATATGGCTGAACTATAGATTAGGCCCCTGAATATCCAACGTACAGCTCCAAGTGGCTCGTTACAAAATTGAAATGAACTGTGCTGAATATTCGCCAAGGAATAGGAAAGAGAAGGTTAGCTAGATAGATGTTTTAAGTCTAAATATAGTGATTATAGACGACTATCTCAGTACAGGTTTTTCTCCCTGACTGCTCCTTTCCTTGGTGTCTAAGTGAACCCCCACCAATGTACACACACAACACGTATGCACAATTGGAAAAAAATATAATGACAGAACTATGAGTTACAATACTACAACATTTATTTGCTAATCATAACAATAGACATCGGATGATTGTCAATATGAGGATGATAAAATCATATAACATATTGTGATGAGAAACATTACGTAACTTTACTTGTTACTTCATCTATCTGGAACTGTGGTCCAGATCCCCACTCTCCAGTAGACTCAACAAAAGAACAGCTTGCCGGTATTCTGACGATCTGCCAGTCCTGGCTCTCCCTAGTCATAACTCGTTCTTGAGATCTATAACATAGGTGCTCCTTGTGAGAGCTTGAAAGAAAGTCAAGAATGTGTTATATCAGTTCTACATCAGCGCAATCCTAATTAAAACATATCATAACACAAACATATACAATGACCAGTCTGGCCAAGTTTATCTTTCAGCTCTACTGCGTTCACCATCCTCCTTCTCCCTACTGTCTTTAGTCTGGGACGGGCTTTTCAATTGTCTCACACGCCTGTAATGATTACATTTCTGCCGCCCCATGTCCATGTCGCTAATACAGAAATTCTGTGTCATACAGCCGCTCCGTCCAATGTTAGTTTAGCAGCTCACAGGGTCGGTAAGGGTATTATAACAATGCCTGATCATCCGGGCTTGCAAGCCGTGACCAGTAGCTGTGCCAGGTTTCCATGCATTACCGTGGACCCACGCCCACAATACACTGAGAAAGTTTAGCACCATATACCCCATACTACCAATTGTGGGTAATGTCTGTACCATTACACCTCTGCTTCCAACACAATCATTGGCCAATGTGCCAATGCGCAGACAATAGCATAACACTTCATATTGGTAGGTTTGCATATGACAAATCAATATATCAAACATCCAATACACATAAACATATTGATTAAACTAGACATATTATGATACTTTAACATCATAGCATAATGCACTAGTTAGTTTATGAAATTACACATACATACATCCAACATATCCGTAACCATTATATTACTTCAAGATGGACATCTAATGATATTCAATATAATAGCATTAGGCATTATTGAGTACTAATATTGTATAGCTACAAAATGAGATATACAACGTCTCATTGAAGTTACCACTTAGTTACTGCTGTTGTAAGAATTAAATAAATAGTCAGTTGACTATATTCTGTACAACAAATGCACACACCTAAACGAGACTAGTCTAGTTTAGAAAGAGATGGCAAGCATCTGCTACGACACCTCAAGTATATCTAGACAAGATATGCCTTTCACAAGTTTCTCCTTCTCAGAAGAGTAATACATGAAGCACAATGATATTGAACGCAGAACTTAGAAAGAACACTCAAGTAACCTATGACAATGATAGTTCTTGCAATAACCTAGATCAGATATAGACTGAAAATAAGTAACTAAGAAATAACTTTTGTAGTGAAATCTAACATAATAATCATGCATATGACTACAGAACATTGAGATAGTTCCTACCTGTTCTGAAGTCAGACTTAATCTAAAGAGGAAATTCCGATTCCGATTTGTCGAAAAAAAAAGAAACTTTCCACCTCGTTCAACCCGTCTCAATGACGTTGGTTATAGTTGTGGTGGTTCATAGTGCGGTATAGGTTTTATGGTCTTTTGTGCGTTAGACAGCTTCTATTACTGCCTGTCTGGCCGAGTCCCTCTTTTTTTGCCATCCTTTTTGCTTTTGACGTTGTTGCTGGTGTGTCTGCTATCATTATCGGTTTGCCCATCCCTCTCGTTTGATGTCTTCTTTTCCGGAGCTGACCTTGGGGGCTGGGGAGGGGCTGTCTTTTTTCATCTGTTTTCTTGGGCTTGTCCTGGGGAGGGGGGGGGGGCGCCTGTTATCGTCTGGGCTTGTTTTCTTGGGTCTTGGTTCAACGGTTTTTTGTCAAGCATAGGGGTCGGATTGTATCGTCTCTCTTGTCCATCGTTGGGGAGGTTTCCTACGGTCTCCTCTTGTCCCGCGCCGGAGGGGTTTCCTTGCACGTCCCTCTTATCCATCGTCAGGGAGGTTTCCCATCGTCTTCTCCATCGTTGGGGCAATTTCCCCCCTTCTCCTTGTCTCCCGCGTCGAAGAGGGTCGTTTCGTCTCTCTATTGTTCGCCATTTGAGAGTTTTAATGCATCCCCTATATATTTCCTATTGTCTGGTTTTCGTGTGGTCGAGTTTTTCCTCACTGTATTTTTATTTTGCTGTTGGCTTTATTTTATGTTGGTTATATTTCTTTCCCTGTTCTTGCAATGAATTGTTTTGTAAGCTTTTGTACTTCTTTGTCGCCTTCCACCTGTAGGCATTCCTTCATCGTCATCGTCGTGTTTCTTGTTTGGAAGTATTCTACTAGGTCCCTGCGTTCCTGGGCATAGGCTGTGCACGATAGTAGGTAGTGTTCTATAGTGTTTTCCTCCAGGCAAGTCAATGCAAAGTGGTCGGGTGATTTTATCTTTCCAGTTCCCGATTCTCAATCTCCATAGTTTCTTGTACGTTGGTATTTTTGTGTTGTCTTTCACTTGACTTTTCAAACTTGGTTCTCTGAGCATGTAGTAGGCGTGTCGTCCTTTATTGCTGTCTCTCCATTGTTGTTTCCATTTGTCGATTACTTGTTGTTTGATAATGCTTTTTGCCTCCAGAATGCCGAGTCCTGTGTTTACTATATTCTGGCTGCTTGTCCCGCGTTTTGCGGCCCTGTCTGCCCTCTCATTGCCAGTTATCCCTCTGTGTGCTGGTATCCATACAATTGTGACCTGGCATCCCATACTTCTTAGTTTTGTTGTTAGTGTTAGTATTTTCTCTTTCAGGTCTTGTCTGTTCACTTTAGAATGGTTGCCTAGCGCTTGTACTGCAGATAGTGAGTCCGTCAGTATAGTTAGTTTTATAGGGGGGTTCTCTGTTGCTATTTCTAGTCCTTTCATAATACCTACTAGTTCTGCCGTGTATACCGATGTATTGTCTGTTATTTTGTACTCCTTTTGGATGTTCCGGTATGGTACTACTACTCCTGCCCCTACCTCCCCATTCTCGTTCTTTGACCCGTCTGTGTAGATAGTGAGGTTGTCCGTGCTTATTTGTCCTATGTATTCCTCCGCTATGTCTTTGGCTTCCCTGTCCTCTGTTGATTTACTAATTATGCTCGCGAGTGTCGTATCCGTCAATGGTAGTTCTAGCTCCCATTGGGGTGTTGTTTGTCTGTGAACTTTCGTTCGTGCCAGTGCCCTCGCTAGTTTCTCGTCCGCGTTCATCTCTTGTGCCGCTGTCCATCCTGCTGGTGTTTGTGTCTTTTGTATGGGTATTCCTCCCCATTTGCTTCTGTTTTCTTCGAATGCACTGAACGCAGGGTGTCTTGTATCCTTCGCAGCCTTCATCCAGTAGTTGTACACTAATTGCTTTCTTCTCAGTTGTAGTGGAAGTACTCCTAGTGCTACCTCTAGGGCTTCCCTTGGTGTTTGCTTGCCTGTTCCTAGGATAATGCCCAGCGCTTGGTTCTGTATTGAGTCCAGTCTTCGTTTGTTGTGTTCCGGTGCAGCGTCGTATACTATGCTTCCGTATTCTATTCTTCCTCTGATCAGAGATTTGTATAGCATTAGCATCGTTTTTGTATGGGCTCCCCATCCACTGCCTTTAATTACTCTTAGAATATTTATTGTCTTTTTGCCTTTTTCGACTGTCTGGTCTATATGTTTTCTCCAGCTTAGTTGTTCGTCTAGTGTCATCCCGAGGAATCTTGTGTTTTTTGTTCTCTTTATATTCTTCCCTTGGATCTTGATGTCCCCGTCCGTGTAGTTTCGTTTTCTTTTCGCGTTGAATATCATACTGACCGTTTTGTCTGTGTTGATCTGGAAGCCCCATTTTTCCATCCATTTGGCAATTCTGTTTAGTTGCCGTTGTAGTCGGTCTCTTGTGGTTTTTATGTGTCTTCCGCTTCTCCATATTGCACAGTCGTCGGCGAATTGCGATATCCCTATCCTGTCTTCTAGTTTTTCTTCATCTAGGTCATTTACTAATATTGTGAATATTGTTGGTGATATTACCGATCCCTGTGGTATTCCGTTTTCTTGCTCATAGGTTCTGGATTCCTCGTTTTTTATTCGTACGGTGAAGCTTCTGTTCTGTAGGAAGTTTTCGATATATCGATATGTCCTGCCTATTATCCCTATTTTGTTGATTTTGATCAGAGCTGCTTGTCTCCAGCATTGGTCATATGCTTTAGCCAGATCTAAAAATACTGCTATCGTTTTCTCTCCTTTTTTGAATGCCCTCTTTACGTGGTTTTCTAGCTTAATTATTTGGTCAATTGCGCTTCGGTTGGCTCTAAACCCTGACTGTGTGTCGCTAATTAGTCCGTTTTTCTCCAGGTGGTGTGTGATTCTTTTATTGATGACTGTTTCCATAATTTTTCCGAGGTGTGATGTCAGGGATATTGGTCTGTATGAGTCGATTCTTTGTGAGTTCTTGAACTGCTTTTTGACTGGTATAACTGTCGCCTTCTTCCATTGTGCTGGTATTTGTCCCGTGTGCCACACTTTGTTGTATAGAGCTGTTATTGTCTCTATTGTTTTTCTTGGTATCCTTTTCAGTATTGTATAGTTTAGGATGTCTGACCCTGCTGCTGTGTCGTCCTTTTCCTTGATTGCTGATATTACTTCGTCAGTCGTTATGTCTGCGTCCATGTAGAAGTCCTCTATTTCTTGTTGCAGTTCTTCCATCTCTTCAGCGTATTTTTCTCGTCTTTGTTTTTCCTGCTCTCCTAGTGACATGTTGGAGCAGACTTCGTAGAAGTATTTGCCGAACGCGTCTGCTTTTTCTTTGTCTGTTACTGCTAGTGTTGGTATTTTTATTGTTGGAATATTGCTGTTTGTTTGGTTTCTTTGTATAGCTTTTATTTGCTCCCATACTTCTTTTGTGGGTGTGTCTGGTGACAATTTCTGGCAGTACGTTTTCCATGCTGTTTCTTTGGCTTTGGTTATCAGTCTGTTGGCTTCATTCCTCTGAATTTTGTATTCGTTGTAGTTTTCGTCTGTCCTCATTCTTCTGTATTGTTGGAGCGCTTTCTTTCTTTTTTCCAGCGCCTCTGTGCAGCTCTGGTTCCACCAACCAGCTGGTTGTTTGTTCCATTGTTTTCCTGTTGTTCGCGTTCTCTGTGTGGCCGCTGTCAGGTATGCAGGCATATTTCTATTGGGGATGTGTTTTACCGCGGCCTGTAGGATGTTGTTAGTGATTCTTTCTGTGTATTTGTCTATATCTTCACCTTCTGTCTGTTCTATCTCCATCCCCTCCAGTTCTTCTCTAAACTGCTCCCATTTCGCGTTCTTGAAGTGAAAGGTCGGTTTATTACTTTCCTTACTCTTCTGTGCTCTCGTGTTTGTGTCGATGATTATCGGTAGGTGATCGCTGTTGGTGTCTTCTTTTACTTCCCAATGGCTCCTTGTTAGGCCCGTTGTTACTATTGTTACGTCGATTGCTGTGTCGTATCTTCTCGGGTTGGGGTCTATTCGTGTCATCGACCCGTCATTTAGCACTGTTAGCTGGTTACTGTCTATAAATTCGATCAATTTTGTTCCCGCTACGCTGTTTCTTGATCCACCCCACACTGGGTGGCAACAGTTGAAGTCGCCGACTATTATTGTTGATGTTTTGATTCTGTTCTTTATCTCTATTAGGTCTTCTTCTTCTATTTTTCCTTTAGGGCAGTATACGTTAATTATGGTTAGGTTGTTGGGTTTACTCGCAATCTCCGCTGTGATTCCCTCGAAGTTGGTTGTCCTGAATGTTCCATTTTCTAATATTTGTAGATTGTCTTGTATGAGTAGGGCGACTCCTCCTCCTGTTGTTTCTGTCCTGTCGTTCCTGAGTATCTTAAAGCCTTTGCATTTGTAGCTGTCCTTTGGTTTCAAGAATGTTTCCTGCAGGGCATAGATACTATTTTCCCTCCCTAGTTGTTCCATGGTGCTGGGGAGGTTTTTTTTCATGCCTCTGCAGTTCCATTGTACTATTCTAATGTTGTTTTTTTCCATGGTCGTGTTGTATTTCTGTTTTTGATTGGTTATTGTTCTCTTCAGTTCTCCGATGTTTCGCTGTCTTCCTCGCTTGTCTCCTGTAACATCTTGTTTGCTAGTTCAGTGTATTCCTGAAGTATGATCGGGCCCTTCTTCGCTTTCTCCATTAATGCTGGTAGTATTCGTGTGAACTCCTCTTTGTTTATCATATTTTCCACTGCTTGTTTAATCATTTTGATTTCTCTATCAGTCTGTTGCTTCAATTTTTTAAGGTCATGGCCTAGTGGTTGCGTCCTTTTTTCTACCTCTGTGTTTGATAGTTCGATGTCGCGTAGTTTTACTTTCATCTGTTCTGTGGCCGTGTGGTTTTCATTCGTCTGGTTACTAAATTCTCGTCTGGTTACCTCCATCTTTTTGGCTAATTCTTTTATCTTTTCATTGGCTGTTTGGTTCTCTTTTAGCTGGTTTTTCAGCTGTGTTTTGGCTGCCTCCAGCTCTTGGGTTATTTTTTGCGTGTGTGTTACTGCTTCTTCAAGTTGTTTTTTCATGGTTAGCATGCTTTTTTCAGCTTCTTCCATTCGTCTTATAACTGTCTTTAGTTCGTTGTTTTCTGTCTCTTCCTTGTCTTGTGTACTATCTCTTCCTACGTCCTTGTCTGCTATCTTGTTCTTCATATTATTCATTTCGGATTGCAATATTCTTATTTCTGATCTTGTATCTGGTTCTTTGCGTGCGTTTTCTTGTCTCCACCTTGCGACCCTCATCGGGGTTTGTGTAACCTAAAACAGGCTAGGGACCCTTATTTAAGCTGAGTCCAGCAGACAGTGTCTGAGACACTATTATCTCTTTGGCAGTCCCGTCATAAATTCTTCTCATCTCCTCCTGACAGTAATTGCAATTAACTCCAAGTCTGTCCAGTCATAAAATTCTTTCTGCATGCACACTAGCCTTCACCATAGTGTCACACCTGGATGGTTTTGCGTTGCCAGCCCCAGATCAGTTTCACAGTCTTATCAGTGATTTCACACCTACCTGGGTCTGCCAGTCCGAGTAGACGGGGCTTGTTTCCCGCCCTGGGGCTATTATCTCTCCCTGTGTCAATGTTGTTCACGCCTGGGTGGTTTTATTTCACTCACTGGCCCAGTTCATTGTTGATTCAGCATGTCTGGGTCAGCAGTTTCCCAAGGTGTATACTAATTATCTAGTTGCCATTTTACTTGCCATCTGCAAGCTTACGTCATGGCTAGAGGCTTTTTGTGAATAATCTTACCTCACGACTAGATAGCCGTGGAGTAGTGTGATTAATTCATTCTTTCTCAATTTGGCCTCTCAAATTTGGAGACCGAGAAAAATATTCTGGGATGTTAAGGCGGCATTCCGCGACAGGTGGTTCCGCAATTTCCACCGTCTTAAAAGTTTGCGTTCCCTTTTCTATTTTCTTAATTGACTGTACCTGGGTTGTCTTCTCTACAGTATCAATATGTGTCTGTGTACTATCATTTATCGTATTACTTGTCTGCGTCTGTGTCTCTCGGTCCATCTTCTTCACTAATACTGTCGTCTTCTTTTCCTGTTTAACCCTTACATTTGCAAGCGTCTTTGGAATACTTGGTATCTTATTTGTGTGTTCTACTCTGTCTTTCAACTCTGACCTCAAATATTGTCTCCGCCTTTGCTCAAACCAGTCGTCACGTCTTTTTCTAGCGGTTGCACTGTGGGAGGGCCAACCCCATGATTTCTTTGAAAGGTTTTCTCACGCCCATTTTTGTATCTATGACACTTATACAAGTCCGACATTCCATAATTACTTCTCCTTTCACCATCCCCTACTTTATAGATATCGGGTCCTGGTTCATCGTAACCAGCCGCATACATGGAATCATATCGTCTTCTGTCTTCATTAAGTACTGGCTGTCTCCTGTTATTCTTTCCAACTCTATTGCACTCTACATTAAATATATAAGTCTCTTGCTCAGTCGTTCTTCTTCGTAACCCTTCTACAAAATTTACAACCTCACTGACTGCTACTTTCAATTCTTTTAACCATGCAGTTATGCGTCCCAATTCTCTATGGAGGTGGTTCATAATTATTCAGTATGTTGACTCAATGAGAGACTCTGCGCTTCTGTTACAAATTTATGCAATCCAATATACAATAATCCACCAATATATAAGACTATCACTACTCAATTTCTACAGAAAATTACGAATTAATTAATTTAATATAATTTAATACTTTACTTTACTAGTTTGTGAAGTCTAACGCGTAGGTGTTCCAGTTTTTTAGCGATAAAAATACCAAGTACTTGTGAAAGATCTTGGGCTTCCATTCTAAAAAAATATCTGTAATGGGAAATACAGCAGTACCAACCAATATAGTATACTAATATATTAACACAATATTATCTTAAAGCAAACAAGAAATACCCTGTTCAATTGGGTAATATTATTAATCTAAAGTAACTAATTTCAAAAGTTAATGATTATACTTGCTGTAGATCCTCCATTACATATACTGCTGTGTTGTTTGTCCTGGGCTTACCAACTGACTAGATGCCTGTCCTATGTTTATGGGTGAAAATGAAGTACAATCCAGCATCCAACGAAGTATGGTCCAATCGACAAAGCAACGAAGTATGGCCCAATCGACAAAGCAACGAGGTATGGCCCAATCGACAAAGCGACGGAGGATGATCCAATCGACAAAGCAACGGAGGATGATCCAATCGACAAAGCAACGGAGGATGATCCAATCGACAAAGCAACGGAGGATGATCCAATCGACAAAGCAACGGAGGATGATCCAATCAACAAAGCAACGTAGGATTATCCAATCGACAAAGCAACGGAGGATGATCCAATCAACAAAGCAACGGAGGATGATCCAATCGACAATTATTTGACCGTTGGTTATCGAGAAGTTAGATCTATCTTCACTGAGAATTCACCCCTTGGATGGCCTCCAATTTAAAAACGATTCAGTTGTATTTGTGGTAGTTGAACGGTCAGTTCAAATCAATTGTCATCACTGATTTGAGATAAGTTGAACATACTCAAAATTTTCACTGAGCTGAAGTGACTGTTGACCTTGATTCGAGAAATTTACTGGTCTAAAAAGTGAAAGTTGACCTTGATTCGACCTCAAACAATCCAGTGAGCTGAGGCTACGTTCATATAATTTATCATCCTCGAGATTTTGCTGTTCAAGTTTGAGCTGATCGTTCGGCTGCAGACAGATAATTTATTTCCAGAGGGTTACAAGGTGGATTCACAGGTCGTATGATGTATCCAGCAGTGACGACATCATTTAAAAATTACAATGCAAAACGGCAACTCAATTTATCTTGACTTCAATAAAAAACAGCGTATCTCACCGATCAAAACACGGTATACTGCTGAGTGAGGTGTATCAAAAACAGTGGTCTCTCAATTAAGCAAGATTAAGCAAATCTCCTGACCTTGACTAAGATCCACTTAGCAAACACCGGGAAATCACAACAACTACCCCTGGGCGGGCTTTCAGTTGCTGCGTCCCTCATAATTTACTTGAGAAAACCAATAAACATCCATCTCAAGACGCAGATAAAACAAATCTTCGCTTGTGTCAATAATCTCCGCGATGACCCATGCTGGAAATCCTGGGGTCGACGGCGCCAAAACAGCCTGTATAACAGTACAGATGACACTACAAGGCTGTGTACAGTTGAAGGCTCGTGTCGAAATAGTTGACAAAGTCCCGACTATAATATATGTATAAGTTTATTGAATGAAACAATACATCGTCAAACTGGTGATGTTAATTTTCATACATCTTTTTTGTGCTTCTCCTAGCCGAATCCCAAGTGACACGTGAGCAACCCCTGGATACCTAAACCCATTCGTGCTCACGCGTTCACTAACTTTATTTCCCCATTAGTTAATGAATGTGCAGCATTCATTAACTCCCTACTACTCTTTCCAGCTAACCTAAATCCCATAACAGAGATACTGTTATAGAGGCATAGAGAGAGGAGGGAAACACAAAGAGATGGGAGAGGCATACAGAGAGTAGGAAAATACAGAGATGTGAGAGAGACATAGAGAAAGGATGGAAAGACTCACATGGGAGAAACATAATGAGAGAGAGAGAGAGATAAAAGACAGAAAGATGAGAGGGGCATAGAGAAAGGATGGAAAGACTCACATGGGAGAAACATAATGAGAGAGAGAGAGATGAAAGACAGAAAGATGAGAGAGACATAGAGAAAGGATGGAAAGACTCACATGGGAGAAACATAATGAGAGAAAGATGAAAGACAGAAAGATGAGAGGGGCATAGAGCGAGGATGGAAAGACTAATGGGAGAGACATTAAAGAGAAAAGGGAAAGGCAGCTAACATGGGAGAGACATAGAGATAGGAGGGAGAGACAGATATAGAGATAGGAGTGAATGACAGAAACATGGGAAAGACAGATGAAAGAAAAACAGAGAGATGGGAGAGACATAGAGAGAGGAGGGAAAGACACAGAGAAAACATAGACAGTGAGAGGAGGCAGACAGAGAGAGATATAGACGTAGAAAGAACAATAGAAACACAGATGTAATGTGGGAGGGAGAGACAAAGAGAGATGCTTGAATCAAGTCTTTCAATTAAATCAAGTCTTTCAATTAAATCAAGTCTTTCAACTCATTGTTTACCCAACAACATGCCTTAGTTTACTTATAGTGCCATATTTGATACATTTTCCCTAAATATTGTACCATTAACTCACACACCCAGTGGGAACACGGAAGTCTGGTGTCTGTGTTGGACTCATAAACTGGTTACATCTCAATATGCCTGTCTACAAATCTGAAGTACCAGTCTGGTCCTGCCCTCATTGCTGGTTTCTGAGCTTACACAGTCATCTTGATAGTGGTACAATAGTCTTGGGTCAGAGGAAAGGTCTGTACACCACCTTCACTCCAATAGATGCAATACATTATTCTTGAGTCAGAGGAAAGGTCTGTACACCACCTTCACTCCAATAGATGCAATACATTATTCTTGAGTCAGAGGAAAGGTGTGTATACCACCTTCACTCCAGTAGATGCAATACATTAGTCTTGGGTCAGAGGAAAGATCTGCACACAACCTTCACTCCCATAGATGCAATACATTACTCCTGGGTCAGAGGAAAGGTCTGTATACCACCTTCACTCCGATAGATGCAATCCCTTGTCAAGGCTCAGACAACCTGGACACCAGTGTATCAGGTGTAAGAATTAAAATGTGTACTCTTCCAGAGAATTCATAACCAACTAACCAACCAACCATCTAACTGACTGACTAACTGACAGACTAACTAACTATAGCTAATGAATCATGTTCTACAAGTTTAAATTCTGTTTATTTCTAGGCTACAAAATGTACCAGCACACTGGATCAACTTTTGGATACCAGTCTATGATTACCATCTTGCCTAACTCCGGAAGTGCTGTCTACACTGCCTTAAATGGCAATGACGACGGCTACAGTTTCCGAGTCAGTTTGCACTGCGCTATCCTGGACCTCCTTCTGCACAAGAACCCTTGGATCAACACCACAACCATCGCCACTTTCCCTGATCCCTGGGTCAGAACAGCCAGGAGAAAAAGAAATGCCCTTCGTGTATTTAACAACCAAGGTACAGGTAGTTATACTGCACAGAGACTAGCAGAAGAAGAGGAGGGTATCTGGATATCTCGGAAAAGTATAGACGGTGTATCGCACCTAAATAAACGTTGTAAGAGGGATGCTGCCGTTGTCTTGGAAACACCACTGATTAATTTTACAGGTTACTATTTTCATGGAGCCTACGGCAAGGCAAATATCGTTCTTGATTCTGCGAGTGTCAAACTAAAATTGATTTATGGTATTGGAGTATGGGAACTGACTCACACAGGAAGCGGTTTGGAGTTTAATGCTGATTGGTTAGGTCAAGAACCTTCGTATGAAATTCAGCTGAAATTTCTGGCTAATAAAAATGTATATGGCTTTGAATGTCTGAAGTGCGACCCTAATTACGTGCCTACTTTTTATAGACATTAATATGTCCCTTCTATCTCTCTTGGTGACACCTCACTTCAAGAGGCGGAATCACACACCTATTTAGGCAGCAATGTAGACAAAGATGGGGGAACTGATAAAGATATTACATAAGAATTCACAGGCTAGAGGAGCTTTCATAGCACTAGGAAATGGGTGGAAGGCAGAAGACATTAAACGTTAGCACCAGATTTAGAATGTTCAGTTCTAACATTAAATCAGTACTAATGTATGGATGCCGGCTCCGTGGCCATGGGGTTATGGACACAGTTGGTAGCATACCGTGTTCAAAACAGCTGCGGGCGATTTGGCAGCAGACCGCCTTGCGTTGATTTTTTATAAAATGGTATGGGTGCTGGTTGTTCAGAAAGCAATGGCAAACTACTGAATGTAAAATTGCCAAGAGATCACAAACAGCAACGAAAAATGCTGGTGTTGACTGTGACGTTCTGTAAAGGATATGCAACTAAATTTTTTTTTTAACTGTTTGGATAGGAAACATGGAGAATGACTATTACATTACTATACATTTGTATAGACCAATCGGCATGCGGTTGGTGGTGTGGTCGGTATCATGCCACTTTCTTATATGCTGTCCTCTTATCTTGGTACAAACATATTAACAACAAAGTTGGCCTTTAACATAGTCTACCTCAAAATCTGGCACATTTTTATTCACTGCGCCTTCTTATCAGATCACATGCCTACAAGGTTGAACAAACATATCAACAACAAAGTTGGCCTTTAACGTTTTCTACCTCAAAACCTGGCACATTTTTATTCACTGCGCCTTCTTATCAGATCACATGCCTACCAGGCTGAACAACCATATCAACAACAAAGTTGGCTTTAACATGTTCTATCTCGAAACCTGGCGCATTTTTATTCACTGCGCCTTCTTACCAGACCACATGCCTGTGAGGTACTATCTCATGTTCACATTTTGTATTATCACATGTTATTGAAATATTCTTATATTATATTTGTCATAATTTGACTTTTACTTGTGCATTCCTTGATCCTCTTCTTCTTCTTTACTTTTTCATGGGGAGTGTGTCACACCTGGTTGTACACCTCAAAGGTCAGTGTGTTCAACTTTGGCATGCTTCGGTTATGGGTCATTGCTTCGGTTATGGGTCATTGGGTCTAGACAGAATCTACCCAAGATAAAGGACTATCTACCCATAGGTAGATTTCTTTTTAAAATAATTTTGCCATGGCAGTGGCCTTACAATCTACTCTTTGCAATTTCCAACTGCCATTGGATGTTTAATATTGCACAACTTGCACACCGAACCTCCTGTTTTTCGCATATATCTGAGGAGGTTGGGTATTCAATCTCACATCCCAAGAGATCAAGGGACATATGATATCATTAGATATAGATGATTCTTGGAAACATTTTCAGCCCTATCCCAAGAGATCAAGGGACATATATCATTAGATACAAATGGTTGTTGGAAACATTTCCAGCCCTATCCCAAAAGATTAAGGGGTGTATGATATCATTAGACACAAATGGTTGTTGGAAACATTTCCAGCCCTATCCCAAGAGATCAAGGGACGTATGATATTATTAGATACAAATGGTTGTTGGAAAAATTTCCAGCTCTATCCCAAGAGATAAAGGAAAGTATGATATCATTATATACAAATAGTTCCTGGAAACATTTCCAGCCATATGCTGGGATCAAACCAGTAGGTTCTGAGCTTGAGGCAGACAGCAATCTGTCAGTCACAAGTCCCCCCATTTCAGGTTCAATTTCCATTATTTGTTGCGATTATATTATTGTAACTGCTTCTTTAACTGACGTCTGCCTTTATTTGGATATTCCTTCTATTCACTTATATGACCATTCACTGTTAAAAATTAAAGAATTAATCCCTTTTCACAATGATTATATTGATTTTTTGTGTAACACTATAACTAAACTATTATTATATTTGTATATTGTGTAACACTACACTATAACTAAACAATGATTATATTCATATATTGTGTAACACTATAACTACACAATGATTATATTCATATATTGTGTAGCACTATAACCACACAATGATTATATTCATATATTGTGTACCACTATAACTACACAATGATTATATTTATATATTGTGTAACACTATAACTAAACAATGAATACATCACCGAAACATGAGAAATAGGCGGTAAGCTTTATTAAAACACGATCACAGGTAACAAAGTGGACCTTGCAACCAAAGCCTTCGTCAGCACACAAACAACAGACACACACTGATACACCTACATAATAATATATATACAGGGTGTATATTTAATGACCGTGCAGTGTTTGAAAATATTGCCGGTCCAAGTTTTGTATTTACGAATTATGTTGCGTGAACTTTACAGAGGGTGAAAACAAAACTTTCACCAGCAATATTTTCAAACACTGCAGAGTCATTAAAAATACACCCTGTTTAAAAGTTACTCACGTTTCCTTGTTGAGGACTGGATGTACTAATACACTAACATTGTCAAATATGCTGTTGTTATTATTTCTATTGTAAAATTGGGGTTGTAGCAGTATCTGTTAATATGTCCATTTTGCCACAATAATAACAATTAACTTTATTAGTGTCAGTAATCTGGGCTCTAATACCTGGTAATTTAATATAACAGCTTAATAAATATGGTGGAGGAATGCAACTGGGAGGGTACATGCCTTATCCTGGAGCGAGGAAATGCAACCTAAAGATTAAATGTCATGGCAGGGCAGACCAGGCCCTAAGCCTTGGTCTGCAACTGGTCTAGGGTGGAAGCTCCGACTTTAGAGTATTGCTTTGCTGATCTGGCAGCTTCTGCAGCTTGTCTTGTTCCAAGCATATTGGTATTACCTTTCCTCTGGAGTAAACTAGGCAGGCCAAGAGAGGGATCATGCTGCATGTGCAACACATGGTCTCTAAATTCAACCCAGGTCTGGTAAGAATGAGACAACGAGGTGTGACGAGGGGATCTGGCCGACGCTCGGCGCTCGGAGGAAAGGCGAGACGGACATATAATCAGATTGCTACTGGAACTATTAGTGTTGGAACTCTTCGCTGGCTGCTGAGGATGGAGACGGAGCGCTTATGGGAATGTCCCGAATGCTGTGATGTTGGATCCTAAATCAATCAATCAATCAAAAACCCAGGCTTTGTGCTATGGAGACGTATAACTCCATACTACAAACTATCGTCTGCAAGACAGCATGGTGCCAACAACTCAGTCATCATCATCATGTGTCATGCCATTAAGTGTGGACGATCATGTTCGGCCATCTTACACGATCACCAGAATCGTCATCAGCTCTGTGTTCTTGTCTTGACCATGCTACATGGGTATGACATCCAGATATTTACTTCTCTGCCTTCTTCTTGTTCTTTTCCCCTCAGCCTTGCCATTTGTCACCAAGTTCTCTAGTTTGTGTCTTTTCATAACGTGTCCAAAAATTGTGACTGTCTACGTCTAATTTCTCAAATCAGTTTATGATTTTCATCTGCTTCTTGTGGGACTTCCTCATTGGTTTTCTGTCTATCCATGGTATTCTTTGCAATTTCCTCAGAAACCACATTCCTACTGCCATTAGATATGTTTTAGCATGTCTCTTCACTGTCCAAGTCTCACATTCATACAAAAGCACAGGTTCTATGTAGCACTTCAACATAATCTGTGTCTTCTTACAGTCAGTCAGTCAATATTAAAGTTATTTTAATTTTGAATTAATTTCAGCTTGTAAGCAAAAATAATGTGCATTAAACAGTACGAACATCCAAACCAGATACAACACATATTTTTGTAAAATTGAAATAAATTCCTTTGCAGCAAGAAATATGTAATCTGCTGTAATATTAACCAGTTTGATTTTCACTGTTTTATGTTTATTTATTATAATCCTGGGGTATACTGTTTCAACTGGGTGTCTGGGTACGTAACTTAATTAATATAATTATATATTATCTGTGTTCTATTAGTCTCTTTCTTCCTGGGGAGAGGGTTCTTCATATTTTATGACTTAATATTTGTAATGTCAGTCATACGATAGTAATAAATCTATTTTATCATGCTTTCTTATGTTCACGTCATTATTTTGCATTACCGGTGGTGAAATAAAATTATAAGATTCATATATGGTGTATACCCAGGAAGGTTAATCCAGTCAACAAATTTCTGAAGAAGTTGGATGTGTTGGCCGAAAGGTTCAAATCTCGCAGCTCTGCTGTAAACAAGCACAACGCAATGCTGTCCAAAACAACATTCCAGACAAACACAGAAGAAGAAGATATATGTTATATTTGGTGGTCAGCATGGCAGAATGAATAAGCGCACTCGCTCTTAGACTTCGGGTGTGCTGATGGGGAGGTAGCGGGTTCAATCCCTATACAGTCAGTTGGACTCAGAAGTCAGAGTGTGTTTGCCTGATGGCAAGGGACACTGGCGATAAGGCAAGCTGGCCCACATGCAAAACTTAGTCCGGCATGGAATACACATGTTGATTGCAAACTGTGCTGGTAATGTCATGAGCATGGTCAGAAACGGGTTCAATACCTGGGCTCATCATCACTTGCCAGAGTGAGGGAAAGATTGACCATCTATTCCTCTTTTCTCTCAGGCCTACAAAATGTGATGCTGCTATCACATCACAGACCGATAGTAGTAGGCTGCTTAGGGACAATTTAATTTTAATGAATGTTCAGGGTATGGTATACAATGGAATAATTCATAACGAAAGTGAAGCTTAGTCATTTCATTCAATACCACTACATGAGAACATTATTGTGAAAAGTGAAATAAAAACGTGTCCTTTAAAGATTAAGTGTCATCAAAATAATTAGAAATATTGTGTCCACAAATTTAATTTCTGTTACATTTGTCTTCTTTACTTGGTGTTATACTACTATGCTGCACCTTGTTGTCTTGACGGACAATAGTTTGTTACATTGTGCTTCAAAATAGGCACAATAACAATAACTACAACCCATGGTGGGAACCAGGGATGGAGCACAATGCCTGGGCTGAATTGTAGAGGCTGTATGTTGACCATGTGTTGCCCATGCAGCATGATCCCTCTCTCTCTGCCTGCCTAGTTTACTCTGGTGGAAAGGTAATGCCAGTATGTTTGGAACAAGACAAGTTGCAGTAGTTGTGGAATCAGCAAAGCAATGCTCTAACTGTCCGCCTGCTGGAGCTTTACTTGGTTTCATTGTCAAACTAAAATATAAGTTGTTTACTATGTTGGAAACATCATTTTATGTGAGACAGGTGAATTGACATAACAGACCTTCGAAATGAAACAAAACCAGGGTATGTCAATTTAGATTTATAAGGTTTGGAAAATGTTGGCGAAATGGGGAAAAAGACTAAAAAGCTTGAAATGTCTGCACCATAAGCAGGAAATCCCAAATGAAATGAGAGCTATTGCAAATATAGGGGATATTTCTAATTGCCATCATTCAATCAAATATGTCTGGTCATTTCCTGTAAACTGCGAGCTCACAATTTATCGGTCATCTATAGTTCACACTGTGTTTGGACTGTATGTGCAGTGGGTAGTCAGTTAGTTCCACTGTGTATCATACACAAACTACAATTAAACTATGCCCAGTTGCCACTTTCAAGCCATGTTCCCAAGTGGCTAGATATATGGTGTATTTTTAATGACTGCATTTTTTTAACATATTGCCGTTCCAAGTTTTGTATTGACCTGTAGCATGAAATCCACAGATGACGAATGCAAACCTTGGAACGGCAATATTTTCAAAAACTGCACAGTAATTAAAAATACATCCTGTATAAGTCAGTCAAGGGCCCTTTCACACAAATAATTGTTCTATATATATATATATATATATATATATATATATATATATATATATATATATATATATATATATATAAATATAGTTCTAGCCCCGTATTTTATAGACCAATTGGCACTGGGTGGGTGAGTGATCAGCACCACTCCAGCCGCTTTTATTTCCCAAGACATGTCCTGGTACCCATTTTATGCTAGGTCAGTTTTAATAATGCACTTCATGTGGATTTGAACCCATGACCAAGGGGCCAGCAGGGAAGCAGCTAAGTGGCTAGATATGTCCAGGTACAACAATTAGATGCAACTTGGCAACATTCAGAATTGTGCAAAACGCAAGCTGTGTAATAGGGACATAGATGCGACAAGCATGGAGTTAGTGTTCAGTTGAGTCCAGAATTGAAATTACAGCACTCAGGACATTCCTATACTCTCTGCTCCCTCATCTTCAACAACCAGCAGAGAGTCCAAATACAAATTAGACCCGCTGCAGTCTGATTATGTGTCCATCTGGCCTTTCCTTGGAGTACTGAGTGTCAGCCAGATTCTCTTGTCATTCCCTGCCACACCATTCTCTCCTGGCAATGATGGTGTATATGTTCACACATGGCCTCAAAGGGCCCTGACCACCTGCCTTATTGTGCTTGGGGAAGAGTACTCTTGGTCGTAATTGCATGATAAACAGCATCAATAATTTGCTTCAGTACAGAACATCAGGGTTAAGTCTTCTGTTTCATTAGAAGTCAGAAATATGAATATCCTTAGAGATCATATTTGTTACAACCTGCATAGCTTCGCTCAACCCAGCTTTGCATTAGGTTAGTTGCGTGTCATTTTACAGGATATCGCATTCAACTCCAGCATTTTTGGACTGTTTGTGATTCCTGGGCAAGTTTTACGTTCAGTAGTTTGCCATTGCTTTCTGAACGACCGGCACCCATAACTTTTCATAAATAAACCAACGTAAGGCGGTCAGCTAGATGTTACTATAGCGTTTGTCAAACTCCCCCTTTTTAAACATCGTCAATTCTTTTTGCAATAAAACCCCACCCGCCCTTTTTACTTCTTACCACAGATGCATCAGTGCATATATTACATCGTCATGGTGCGCGTTGTCTTCTATCAGTATCAGCGGTTGTATGCACACTTCAGTAACACGCACTGCCCATTCTCGTTACCCTTTACTCAATTAACTATAACTATAACTGTATGCAGTGCTTTATTGCTAGGGGGGCACAATAATCCATTCTTCTCCACAAGCTACCCTGTCAAATCCCCACACCTTACTGATTGTGTCTTCAGCTTGTGCCACCCAAAGCCTGATCCTTTTCAACCTATGTCCCTTGGTATCATTTAAAGTTTCGTACAAGGGATGCTCCCTGTCTGCTGCAATCCCAGTGTAAAGCTTGGCATGGGAAACCTTGTAACTGTCATATATATATATATATATATATATATATATATATATATATATATATATATATATATATATATATATATATATATATATATATATAATGGCAGGGCCAGCATTTGTAAGCGATCGAGAACGCACTGTGGCCAGGAAAAGAGACTACACTCCACCAAGATCCTGAGTCCAAGACACAAGATTTGAAAGAAGTGATAGCCCACGAAAGTTCAACGACAGAACAATCCACGGGAGAGATAGATGGAGCCACCAACCCGGCTCGACTACCGATGAATCACTCCCTGAAAAAAAGAACACCATCAGACGGGGCGATGACCTGACAACATCAGGCCCTACACTTGCGGAAACCTCACAAGACATGAGTACATACAGCAATAGAGATGAAACCTACACCCAGTCAAACAAGCCTAGAACTCAGGAAGCCAAACACGCAGCTCTATTTCCACAAGCATAAAAGAAACAGCAATTATAACTAATCGACAATTGAACGTTCTAGACTCGTTGGTAACTTACAGGGTATGCGAGCCGGCTGCTCAGAAATCAATGGCAAACTACTGAGCGTAATCTTGCCCAGTACATCAACAGCAGCTGAAAAATGCTGATGTTGACTGCAACGTCCTGTAAGGTATATGCAACACACACACACAAAACAACAATAATAAAAAAACAATTGACCGGGGCCTGAACACATTTCCCTTCAAATGTGAGTGAGTGAGCATCTATTGCATACATATAACAAGTTATCTCTTGTACAACATTGCAGTTATAAACATATTTTAGGCGAACGAAAGAAGAAGAAGAAGAATCTCTTGTACAACAGAGGATGCCCCGCAAGATCTCATTTTGTATGTGTTTTAGCTTAACCAGCTAAAATAAGAATAAGAAAGAGGCCAATAGCTTTTTTTTTTGTTTGGTCATGTGATAAGAATAGAGGCATTGGTTGGAGAACATCGTGACAACTGGAACGCTCGGGAGGAAGAGAGGCAGAGGCAGACCAAAAGAAAGAGAACTTGATGCTGATGATGAGCTGGCTATCAGATATTGTGGGCTATCCCAGACTATACTCTTACTGAAATATTCAGATGCTGGTAGAATGAAGCGTGAACAACATTCTCTGCCCAATGTCCGCCGCTGCCATCACTATCGACGTTTTGAGTCCTTTCTTGGTCTTTTCCATGACCACCCGCCGTCGCACGTGATCCTCGAAGGACAATCTTCTGTCAAAGGTTAATCACAGGTACTCGTTATAGTTAGCTGCATATCTTTTACAGGATGTCGCAGTCATACCAGCATTTTTTGGCTGTTGTGATCTCTTGACAAGTTTACGTTCAGTAGTTTGCCATTGCTTTTTGAACGACCCGCACCCATACCTCATCTCATCTCATCTCATCATGTTCCTCTTGTACCTTGCGGTGTCGAGGTGAAGAATAAACATCGTGAGAGTGCCCGATTATGGGCTTCATGTATCGATATTCCCATGAACTCTGCTATTCCCTCCATCCAACGTTTACATGGTCGGCCTCTTTCTCTGTTTCCATCTGGTCTGTACATCATTGCTTGTTGTGGTATGCTGTTGACTGGTAACCTACTTGCATGGCAAAACCATTTGACTTGCTGCTTTCTAATAAAATCTAGGGCTGCTATTGTATAACCCCCACTTTAGTCCTGATTTCTTCATTTCTGATCTTATCTCTTCTTGATACGTTGAGTATTCGCTTCAGAAATCTCATTTCTGTTGTGATTTTTCTTTTCTCTTTTTCTCTCATTGTCCAGGTTTGGCATTGGTAGCATAGAGTTGGTAGGAAGATTGTGTTGTAAAGTGCTTTCTTAGTAGTTATTGATAAATGTCTGTTCTTTAGTATTGGTGCCATTTGTCAAGTGAGTTGGTTTTTTTTTGCCTTATTGCATCTATTTTCGAACTCGTCTTCTGATCTGCTATTTGATGATAGTATACTTCCTAGGTACTTGAAACTCTTTATTTGTCTCAAGGGATGTTCGTTTAGGTGAATTGTTGTTGTTTTTTCTTCTTTAATTATAGTCATTACCTCTGTTTTGCTTGTGCTAATATTCATGTTATGTTCCCTACACATTTCGTTTAGACTATTCATATGGTCTTGTAATTCAGCTTCTGATTTTGCTATTAGTGTCTGGTCATCTGCAAACAGGAGTTCTTTAATGGTTAGATTTGCAGATGGTTCTCCTTCTGTGTTCTCGTCACGTGGTATTCTTGCGGTCTCTGTTTGGCTGGTTTCTTTACATATGTTGTCTATGTATGTTATAAACAAGAGAGGGGACAGAACACAAGAACACAACCTTGTCGTACTCCAGATCTTATGGTGAAGGGTTCTGAGTGTCCTCCAGTTGCCCTAACTGTGCATTCACTGTTGTTGTATAAGCTTCTACATAGGTTTGTTAGATGTTTACTAACACCATATTGTTTAAGGATTTTCCACAGCTTGTTTCTATCTACTCTATCAAATGCATTTTCTTTGTCGACAAAGACTAAGTAGAGTGTTTCATTGAATTCGATTTATTTTTCTATAAGTTGACTAAGAGCAAAAATGGTATCTGTGCATCCTTTGTTTTTCATAAATCCAAGTTGTGTTTCACTTAGCTGGGATTCTATAGTTGTTCGTAATCTTTTCTCAAGAATTTTACAAAATATTTTCCCAGTATGACTCAACAGTGAAATGCCTCTGTATTGTGTGCAATCTCTTTTGCTGCCTTTGTTTTTCCAAATTGGGATAATTATGACATTTCCCCAGTCTCGTGGTGTCTGTTGTTCTACCCAGAATAGTTGAATAGTCTATGTAGCCATGCTGTTCCTACTTCTCTTGCTGCTTTAATTAGTTCATTTGGTATTTCATCTTGTCCCGGTGATTTGTTCAATGGGGCTAATCTGATGGCTTCTATAATTTCTTCTTTTAGTATGTCTGGTTCTAGTTCTTCGTTGGCATCTGTATGTATAGGTCTCTTGAATTCCTGTGACATCTGATGGGATGTTGAGAAGTTGTTCAAAATACTGCTTCCATCTTAATAGGATTTGTTTTTGTTCACTTATTGGTTCTCCATTTTCGCTGTTAATTATTTCAGTTGGGTCAAAGGGTTCTCCTCTGGTTCGCATTGCCCTGATCTTTTTGTAGAAGTTCCTAGTTGCCTCCTAGTAGTTTTTTTTATTTAGGGTTTCTCCATATTCTTCCCAGTCTTTTTGTTTTTCCCTCTTTACTATTCTATTCACATGTCTTCTCGCTATTCTATATCATTTCGTAAAAAACCAACGCAAGGCGGTCTGCTGCCAAATCACCTGCAGCTGTGTTTCGAACGCGGGTACGCGGGATTACGAACTGCTTGCGTAACCTCTTCACCACGGAGCCGGTACAAGTACTCGAGTGTCTCTGTTAATGACATTCCCTTTTATTGTGAATGGGTGGATGTGCGTTCAGGATATTTTCAAGGCTAACCAACCAACCAACCACCCAACTAACAAACTAACCAAGCAACCATCAATTTATTTGGCTAATACTTTGTCAAACATCTTTTCCCTGTCTATTACTTCCTGAATATAATACTATGTTTTGACGTTATTGTTTTACTTGTATGACATCACGTCCATCTTTGCCTTCGCTTTGACGAAGGGGTTACGGGCTCACTTGGTAATCCCGCATACCGCGATCGAAACCCAGCTGCGGGCGATTTGGTAGCAGACCGCCTTGCGTTGATTTTCATACAAAGGTATGAGTGCTGGCCGTTCAGAAAGTAATGGCAAACTACTAAACGTAAACTTGCCAAGAAATCACAAACAGTCCCAAACATGTTGGGGTGACTGCAACGTCCTGTAAAACATGCAATTAACTTTAACTCTCATTTCATTTCACTCATTCCTACATTATTATAATCTGTATCTTTATAATTTCCTTTATTATATTAACGGTGAAGGATTTTGGAAGAAATTAACTCACAAAATACTGGTTACTGGCATCAGAAGAGGACAGTCCACAATCTTTGGGCATACATGGGAAGAGAAAAGCTGGACCACGGCGTCACAACGAGAAAGTTGGGGGGAAGAAGGGGAGAACCAAGACAGAAGATGCTGGACAGTTTAATATCATGGCATAGTGGAACGTCGGTATAAGAAATGATTGACAGCACAAGAGACAGTAGGCTGTGTAGTACTATTATTACTAATAGTAATAGACATGATCATCAACGCCATTCGACAAGGGCTACAAGAAGAAAGTTATATTACCTACTATTTCTAGCTCGACTATTATTCTCGCGTTCCACTTACCAATAGTTAGTAAGTTAGTTAGTTAGTTAGTTAGTTAGTTAGCTAGTTAGTTACTTAGTTAGTTAGTTAGTTAGTTAGTTAGTTATTAGTTACTTAGTTAGTTAGTTACTTAGTTAGTTAGTTAGTTGGTTAGTTAGTTAGTTAGTTAGTTAGCTAGTTAGTTACTTAGTTAGTTACATAGCTAGTTAGTTAGTTAGTGATTATCTACACAGATGGTTCGGTGTTAAGAGGTAGTAGAAGTGCCTGGTGTTTCTTGGCAAAGGCTAATTGTCGATGTTTGGTGCAGGGGAGCCTGGCATATGATATCACAACATCTAGCTTAAGAATGGAGGTGAAGGCAGTCAGTGCAGCTTTCCGCTGGATAGAGAGTACAATACACACACACATCATATTTGTAACTGACTCAGAAAGCATGCTGAGTAGGGTGAGGACTGGCAAGCTTCGTGCCGAGTGGCTTGCTTCGCTTCGGAAGTCACGGGTGGCAAGGATCGACTGGATATTTCCTCCGGGGCATGCTGGTGTGTTGGGGAATGAACAGGCAGACAGCTTGGCTGGCTCTGCAAAACTTGGTGGAGTATTGATGCATGATAAGGCAGACGTGGTTGCGGCCTTGTGGGAGCACGTGTACACCTCAGAGAAGCAATTGGATCACCATGGTCTGGCAAGAATACGACAGCGTGGAGTGACGAGGGGATCTGGCCGATGCTCGACGCTTTGAGGAAAGGCAAGACGCACATATAATCAGATTGCTACTGGTACTATTGGGGTTGGAACTCTTCGCTGGCTTCTGAGGACGGGGGCGGAGCGCTTATGGGAATGCCCCGAATGCTGTGATGTCGGTTCCTAAATCAATCAATCAATCAATTAGTTAGTCGACAGATCATCCTCATTGCACATCGAACTATTCAGTCCATAAGTGCTCGGATCCCCTCCTCAGTAAATCCCGCAGTGTGTGTTGGAGTTCTGTGTTGGTTTATTAATCTTCCTTGGCTTCCCGCTTAGTGTACTTGTTTGGCCACACCTCTTTTAATTTGCTGTTCTCGCATCCTAACTATGGTTGCAGATTCACAGTTATCACTTGGTTCTTGCGAACAACAACTTACTTCTCGTAAAGCCGTAAAGCATTCAGAATGTCTGCCTGGTCCATGGCTCGTCCGCCTTCCACAGTAGCCCTACCTGCACGCCTATCAGCCTGCTCATTCCCTTGTACACCCGCATGCCCTGACACGAAGATGAAACTAATCTTTGCCAACCGAGATCTCTCCAGAGACAGCAGCCACTCTCTTCGAACCCACCCCATCTCTATTATCCTGAGCATATTCATTGAGTCACTAAGGACACATGCCAGATTGAATGTCTGTGTCTCGAGCCATGTTATTGCTTTACTTACTGCCATGACTTCCATAGTCAGGCAGCTTGTTCTCAAAGCAAAAGCGCCAGACTCTTCCCTCACCTTTTCTCTCCGGCCTGAGCCGTAAAGGCCCATGAACTTCTCACTCCTCGGACGACAGACCCATCCGTGTAAATGACCGCATCATCCTCTAACGAATTCTCGAAGATCAGAGCCTGTACTTCCGCCTCCACAGTAGCTGAATTTGCTTGTCTGCATTTTCTGTCTAGTTGGATGCACACTGAAAAGGATGTACGTATCTGTCGGCACTTGTACCCACTCCTCGCCAGGTTCTAAGTCCTCAAGTGAACACACCTGCTGAAGAATGTCTTCGGCTTGACCCATCCACGACTTTCCTCTTTTTAACCTGCTGCCCTTTACCTTCTTGATCTCACTGTGCAGTGGATGTTGTGTGTTTCACTGTTTGCGTTGACTCTGAGATAGGCAGGTGCCCATGTTAAACCCGTTGTTGTTTTCAACTGCTAACCTTACATTCCTTCACCTAACCCAGAAATAGTCACTAGTGACTGTTAGTCGTCAGGAAGGCAGGTTCAACTGTCACAACTGTGGAATGAATGCCGCTTCTCTGTCAAACAGCAATTCTCACAGTTTATGAACATGAATAAAGGAGTTCAACAGACTGGACTGTTAGGTACGAATTTTTTTTTAAAGATGTGCATCGGATATTATCAAGTTATTAACTTTAAGTTTAGAGTTAGTAGATGTTTAGCCAACCAGTAAAGAGAAGAGTTTAAGAGCTGAATGAACTATGAAGGTCATCGGGGATGGAAAGGTTAAATTGAAAATTCATAATTATCCTTGTTGGATCAGACAGTGGTATTCAAAGAGAATAAACTACTTTGACTTACAGTAGAGTATTGCAGGAAAAAGCTTTAACCAGGGTATCATAACATTTGGTAGAGAATGTAAAAATTTGTGTAATGGACTGAAAGAGTTGGAAGTACATCTTTAAAAGATGAAAATGCCAGCAGAGATGACGCAACATGATCTACAGATGGTTCTGTGGAGCATTGAAAAAAACCTGGCTGGGGATTTTCAACTAGAGTTACGGTGAAGGTTGCTACTGAAGAAAATAAAGCCTATAGGTCCACCACCTTAAGTATGAAAATGGAGGTGGCTGTGATCACTAAAGCTTTGATCACTTATGAATGACTAGAGAACTTAGTGACAGCTGGCAAGATCGAAGGGAACAGACCAAGAGGAAGACCGAGAGGAAAATACCTGGATGGCTTGGCCACATGGCATGGACGAGACAGGAACACTGAGCTGATCCACGACTCTGGTGATCGAGTGAAATGGCGAATCATGACCGCCCACGCTTTCCGGCATGGCACATGATTGATTGATTGATTGAATGACTAATTATAGACACAGCAATGAGCAGACATGAAAACAACCTATATCGAGAGATGATAACATTAGGGACTGTGTGGGTTTGGCAAAGAGGGACTTCGAGAAGATGACAGTGTTTACAGCCAGAGTGTCAGTGTAATGATTAGATCTACACCTCGTGACATTTTCTGTGGGAGACAGAACATTGTGGGTTTGACTGGAATGTTATAGTGTTGATTATTATATCAATTAATTGAATATAAAAGTTTGCTTAGTATTTGATATGACACACTAATAAAACCAAACCACTTAATTGCAACAGCTAGATGCAAATTTTGGGCACTCTTCCGAACGACGGCCCCAAATTATTTAGAGTAAAAAGCATCCCTTACAGGGCCTCATTAGCTGATATAATAAAAAATACGAACTAAGAATTAAAATATAGAACTGAGAAAATTGAAATATGTACCAATAATATTTCACAGTTATATGTGGAAATTGTGGCACTAAAGCTGTAAACACTGCCGGAAAATGTGTTCTAAACTCTTGTATCGGTATATCCACGGGGGAAAAAATTATACATATCGGAACGAGCATTGAATGTGTTGTCAATCACTTTCGGTTCAGTGTGTCACGGGCTGCTAAACTGATCGATGGATGCAGTAAATGTGTCTGGACCCGGAGGGCCCTCACTGTCATCGGTAGCACAAGATATGGATATACACTCCGACGACAGTGAGGGCCCTCCGGGCCAAGAAACATTTATTGCATCCATCGATCGGTCTAGCAGTCCGCCACACACTCAAACATCGATTGGTCTAGTGTCTAGCAGATGATGATACTCTCAAACGTAAGTGATTGATAACAACCGCTCCAGAAATGACCTTATGAGGCCCTATAAGATGCATTTTACACTAAATAATTTGGGACCGCCATTCGGAAGAGTGCCAAATTTTGAATATCTTGGGTCATTGATTACCAACAATGGTGACACAATTAAAGAAATTAAAAGATAAATATCTATTGCTCTTCAAAGATTAAAACAACTGAATAAATTGTGGAGTGGGACAAATAGAACTACAAAAGTTATATTTTTAAGAGCATGCATCTTTTCCATTGTAACATACGCCTGTGAGACGTGGACACTTATAAACAAGCTGAACAATGCATATATGCCTTTGAATATAAATGTTATAGATGAGTTCCATGAGAAAAAATGCATCCATACTTCAAGAGCTGAATATTGAAGAAGGTTGGCTATTAAAGATGATAAAACAAAGAAAATTGAAATATTTTTGTCACTTGAAATGTCACGAAAGTTTGGAGAGAACAATAATCGAGGGGTATATGCCTGGGAAGAGAGAAAGAGGAAGGCCAAAGAGACGATGGGTGCAGGATGTAGTGGATGATCTCCAGATGGTTGTATCTTGCTTATGATCGAGAGGTTTTCCGGAAGGTTGTTATGGGAGCGAAGTTCTGCAAAGGACATGCTACTGAATGAATGAGATGAAATAAAATAATACAAAAACCACATAATGGCAACAGTTTGCTAAGATTAGTATAATAGATTCACATGCTATATTTGGTATGAAAATAACCTTTATGGCCTATAAATTAACAGAGAAGTGAAAACTAACATAACTTGGGCGTTCATGTTTTGCTATCTCACACGATCACCAGAGTCGTCAATCAACTCTGTTTTGTCTTTATTATACCGTGTGGCCAAGCCACCTAGATATTTACCTCTCTGCTTTCATCTTGTTCTGTTCGCCTCAATTTTGCCAGTTGTCACTAAGTTCTCCAGTTTAATTCTTCTCATAATATGCCCCAAAAATCCTGATGACTCTAATTTCTCTAATCAGTTTATGGTTTTCATCTGTTCCTTGTAGGTATTGCTCATTGCTTTTTATGTCTGTCCATGGTATTCTTTACATTTCCCTCAGAAACCACATTTCAACTGCCATTAGTTTTTCAGCTTGTCTGCTCATTGCCTGCTCAAAACCAACACAGCTTTGTGTACTGGAATGCCCTGAATTTGCCTTTGTTAATTTATTTTCTCAGATCATCGTGTAACAGATGCAGAATGTTCTCATCATGGCCGACTGAAAAGATTCTTAGTTCTTTGTCAGTTTCTATGCCTCATACATTTGTATGGCCAAAGTGTCTTCAATGCCCAGTGTCCATTTTCATGCTCATTGACCCCTGCTTCTTCATCCAAGAACCATGCCTTCCATCACTGTTCTTTTCAAATCAATGTGATGCTTAATGTAGCCAAAGAAATTCAGTTTCTGAGACATGATGCGATTTATTAGTCAGTTTTCTTCAATATTCAGATCTTGTAGAAGGTCAGTATTATTTCTTCTTCTTGGTCCATGGTATTCTAAGTTTTTTTTTCTGTACTATTTTAAGATTTCAGACATAAAACTATCAGTGTTTGATTCAACTCCCAGAGGGAAGATTCAACTCCCAGGGGGATGATTCAACTCCCAGGGGGATGATTCAACTCCCAGAGGTATGATTCAACCCCCAGAGGGATGATTCAACCCCCAGAGGGATGATTCAACCCCCAGAGGAATGATTCAACTCCCACAGGGATGATTCAACTCCCACAGGGATGATTCATACATACAGTAAACTAATTCATCTCCCAGAGGGATGATTCAGATTCAGAGGAATGGTTCAGACATACATCAAAACATTGTCACTTTGATGAAAACCATAGCAATGTGGACAATTCGTTTAGTCTTAGACCTGGATAGATAATGTCCCCTCCAGAGTGTTAGATACTTCACTTTCTAAAGACTTTATGCGTGAATAAATATTCGAATTTTTTCTGCATCTCCTGAACAGCTTTAGGTATAGGTACTTATGTGTACCTGAATCACAAAACCCACGGCTACTCGCTTAAGGCAAAAGCTGCTGCAGATGTCAATGTTAAAGTGTGCACAGGCACCAAGTCCGTGGAAGGGAGAGCAGCGGTTCCAAGTAGGCTGGCCCAGGCAGGACCTCTGGTACTCAAGCTCGTCCAAGTACATGTAATATTCCGCCATGGAGCTAGAACATCTCTGCATTTGACTCCAAAAATACATGAGGTACTGTAGCATTGTTCTCCACTCTCTTTAACTGTTAGTGTTCTGGAAGCTGCTTTAGCTTGGTGGCTAGACACTTGCCTGCTGGCCTAGTGGTCATAGGTTCGATCTTTAAAAACTGACGCGTGCACCTGGGTCAATCCAGCCTAAAATTGGTACCAGGAAATAGTTTGTGAAAGTAAAGGCGGCGAACGTGATATTAACCACAATATCACCGAGTACCATTTGGTCTATAAAAATACGGGTCTATCACTGAATGCCCAGTGTGCCTTAAGGCATGTAAAAGGATCCTTTATTTACTTACGTATGGTTTTCTAGGCATCTCTAAAGATGGTAGTCCTGCATTGCTTTCATTGCAAAAATAAGGGACAGATCATAACATAGATGGTTTCAAGATGTGATAGATACTTCAACAATGACAGCGACAGAGGCAGTCATCAGCTGTATGATAGAATTTTCAAAAGACTTAGGGGGGAAATGTTCTGCACTGGACAGAACAGAAGACGGTACCACCTGCTTTCTGTTAGCACCGAATGTTGGGCATCACTCAATAAACCCCACCCCCACATTGTGCCAATGGCTTCAGGTGGAGGAGCGCAAATGGTTGAGAACCTTTGCCCCAAGAGCAGATAAAAGGAAAAAGAAGACATTGGAAAGTAAAAAGAGCAGGTTGAATACTCTAAAACCCAAGTTAAATTTCAAAATTATACAAAATATCCAGAAAAAAGAATATTCATAGTTTGATTCTTGTAAACACACATTTGGATCCTTGTTATACAGAGTTTGTGCACTGTACTGAGATTCTTCTAATGTGATCTATGGGAGGAGACTGAAGCACTTGAGATATTATTGTGCAAAGAAAGTGATCATTAATTACAACCCAAAAAGACTCGCTATTTTTGACAAAATGACTAAATTTAAATTATCTTGCTGTCTTGACAGATGATAGTTTGTAAAATTGAGTTATATCCCTTCATAGCACATCGCCTGGGCTGAATTTAGGGTCTATGTGTTGCCCATGCAGGATGATCCCTCTCTCAGCTTGTTTAGTTTACTCCAGAGGAAAGGTAACACCAATACACCTGGAACAAGACAAGCTGCAGAAGTTGCCAGATTAGCCAAACAATGCTCTAACTTTCCACCTCTCGGAGCTTCCATCCTAGACCAGTTGCGGATCAAAGCTTAGAGCCTGGTCTGCCCTGCCATGACACTTAGTCTTTAGGTTGCATTACCTCACACTAGGTTAAGGCTTATACCTTCCAATTTGTGCACCTCTGCCCGAAGCCGTGGGCGCAATGTGGAGTATCAGGTTTAGTAAATTCTGCCCAACATTTTGTGCTAACATAAAGCAGGTAGTAACTACCTACGTCTACTGATATAAGGTAGTGTGAGGTTGTAAGGGTGTATGGGATGAAAATCAACAAGATGCACCCACCCAACGAAGGGTGATAGATCAAGTATAGTGATTTTAATAGTCTGGTTCCACCATTGTTCCACCATTACATCTACAGGGGACTCAACACCAGAAATATCATCTAGAATCGCACTGGCATCTGGTGCCTTCAATAAACTGTCAAACATCTGGAAGTCAAAGACACTCAGCAAACACACAAAACTTAAAATCTTCAACTCTTGTGTGATTCCAGTGTTAACGTATGGATGTGAAAGTTGGAAATCAACGGTAGCTTTAGATAAAAAATTAGATAATTTTGAGAACAAATGTCTTAGAAGACTTCTAAACATCCACTGGACAGACTTCAGAACCAATACGCAAATAAGACAAGAGACTAAGCAAGATACGGTATCCAATTTCATAAGAAGACGCCGTTGGAACTACATCGGCCATGTACTCAGAATGGACAAGACAAGACTCCCCTACCAAGCTCTCATATGGTCACCGGTAGGGAAAAGAAAACGGGGAAGACCAAGAGAGACCCTGCGTAGAACCATCATCAGAGAAGGCTCATTCAATGGCCAAGTAAATATCCAAGATCTACAACAGGTAGCAGCGAACCGCCAAGCATGGAGAGTCAGGACTTCTGCCCTATGCGCCACCTTAGGTTCAAGAGGAAAGACTAACTAACTAACTAACCATTGTGAAGTGGTACAAAAAGACGTTGACCATGGAGATCTAGGGGAATCCCGGATATATAGACAAGTTTCCACACTAAAAGTACCGCTCACTGAAGAGAACCAGAGATGGCTCTGAAAAAAAAAAAAAAAAAAAAAAAAAAAACAAAACACACACACACACACACACACACACACACACACACACACACACACACACACACACACACACACACCACCACCACACACACACACACACACCCACCCCACCACCCCCCCCCCCCCCCCCCCCACACACACACACACCCCCCCCCCCAGTGAGTAACTAGACATACATGGTCAAGTTCTACACTGATAATTTATGAAGTAGGGTTCTCTCAGATAGGTTTTAGGAGCCTGGGAATTTTCCGTAGACAAAGATGTTAATATAAATGTGTAGTTTGCCCACGTGAGGTCTCCCAGCCTCACCTTGCTCCTATGATATGTAATAGGTGCTAATTACATTTGTAATAACACACATGTATTTTAACAGACGTCACAATTGAGTGAACATCAAGATATTCATTAAAATTCCAAAATTTATTAAATAAATGCTTAGGATGGAGGAGGAATAATAAAGAGCTTCATACACTAAAACATGCATATGTGGAACCATGAAATGCAAGAATTATCAAATTCAAGATATATCAAATAATCCCACTAATTAATAATCATGTGTTGTGTGTGGGCTTTTCCTCCTCTCAGGCTATCTGACATCTGAAATTAAGAAGTGTTCTTCTATAGTCACTAGGTGTCAAAAGATTATAACTAGCTGTTGGATTCAGCTGGATGTTAAAAGTCCATTGGGTTCATCACAGATAATATCCTTGATTTATATAGAATATGAGTTCATATTTGGAAATCATCACCTGGTAGTAATGTTATGATCAGGGGTGTATTTTGGATCCTCTCCTGGTGGTAAACAAACGTTCATGTGTTCATAGTGGAATTCCTATGAGTGGGGACAGGCTGGATAAGGTGAGGCAGGGCAGTCATTGCAATAAAAGGTTACCACACTTGAAGACCTCTCCAAGGAAAGCACCTGGTTCATGGAACATGACGAAAGACTGTCCTTGCTGACAATGTAAACAAACATTTCCCCTATATACATTTTGTAAACACTAAATGTCATCGTGAGAATGAGTATGAAACAAAAAGGGGGGAAAAAAGGAAGGAAGGATGAGGAGGAGGAAGCGTGGTATCACCCAGACTAGAGATCAGTAACCCCTTCTCTCCTAGGGTGTTGGAAACCAATCAGACTGCTGAGGGGTGCAGCCAATTTCTGCATAATGATCATCATCTGGTCATCATTGATGTTAGGATGTCTGGTTGTCCCAGGAACATCAGTTGAGATAAGACCTCAGATGAAGAGATGAGGACATACAGGAAGTGACAGGGATATAAATGATGAGATAGAGGCATCAATGTTAATATAAAGCATGAATGATGATATGAGAACATCACATGATAATATAACACATTAATGATAAGACCCATTATCCCATGCCGATAAATGTGAGATGGTTTGCTGCCATTCTCAGGTCAGATTCAGTTCACAAGTGCCACCTCTTCTCCATCATAATAAGCTCACTTGCCTTCTATTTACTGGGATTTAAAATTCAAACATTTTCTTCCAGTTATAAAGTAACCATAAATCAAAATCCCTTTTGTGAGTCATTCACAAATATGGAACAGCATTAGATCATTCTCATGAAACAATATGGGACATTCACCATAAATGGAAACATATAAATAACTTATCATGAACAAGGAACACATAAATTAAGTGTGAAAACCACAAGACATATATTCATCTCTCTCATACTTCCACTTCTTTTATTCATAAACCTGAACGTAAAATCTTCCCCTCCTGTTGTCAGGCAACAGGGGGTATAGACATGGGTTGAAAACTTTCCCCGTTTTGCACATATTATCTTTGCACAAGGTTCGTCAATGAATGCAGCATGTTCTTTACTCAGAAAGCATTTTGCAAATCACTGAACGTAATATTTAACCTACAGCATGGGTATCATGCTGGGCTTAGGTGCAAAGGTCTGCAAAACCATGCATCATTGATTTTATCTTTCCCCTTTTGCATATGAGCAAGCTTACCAGTTCACAAGGGAAAAAGCACAGGAACCCTCACACAAAAAAGATACGTCTGATCTTCAGATTGTCATCTCAAATATTGCGTGGGCGAAGCTTGCGTCAGCCCCATGGCAAAACTGATTCCAACCAGTTTTTTCTCACCACCAATCTGCTTGCTTTCCAGTAATGCTTCTTTGTTCTAGATAACTGCCTGATACGTCTATATTTGGTCTGCTGTAACTGTGTCGTAAGGTGCTAGTTGGTTCGGAATTGTACATTAGAATTCCCAATCCTGCTGATAACTGAGATAAGGTGATCCGATATGTCACAGGTATCTCAGTCATAAAACTAAGAGTTGAAGCCTACAAATCACTACAGCTATAAAAATTCATTTAAAAAAACAACCAATCACAACAGCTATAAGAACTCATCAAAAGCCATTCATTACAGCTATCATAATTTGTAAATACAAGCACCTAACTTGTCACCACAGTTGTAAGTAAAACCAAAGTAAAGGAGATCTTAATTTCATGCTATCAGGCATATCATATGTGTATGATGCTACACCAATCAGCACTAGATGGATTGTGTGGTCAGTATCACTCTTAACACCTTCCTGGACCTTTCTTCTTACCCATCTTAGACTGGGTCCACCCGGAAGCCGCGGTCAGTAAACAAAATTATCCATGCCTCAAAAGGGGTTTGAACATGTGACCAAAATGCTGGTTTCTAGCCACTGTGCCAGACATAGGCCAGCATAGTAAAAGTAAAGGACTCGTTTCCATGCCAAAGGTGTGCTGGGTATAATGTGCTACTCCTACATGAGTATATACCAGTGGACATTTGATGGGGGATGTGTTCAATATCACACATGTTTACTTTGTGTCTCAGAACATTTCCTGGTACCTGTCTTAGGCTGGGCCAGCTTTGAAGCCCAGATCAGTTTGTGAAAAGAAAAAACAATCAGGCAAGTGAGCTAGTCACTGTGCTACCATGGCTGCCAGAACCACCAAGTGTGACCTTATACAGGAGTGGATGTTCAAGTGTGTTGAGGATGGTCCTTGAAACCGATCTATAAGTCATCCATTTGTGGATGGAGGCATGTGCAGTAATAAAGTATGAGGGGGGGGGGGGGGCTTTAAGGGGGCTGCGTGGTCTTGAGGTATGGTGTCCGCCTTGAGTGCTGGAGGTTCTGGGTTCAAGCCCCGGTGATGCCGGGATTTTTTCTCGTGGACTTCTAGTAATAAATTTCCCCTGATCTCTGGGTAGTGAGATCGGGTGCCCGTGTGTATTGTTGCACACGTAAAAAATCCCTTGGCAGTTGGAAATCGAAAAAGTGTAGCCTAACCGCACTGCCCGGGCAAAATTTCGAGTTAAAAATCTACCCAAAGTATTTCAGGATCCTCGCCAGTGCTACGGAATTCGTGCACTGAGCTGAGTTTTTCCAGACTCAGGTTTGAGTTAGGAGGAGAACGGAGCACTTATGGGTTGCACCCTTGTGCCGTGATGTTGATCCATCGACTAAACTAAACTAACTAAACTAATAAAGTATGAGACATTTCAGCATGAGTTCAGGGAATGGGGTAGCACAGTGGCTAGCATGCTTGCTTGCTTGCCAGTCTTCTTCTTCTTCTTCGTTCATCCGGAGTTTTTTTTCGGACGTGATTGCGTTGTGCCTGTTTACAGCAGAGCTGCGTTCTTGCGCCGTTAGGCTGACACATCCGACTTCTGCGGGCATTTGTTGACCGGGTTAACCTTCCCGGGGCTTGCCAGTCTGGTAGTCATGTATTGCAATCCAGGTCTACTGACCTGGACTCCCAGGTTGACCCAGCTTACATGGGCATCAGGAAGTTTTCTGGGAAGTAAGACGGCCAGTGAGATATTGACCACATCACCCATTAAGTGCTGAATGGTCTACAAATATAGGGCCATACACCCAGTATGCGTCGTACTTTTTTTGAAAACAATAATTGGTTCAGCATCATGGCATCATTGTCAGAACTATTAGAACAAACACAGATGAAAGAGCTTAGTTAACATAACCAGTTACAAATGATAAAAGACATAACTAAAGTGTTGCTTCTTGTGCATGTTTGTTAGGCAAATTATGATCCTCAATTCCTCCTGCGAGAGCACCAGCCTTCATTGTTCCCATATGATCGGCTACTGTATAGCACAAAAAAGGCAGTTGGGTGGTCTGACTATGAAACAGAATCAATGCATAATCCACTAAAGGTAAGTGACATTTTGGTAATATAGTATGTACCTAATGGTGGGCAGCGTAATGTCTCCCCCTGAGTAGGTATGTGCTATACTCATGGGGGTAATTTAAGAGATTGTCTACCTCTGGCATGCACAGAGCTGGTTAGTCTCATGGTGTCGACTGTTCAATGATCAAGGCCCTCAGATCTTCTCTGCCCTCTGTTATTATGTTGAGTTTGGTCTTGTTTATATTATTTGTTAATGATTACAAAAACTGGATGGAGGCATTGAGATGCTGGTTTCATTCAGTAATTCTGAAACTTGTTTTGCAGTAAAAAATTAAGACGCTGGTTTCATTCAGTAATTCTTAAACTTGTTTTATGTAACACAATTGAGAAGCTGGTTTAATTCAATATTCTGAAACTTATTTTATGTACACAATTGAGAAGCTGGTTCCATTCAGTAATTCTGAAACTTGTTTTATGGTGTTGATTGCAAATACAATTCTTCTTTAGATAACCTTATTTCATGCAGATCATTTCAGTCTGTCATCTGATATTTTAATGTTTATAATATTATTATTTGTTCCACTGCATTTTAAGCTTTTCATATAATCTTTCTCTGTTTTCCTTTGCTTCTCTTGGCTAGCATTATTCCACATAATACTAATTTCTCCCTTTCTGTTGATACATCTCATAAGTGTCATTGGGCTTTTATGTATGATTTTGAGGGGTACGGATGTGAATACTCCATTTTTTTTCCCTTCTGTCTGCATCATTATCATCTCATCATCTCATCATGTTCCTCTTGTACCTTGCGGTGTCGAGGTGAAGTATAAACTTCGTGAGAGTGCCCGGTTATGGGCTTCGTATATCGACATTCCCATGGATTCTGTTATTCCCTCCGTCCAACGTTTACGTGGTCGGCCTCTTCCTCTGTTTCCATCTGGTCTGTACATCATTGCTTGTTGTGGCATGCTGTTGACTGGTAGCCTACTTGCATGGCCAAACCATTTGACTTGCTGCTTTCTAATAAAATCTAGAGCAGCTTTAACCCCCACTTTAGTCCTGATTTCTTCATTTCTGATCTTATCTCTTCTTGATACATTGAGTATTCTTCTCAGGAACCTCATTTCTGTTGTTGTGATTTTTCTTTTCTCTTTTTCTGTCATTGTCCAGGTTTGGCATTGGTAGCACAGAGTTGGTAGGAAGATTGTGTTGTAAAGTGCTTTCTTAGTAGTTATTGATACATGTTTGTTCTTTAGTATTGGTGCCATTTGTCCAATGAGTTGATTTGCCTTATTGCATCATTATCAACATTCTTAAAAGCAGCCTCAATTGCACAATTCAGCATTTTCCATTCCTCACATACTTGTCTTCATTTGTTTTGTCCTAAGCATTTATTTTACTATGTTAAATCTAAAGTGTACAATGAAACCAAAGTCAAAACGTTTTCCCGTAGTGAATTTGAACAACGAAGACACAAACAATAGATTGCATGATTTATTGCCTGGCATATTTTACTGCATCTTGTCAGGTTCTTACTGCAGAAATCACACAACATAAACTAAAGATTTAGATAAATCTTTCAAGCTGAAATATACACATATTCACACAGTAATTTCAATTGTCTACCACAGTAATTTTAAGCTAACTATCATGTCTTTCTGTTTGCACAAAGCTTGCTTATGCAGATTAATGGTGATGGCTTCTGCCACCTTTAACATGCAACTATTTTGTAAATAAATGATCCTTTGCTTTTCTTGTCCTTGAGGCTATGGGGCATGTATTTTTATAGACCAGTTGGGTCTGGTTGTGATGTGGTCAATGTCACCCAGCCACCTTTAATTCACAAGACATGTCCCCCAGTCCATTCTTAAGCTGGGTTTACCTGTGAGCTCAGGTCAATGTAAACAAAATCCCTACCTTTCTTCAGAATGTTTGACTCAATGTAAACAGAGAAGAGAATATATTACACAATTGCTAGTATTCAGGAGGAAAAGCTAATTATATGTCAAGTGTTGCTTGAGATTAAAGAGTTAAACTCTTTGAGATCTGTCCGCTGTTGTTTGTACAGTGAACTGCATGTTCGGAACAATGGCCGGCTGTCGCTGAATTGACTGGTTTGCCTTTTTGGTTCACGAGTGAAAGAGACTGAGCATTGTGGGGTAAAACCCGGGCCATGAAGTCTTTCTGGTGACTGCCGATTCCATTGACGATGAACTGTATTTTTCTTGGAGGACTTTGTGTTGGCATTCTGGCAGCAGCATTTTACAGAGTGTACCTGATGGGCTGTTGGCTTGCCGAGACTCCTGTCTGTTCCACTTTTCACATTGGGCAGTGAGGAGCATTTTGTGTGATATTCACTGGCACAGTAACGGAGCGTAATAGGGATGACCTGTTGCCATGAAGTTGGAACCACAACTAACTGACTGACTGACTGACTGACTGAGTAACTAACTAACTAACTAACTAACTAACTAACTCTAACTAACTAACTAACTAACTCTTTGAGATAAAAAAAAACCCCATTAAAATCACAACTTTTAGAACAAATATTTAAATTTCTTTTATTTTGTGCTCGCTCGCTTTGAACTCAAGTGTAGTCCATACACACTACTTCTCTTAGTGCTGGACTGAAATTTGCATGTGGATTAGCTTTCCCTATTTACAGGGTCCCTCACCAATGGGTGAACCCACTCCGACTTCAGAGGCACTTGTAATTTACATCCCAAAGTCAAGGACGAGAGATCAACATTTAGTCCAACTGTCCGGTGTAGGGTTGAACCCCCATACCTCGGCATCAGCACACCAGATGTTTAAGAACAGTGCTTGCCCCATATTTCTCTAGGCCAGTGGGTGACGTAAATATCACACCTCCCGCTTTACTTCCGAGGAAATATCTGGTACTCATTTTAGGCTGGGTCGACCAGGAAGCCTAGGTCAAGTTTAAAAATCAGCCTCAAAGTAGAATCGAACAAAATATCACTTAGCTGACGGTAGGCATGCAGCACAGTGTACTTGCAGCTCTCACACAACATAAATATCAACAATAATTACAAACAATATGCTTCATAGTAAAAGAGAACTAATCAGGTCTTGCTGTTTTTCTTCAAGAGTGGAGTTTGCTTGGGTACGCTGACAGCTTATGGGAAAGAGCAGATGTACATGCTGGGCAAATGTCTGCAGCACTATTACAGGGATGCACTTAACATGGCGACATATGATCCCAATGAAATTCTGTAAGTAAACTTAACATGATCAACATCATATTGATTTCTTTTATTTTCGCTCTTCTTCCTTCTTCTGCAGTTGTCTATCATTACTGACACTGCTGTGTGTTTAGCCTATAAGTTTCAGGTTAACAAGATTTCAGAAACAGACTCTGGTATGTGCATTGTATACTGTGATGTTCATTGCCTCCATTATTCATTTCACCATTGTTTGCAAAGGTAGCTCCTTGTTCTATTTCTGCTGTTTCTCAGAAATGGCTAAAGCCATTGCATATGTAACTTTCTGGTATACATGAAAATTGTTGCACAGTTTTCAAACTCATAATTTTAGAATATACATTTTACAAATGCACACTCAGTATTACTGAATGCTAAGTGATTTCACTTGTCATGTGCAGTTTAATCTGGACTTCAGTGGTAGGTGTGGGTTCAGTTCCCCTGCACTCCTGTCAACAGTGAGCAAACTTAGGACTAATGCCTCCTCTAGTGAGAATTACAAAGTCTCATATACTCAAGATGGAGACTAGCTTTGACTTGTTAAAGTATAACGTAAAATGAGCTGATCTTTGCTTGGACATTGGAACCTAGTGAGAATTTAAGGGGAGGCAACTAGATAGCTCACCCCTCAACCAACGTCTTCTATTTATATATTACATATCCCTACCAGATGTATTTTATGAGTATTTTAAACACTTGGAATTGAAAATAACACATAACTGGACAATATGTTATCAGAACTATGAGTTAATTACACAACACTTATTATTCTTTTAAAATGTGAAAAAGAAAACAGCACTGTTCTTTGCGTCCCTGGTGGGCCCCAGTAACACGCAGGTGCACTGTGTTGTGTCACTGCAGTTACAGCTGTGTCCTACATTTTACTTGCAGCGTTTTGTCAAGCAATATTAGAAGAACTGTTGAGTCTGCTCGGTGTGTTATGGCAGGGTTCTATGGGAAAGAACAACTAAAAGCATTTGGTAAGTCTGGACCAGCTTGTTGTTCATTTCATGTTTTGTGTGTAGGTGGAAGAGAATTTGTGTACAGGTGGAAGAGAATTTGTGTACAGGTGGAAGAGAATGATATATTTTGTGTAAAGTTGGAAGAGAATGACATATTTTGTGTATAGGTGGAAGAGAATTATATATTTTGTGTATTGGTGGAAGAGAATATATTTTGTGTATAGGTGGAAGAGAATGATATATTTTGTGTATAGGTGGAAGAGAATGATATATTTTGTGTATAGGTGGAAGAGAATGATGTATTTTGTGTATAGGTGGAAGAGAATGATGTATTTTGTGTATAGGTGGAAGAGAATATGTTTTGTGTATAGGTGGAAGAGACTTTTTTCTGTATAGCTGGAAGAGAATGCTGTGAGTTGTGTATAGATGGAAGAGAATATATTTTGTTTATAAATGGAAGAGAATATGTTTTGTGTAAAGATGGAATAGCAATATTTTGTGTTTAGGTCAAAGATAATATATTTTGTGTATAGGTGGAAGAGAATATATTTTGTGTATAGGTGGAAGAGATTGCTGTGATTTGTGTATCTCATCTCATCATGTTCCTCTTGTACCTTGCGGTGTCGTGGTGAAGTATAAGCAGCGGGAGAGTGAGCGCTTATGGGCTTCATGTATCGATATTCCCATGGACTCTGTTATTCCCTACGTCCATCGTTTGCATGGTCGCCCTCTTCCTCTGCTTCCCTCTGGTCTGTACATCATTGCTTGTTGTGGTATACTGTTAGTTGGTAACCTACTTGCATGGCCAAACCATTTGACTTGCTGCTTTCTAATAAAATCTAGTGCTGCAATAACCCCCACTTTAGTCCTGATTTCTTCATTTCTGATCTTATCTCTTCTTGATACGTTGAGTATTCTTCTCAGGAATCTCATTTCTGTTGTTGTGACTTTTCTTTTCTCTTTTTCTGTCATTGTCCAGGTTTGGCTTTGGTAGCATAAAGTTGGTGGGAAGATTGTGTTGTAAAGTTCTTTCTTTGTAGTTATTGATACATGTTTATTTAGTATTGGTGCCATTTGTCCAGTGAGTTGGTTTGCCTTATTGCATCTATGTGCGACCTCGTCTTCTGATCTGCCATTTGATGATATTATACTTCCTAGGTACTTGAAACTCTTTACTTGTTTCAAGGGATGTTTGTTTAGGTGAATTGTTGTTGTTGTTTCTTCTTTAGTTATAGTCATTACCTCTGTTTTACTTGTGCTAATTTTCACATTACGTTCCCTTCACATTTCGTTTAGACTATTCATGTGGTCTTGTAATTCAGCTTCTGATTTTGCTATTAGTGCGTGGTCGTCCGCAAACAGGAGTTCTCTAATGGTTAGATTTGCAGATGGTTCTTCTTCTGTGTTCTCGTCATGCGGTATTCTTGCTGTCTCTGTTTGGCTGGTTTCTTTACATATGTTGTCTATATATATATGAGTTCATTTGCCTTATTGCATCTATTTTCAATCTCGTCGTCTGAATTGCCATTTGATGATATTATACTTCCTAGGTACTTGAAACTCTTTACTTGTTTCAAAGGATATTCGCTTAGGTGAATCGTTGTTGCTTTTTCTTCTTTAGTTATAGTCATTTACTTGTGCCAATTTTCATGTTATGTTATGTAAAGGTGGAAGAGAATATGTTTTGTGTACAGGTAGAAGAAAATATATTTTGTGTATAGGTGGAAGAGGATATATTTTGTGTATAGGTGGAAGAGAATTATATGTTTTGTGTATAGGTGGAAATGAATATATTTTGTGTATAGGTGGAAGAGAATGTAATTTGTGTATAGATGGAAGAGAATATATTTTGTGTATAGGTGGAAGAGAATATATTTTGTGTATAGGTGGAAGAGAATAATATATTTTGTGTATAAGTGGAAGAGAATGATATGTTTTGTGTATAGGTGGAAGAGAATATATTTTGTGTATAGGTACAAGAATATATTGAAGAATTCAATCAGTTGTGCTGCAGAAAAAAAACTATTCCAAAATTAAAGAAAGTGGTTTGTAAGACATGGATGACTGAAGAAATTTTACAACTAATGGAAACAAGAAGACATAACAAACATAATCCTGCCAAATGTGAAGAAATTCACGGAAAAGTCAGAATATTATGTAAGGAGGCAAAAGAAGCATGGCTCAAGAAAAACTGCATAGAAATTGAAAAACAACACAACAGTGAAAATACCAAACTAATACACAAAATAATTCAGGAGCTTACTAATCAAAGAACACATACATCAGCAGGCTGCCTAAAGACAAAAGATGGACAAATCATAATAGATAAAGATAAGATTTTACATGTAAGGTTAGATTATGTGAAAAACCTTTATGATGAGAGAAGAACAGTATAATTTTCAAAATAATAATGGACCATCAATTTTGAAGATGGAAGTTCAGAATGGTCTTAATCATATGAAATCTGGCAAGACCCTTGGTTCAGACAGCATCACAACAGAAATGATTAATGCTTTAGAAGAATATCGAATAGATAAAGTTACCAGACTGCTGAATACAATATATGATACTGGAAATATACCTCATGAATTATGTAACTCTGTATTTATTGCAATCCCAAAGAAATCAGGAGCCTTAAAAGGTGATCAATATCGAACATTTAGCATAATCGCATCATGAAGATTTTACTAAGAATTATCATGCAAAGAGTTAGGAAGAAAATACAACCTGAAATAGGAGAAGAACAATGTGGGTTTGTAGAAGGCAAGGGTACAGCAAATGCTGTGTATATACTGAGAACAGTAATTGAACATTCTATAGAAGTAAACAAAGATCTACTCCTTTGCTTTATTGACTACACAAAGGCTTTCGATAAAATGAGACATGCTGACATGATAAGGATGCTTGATGATCTACAAATTGATGGAAAAGACGTTAGACTTGTAAAAAAAAACATATTGGAAACAACAAGCTGCCGTAATAATTGATAATGAAGTAGATCAATATCAGCCTATAAGAGAGGTGTGAATCAGGGATGTGTAATGTCTCCAGATCTTTTTTCCCTGTGCAGTGAAAATATTTTCAGAAATATAGAAAATATGGAAGAAACCAACATTGGGGGACGATGCATTAATAGCATTGGATATGCAGATGATAATCTTGATTGCAGACAATGAAGAGGACCTGCAACATTTTATAGATGCGGTTGTTGCACACAGTGAACAACTAGTGTTAGCTTTGAATTGTAAGAAGACACAGATTATGGTCGTCACTGGGAAGAAGGAAATACCACAATGTAATATACAAGTAAATGGGCATATTCTTAAACAAGTGAATCGGTACAGTTATCTCGGAACAGTCATAACATCTGATGGGAGATGCCTTGAAGAAATTAGAACAAGAATTGCCATTGCGAAGGTAGCCTTTTGCAAGATGAAAAACATACTGACCAATAAAAAGATATCAATTGAAACGAGAAAAAGAGTGTTGAAGTGCTACATAGAACCTGTACTTTTGTATGGATGTGAAGCGTGGACAATGAGCAGACAAGCTGAAAAACATCTGATGGCTATGGAAATGTGGTTTCTGAGGAAAATGCAAAGAATACCATGGACAGACAGAAAAACCAATGAACAAGTCCTTCAAGAAACAAATGAAGATCGTAAACTGATTAGAGACATTAGACGTAGACAGTCAAAATTTTTTGGGCATGTTATAAGAAGAAATGAATTGGAGAACATGGTGACAACTGGTAAGATCGAAGGAAAGATATTAAGGGGAAGATGGAGATGTAAATACCTGGATGGCTTGGCCACGTGGCATGGTTGAGACAGAAACAGCTGATCCACGACTGGTGATCGAGTGAGATGACAATACATGATCGCCCATGCTTATCAGCATGGCACAAGATGGATGGATGATATAGGTAGAAAAGAATATGTTTTGTGTATAGGTGGAAGAGAATGATATGTTTCGTGTATAGGTAGAACACATTTTGTGTATAGGTAGAAGAGAATATATTTTGTGTATAGGTGAAAGAGAATGTGATTTGTGTATAGGTGAAAGAGAATGGATTTGTGTATAGATAGAAGATAATGATATATTTTGTGTATAGATGGAAGAGAATATATTTTGTGTATTGGTGGAAGAGAATGATATATTTCGTGTATGAATATAGTATCATATAGTGAAGATCTAATTGTTGTTTCCCCCAATATTTTCTATCTCTCCTGCTAGCTGAGTACTGTTTCCCGGTGAAAATCTATGTCACGGACAAAATTTATGATATCATGATGCCCGACACCAGATGTTGTAATGTCTTGAGAAAGGTGAACAATGCAAGCATGTTTAACAGTGATTCTCTGCCTGGTTACATGGAAGACCGCCTCAAAATTGAGGAGAAAATCAGTAAGTCTGGGGATAGCTGTGTTCATAAGGGAATCATCATCATCAAGTGCCCTGCCAGCTGGCTTAGGCATTCATGGCTGTCCACAGATCTCGGTCTTTGGTGTTCTGGATAAACTCTGCTGATGATATTCATCCATGCCACCATCTCAATCCATCCAGCATCATTTTTCTTGGTCTGCCTCTGCCTCTCTTCCCCTTGAGCTTTCCAGTTGTCACAATGATCTCTAATGCCTCTCTTTTCTCATCACATGACCAAAGAAAGATGTTTGTCTCTTTCTTATTGTTGTATATAATGTTCTAGTTTTATAAGGGAATGTGACCTGCTAACCCAAGAATAATCAGTGTGTTGTTGCTGTGAACTCTGTTGTATCTGTTGGGTCCAGTATACCATGTCTGTGTACAAGTGTAAGCAAAGGTCTCTTGGACACTACTTAGAATCACTTGGCATATGGTGCCAGACCCATATTGTTATAGACCCATTGACACTCCATAGGTGATGTCATCAATATTATACTGGTGACCTTCACTTCCCAAGTCATTTCCTGGCACCCATTTTAGGCTGGATCGGCCTGTGAGCCCAGGTCAATTTAAACAATCTGTCTCAGTGTGGATTCGAACCCATGACCACTGGACCAGCGGGTGAGTGTACAGTCGATATGCTACCACCACCCCCTTATCATATATAATTAGTTAGTTGCCTATCCTTTACAGGACGTAGCAGTCAACCCCAGCATTTTTTGGTTGTCCGTGATTCCTGCGCAAGTTTACGTTCAGTAATTTGCCATTGCTTTATGAACGACCAGCACCCATACCATTTCATAAAAAAACCAATGCAAGGCAGTCTGCTGCCAAATTGCCCGCAGCTGTCTTTTGGACGTGGTATGCGGGATTATGAATTGCATCCGTAACCACCTTCGCCACGGAGAGGGCATCAAGTGTAGAGTAACTAATAAATGTGTACTGAGTTGCTGGAACTGGAAGAGTTTGGGACAGAGGAGAGGTTGGGGGGAAAAATGGAAGCAGCCACAAGAACAGCAAAGGATAGGATGTGATACATGACACAAGAAGGAGTAAGAATTCAAAAACAGACTGGCTATAGAGGAGACAGTAAATGTAAGGAAAGGTGATTATTTTGTACAGAAATGTTGTTGCACATGTATAGAAATAGTAACTGCAACTCAGTCACATTTGTGGCTCTAGATTTTATCACTAGAAATAAGAGGACATGTTGCACTGAAAAACATCGGATAACTCACTTGTCCTGACAGCTAGAAATTGTTGAAAAGACAAATCACATCACCACCCATGTAGATGTAGAAGGCAAAGGGAAACCATTGCATTGTCTTGCCAAGAAGTAAGTAGACGGGCATGTCACAAATCAGGATGGAAGAATGATATGTTCATAAGATTGGTTACAGAGGAAGCAATCAGTTTCAATCTTCTCTGTTCCTATTTGCCTCAGGGTCAGAATATGACGAGTTCTGGAATGAGCTCTGGTATACTACCTCATACATTGTAGTGTTTGTTGCCTCAGTTTTGCTGTTTATATGTTACAAGGACAGTCTATTAATTTTCCCCCATATTATCTGTACAGTACATATTACAGAAATTAAGAGCAGAATAGGCCAAGCAAAGGCTGCATTTCAGAAGATGAAAAGTATCTCATACAATAAATTTTGAATGTCAGAAAGAGAACAAAATGTTATATAGAACCTGTTCTGCTGTATGGGAGTGAATTTTGGAATGTAAACAAGCTTGGGAAAATTTGGAGAGGTGAATGCTGTGAATATCCTACATGGCCAGAATAGCTAACACTGTAAGAGGCTAATGAAAATGGCACATTATGCACATCGATAAGAAAGAGGGAAACAGTCTTGTTTGGTCACATAATGAGCAGATAGGCATTGGCGAACATTGTGACAGTGGGAAAGATCAACGGTAGCAGAGGCAGATGTAGAGAAATAATGTTTGATGGTCTAAGATGATAGCATGGAGGAATGTCATCAATAGAATTGATGTCAAGTAACAAGATCTGTGAAGAGACATGATCGTCAATACCACTTGGCAAGGCACTTGATGATGATGATGATAATGATGATTTGTGCAAATTTTTTCTGGAGAACTGCCGTTTGGTGGTAGTGATACATGATCAGACATGTTTACTAACAGTCGTTTGGTAAAGTTTGACTCTGATATTACCCTGACCATCTTCCTTTCATCTATTCCTGTTCCCTATTCATTTGCTCTCATTTATCAAAAATCACCATCTTTCTTATTGTTGCCATTGTTGTTTGAGAGTCCTGTCAGTGCGATTAAGACTTGGCTCTAATATGGTAGACACATTCATCTGAGCATCTTCATGAGTTGCACCATGCAGGGTGTGCAAGATATGGATGTTATTCAAGCTACCATCATCATAAAGAATAGTTGCTTTAGGGAGGTAAAGTGCTCATTGTCTCTTCATGCAGTCTCTATAAGTTAGCTTTTTGCTTCGATCGTCACTAAGAAATCCATCATCTACGTTTTATAAATCACAGAACAAACAGCGTCAGACATAGAATGTTCTAAGTCATATCTCTTATACACCTTCAGTTAATAATAATGAACAGTTGCTCTAGTGTTTTAATAACTAGGTCTCAGCACTAGATGAACGCTGTGAACAGATCATGCAGAACTTCAGCATTATGAAGAGTACTTCATGCTGAATGCCAGTCCCAGAATGATCCCGTGTCAGATAGCTATGTCACTTTATTCCTGGTTTCCCAACTCACTTGTACATGGATTTTACTAGCCATTCATCAATCAACACATAATGAAAACTCTAGCAAACTCTAGCAGTGGCTCAAGCATGTTTTCGACCGCTACCCAAACAGTCACACATTTCAAGATCTATATGTCACCCCCTCTGATGTGTCCACCTTGAAGAGATAGAGGGGCATATATATTACAATGATCACAAGAGCTAGGCTGATGGTAGCACAGCTACTGGTAGGGTCTTCCATGTAGGACAGGTCAAAGGATAGGAACCAGACAAAGAGAGACATAAACTTGTTGCCTTGTAAGTAGACTAAGGACAATCATGGGACTATGGAAATCAAACTTGAAAAAATGCTTGTCGAAGTCGAATGCACTGATCCACAGGCTTGACAACACAATGCACCACAATTCACTAGATGATGATGACAAAGGCCATATTATAAAATACCATATATTATGACACTGATATTGCCCAATTACCCAGGTGAGTGTTTTTTTTTCCCCTCAAAAACTACCTCAGATGAAGCAAGAGAACAGAAGATGTGTGTGGTCAGACTAGCTCAAGACAAGATCAACCAACTGGGTACATGTTACCCCACTGACAGCATCAGTCGGAGGCAGACTGTGGAATACAATGCATGGCAGCAACAGTGCTTGCAAGACCCCATCCTACAGGCTGCGCTAGACGAGAGGAGCCAGGCTATGTCTGAAGTGGATCGTTTATGGGCAGATGTCGTATCCTTTTACTGGCTTGCAGGCTTTAGCCATTAATATAGTTTGAAAGTTATACCAATGACAGGTCCTGCTGTAAAGATTCTAAGTCAGTGGTTCTCAACCTTTTTTGGCCCAAGCCTCCCTTTGCCATATGTTCAGAGCGTCATTCCCCCCCCCCCCTTTTCGAATGTCCTCCCTATAAATCACCCCTCACACCCTTACACAGTACACATAAAAATGGAAGTTAAATTTAATAACACATACTAGAACAAGTCTAGACATCTACATAACACGTGATTTGTGGGTCTACTTACGTTATAAAATGAATTTCATTAGGGCGAGAAGTACAGAACCGTAAAATTTAGAGGAAAAAGCAATATCAAGTAACTGGTTCTGGTATTAATGCGATCTTGAAATAATCTTAATTCCCCCCTTGGAAACCCTAAAATTCCCCCCTTGGAAACCCTAAAATTCCCCCCTAGGGGGGAATTCCCCACCGGTTGAGAACCACAGTTCTAAGTGGTTGAATTGCATATGTGGCATATTGTGGTTTGCACAGGATCACCTTATTGTATATAGAACCTCCAAGGTGCTTCTCTTCCAGTGGGTGACACAATGTGCTTGTCAATACAGCAGCACATGTACTTCATAGCAGTGGCAAGGGTCTAAATATATGTATACCAGGACCACACATGGGAGTGATGATAGTGCAGTGGTTAGTATTCTTGCTTACTGACCCTGTGGTCATGTGTTTGAATCTCCATAAAGGTGGATTTTAAAAATTGTTGGCTCTCAGGTCAAATCAGCCTAACATCATCATCATAATGTGCCATGCGTAAGCATGGGTGGTCATGTTTTGCCATCTCACTCGATCAGCAGAGTCATGGATCAGCTCTGATTTCTTGTCTTGACCATGCCATGTGGCCAAGGAATCCAGACATTTACTTCTCTGCCTTCCCCTTGTTCTTTTATGTTATTTTGTCATAACATGCTCAAAATATGTGGTCTGCCTACGTCTAATTTCTCTAATCAGTTTATGGTTTTCATTTGCTTCTTTGGTTTTTCTGCCTGTGCATGGTATTCTTTGCATTTTCCTCAGAAACCATATTTCCACTGCCATTAGATGTTTTTCAGCTTGTCTGTTTACTGTCCATGCTTCACATCCATACAATAGTACAGGTTCTATGTAGCACTTGAACTTGTCTCATTGCAGTTATCTTTTTATTAGTTAGTATGTTTTCCATCTTGCATAAGGCTACCTTTGTCATAGCGATTCTTGTTCTAATACCTCAAGTAAGATGTTATGACTGTTTCGAGATAGTTGTGCCAATTGACTTGTTTAAGAACATTCCCATTTACCCATATATTATATGGTGATATTTTTTTCCTTCTTAGTGATAACCGTAATCTCCTGCTTACAATTTAATTCTAACCCTAGTTGTTCAGTGTACGATAACCTCATCTACTAAATGTTGCAGATCAGTTTTGTTGTCTACAATCAGTACATATCATCCGCATATCTAATGTTATTGTTATGTCCCCTAATGGTGATTCCTCTCATATCTTTAAAATTAAAAAAAATGTTCACTGTATACCCTTTATTTTAAAACCACATATAATGTAAATATTCCATATAAGGATATATTGTCTACATTTCACCTCTTCAACAACTAGTTTAGTCCAAGCAACACATGACATTTCATTGGTTCTTCTCTAAGAATAACAACTGTCACATAACGTGTCAGGTACATTTTACATTTGGTCAGAGCTAATTAAGAAAATCTGGCTTCCACAATGGTCAATTCCACTTAGTGAAAGGTCATGAACTCGTGATATTTCAAAGTAGTTATTCCTACTGAGACTTCTACTGTAAAACCTTCTGAAACTGAATGAGTTCATACATATTCCATCTGTTGTCACTATTATTTTTTATGTAAGATGAAATTATTTTACCTTGTGAGACACAGATAAAAAGAATTCTTAACTGAAGTGTAGTTGGTCAGAAATCCATACCTCTCAAAAATCATCACCAAAAGTGACTTGAGAGCCCTCAATTATCTGCGTAGACTGGATGTAGAACAATTCAACCGTGGTTACCGGTTTCATTTTGTGAGTTTGCATGGTGTAGCTTTCATACGGTTGTAATTATAAATTAATGCACATTTTGCATATGCCAGCATTATGCCATTTGCATATGCCATATGTGTTAAGCATCACACTACTGAGCATGGAAGAATATTAGCTCACATAACATTGCTGCAGGCTCATAACCAGAGTGGTAAATAGTACATTAGGAGGTATTGACTATGTTCCAGTCACTATAAACATCTGAGACAGGACAAATAAGATCATACAATATTAACTCCAGCTGGAACTTGTAAAAGAGCTAACTGGATCCTGTTAAAGGAAATGGTTGGCCGCTGTTGTCGGGTGAATGAAAAACTAAAGCTGTCATATTCAACTTGTTGCTGACAAGTGAAATCACAATGTCTGGTATACAAGTTAGACAGAATCAAGAGTCCCTATAATTTTTAGTTAAGGATAGTTTTAGACTGATAAGAAAATTGGAATAATACTGTCAGAAATGTCTATTATAAGAAAGGTGATTTTACTGACAAGACAATATAACACAGAAATCTCAACCAGTGAATCTCATCCTAAAAGACTTGAACTCCCATATTTAAGTAAAAATAAAGTATTAAAAGTAAAAAGTACATGAGCTGAGAACTTTGTCTATTTTAATTTACGAACACTGATATGCATTAAACTCTGCTCTTTCAGCACTTTGATCCTAATCCTTATTTCTGGAATGAACATCTGTGTAAAGAAGTGTACACCAAAGGCCCAGAAGAACCTGCGAATTGTGTGTTAGTTGAAGAAAACCCTTGTGCCTCCACTTCTATTCCAGTGTCGTGGAAGAAATGTCGTGTAAGTTGTCAGATGCTTGTTTATGCCAATGCATCAGATTTAAGAGTTAAACATCAGGTCTACGAGAGGATCAACCAACCAGTTGACTAACCAACTCACCTCCTCGTAGAAAGGGTTGTTGGAGAAAAGAGTATGACAACTTAGGGTGGCAAATATACATTTTCAAAATATAAATAAAGGACTATTTTCCACACCTTGAGGTCTGTTTGGTATATGGTAAAGTGGGGACAAAAAATTAATGGCCCCTTTACATGCCTCGCTTCTATTAAACAAATCAAAGAAAGGGAGCATCTGTTGGATCTTTTCCCCAGGACATGTTGGTGTGCTGGGGAACGAGCAGGTGGACAGATTGGCTGGGTCTGCACCATAGGGTGGTGTATTGGTGCAAAAGGCAAGTATGGTCATCACCCTTTGGGATCATGTGCATAGCATGGAAGAACAGATAAATCACCATAGCCTAGAGGGGATAGAGTGATAGGTAGTTACAGAGGATCTGGCCAACAATCAGTACATAGGAAAGGCTAGAAAGACTCATAAAAACCTACTGCATCTGGTACCATTAGTATTGGAACTCTTTGCTGGCTGTTGAAGATAATGGAGCACTTCTGGGACTGTTCTGAGTGCTGTGATGTTGTGTGTTGACAAACTCAACTCAACTTGCCGTGAGGCATTTTGGGCACATGTTGGTAGTCCCATATATTTGTAGACCAATCGGCACTCAATGGATCAGATGGTCTGTATCATGCTGACTGACTTTACTTCCCAGAACATTTTCTGGTTCTCATTTGTAACTGGTTCAACTAGAGAACCCAGGTCAATGAGAAGTCATACCCACCTTGATGGGTATTTGAACACACGACCACTGGGTTGACAACAAGCGTGCTGGCCACTATGCTGATGCAGCTCACCTAATGTTAGTATAACACAAGAGCAGTAATAATAATTACACTGGTGATTACAAATAAATAATGTGACAAAATACAAACAGTACAAGAGTCTGGAAAGAGTAGACAAATAACATTTCCTCTGGACATAAGCTTGGGAGTCCTATGACAATAAAATACCTAGAACACAGGGAGGAAACATAACAATCTAGGTCAAATCCCAGCCAGTCCAAAAGTGTGCTGAACCATGACCTGGATACATACTAATATAACGCTTCGCAGATCTGAAGTTGCAGTGCCTATCATGCACACCCCCCTGGTTTCTGAGCTTGGGGAGGGCAAGGAAAGCTCTGCAGTCCCTCCATGAAAATAGTACTCTTGTACAAAGTATGACAGAAAGTTGTACACCACTTCTCTCAGAAAAATGTCAGCTCTTTTCAGGGCTCAGATGACATGATGGCAATGCATTGGACTAAAAGAGTTAACTCTGTTAAGAGGATTCAAACCAATCAACCAGCCCACTGAGGTCAGCTTAGTCGAGTGGATAAAAACATCTAGTGCGCTAATACCGAGGTAGCAGGTTCAGTCCCTTCACTGGTCAGTTGGACTAAAATGTTGATTTCTCTCCTTGACTTGGTGTACTAGTACCCCTGGGGCTTTGACAGGTAGGGGTACACTTCTATCTCCCCGTCCTGCCCTGACCAACTCACCAGGATTATCCGTCTATTAGACCCCCAGAAAGTTGGGACTCCACCTGTCGTTCCCTTTCCACCTATGGACACCCACCCATAGGTAGCTTGGACCAGACAACAGTCGTACTCTCACACAAAGACATGGTAACAAAAGCAAAATTTAATGTACAAGATAATCCAGATCTGAAGGCTGAAAAGCCGGGAATAAAGTAGGTCTATGTACACGGCATGGATAACAGAGGCGAGAAGAGCTAGAGATGATCCATAGTTCATCAGGCAGCATGTGACATCTATTCCGTGCATCAGTGCGGTTGTTGCAATGCACTCACCAGGATATCTCCAGGCACAGCGGACTTCCAAGGTGTAGACACTTCCTGCATCCTCAAAGTCCCCGTTGATTAATAAATCTGAATGGCTATTCTAATGTCCTGCACCAGAATGTCACAATCACAATGTTCCCTGCTGCCGTCACCCAGTGAAGTGACTAACATCACAGGAATCACACAAACTGTCTGACAGGACAACCCTAGGGCTCTAGGGTCCTCTCAGATATTCTCAAGTGCAGCACAAACACTGGAGCGTGATAGCTCCCCACAGTCAACAATATCAATTAGACCTGGCTGAGTCAGAAACATTCTCAGAAGTTCCATCGCCGTTCAATAATAACTAATGTTCAATTAGGCAAAACTCAACCTGAATAGTGGAACCTCAGTTACACAATAAGTCCTAACTCTGAGAAATAGAGTCTGATATCAATAGCTTCTCTTCTGGGATCTCTGTCCCAGAGAATAGATAACTCCTCTTTGGTAACCCCCTCTTCCTGAAAGGCAAAGAGTATTATTCCCTTTCTACATGTAGTTCCATCCCACGTAGCTGGTGTAACTCCAGCCCCGTTCCCTTACCCCAGATTAGCTGTGGTCAAAGTATGAACGGCTTCAGTGGCTTGTTAGGCCATTCAGCTTCCTTTTAGAATGACACCTAGCAACTCATCCCCTAATTCCTGCTGTCTCTCTTAAAATGTATCCAGGCCCTCCTCTTTATCACCCTACCCCTAGTATATGTGTCCCCAACTAGCAGAATAGAGCTTAGAGAGAAGTGTAGAGTAGGTTATCGAACATTCCGTTCGAATTCTTAGTTGCCGTTACACATGCTAATGCACTCAGATGCATTATGGAATTCTTAGTTGCCGTTACACATGCTAATGCACTCGGATGCATTATGGAATTCTTAGTTGCCGTTGCACATGCTAATGCACTCGGATGCGACGCGTCATACCACCATACGCTGTTCCTTCTGAACTTGCGAGTAATATCTACACCACGATCTCACATGAAATGAATCACTACCACAATCACTGACAATACACAGCACCACATCCCTTGGAAATACAGCATCGCCTCCCTTTTGAAATAGAACAACACCACACTCCCATGAAATACCACTGCACCACATACACAGGGAATGCAGTACACTTTTTTTTTTTTTATACATATCCTTTACAGGACATCGCTGTCAACACCAGCATCTTTCAGCTGTATGTTGATTTCTTGGCAAGATTACGCTCAGTAGTTTGCCATTGCTTTCTGAGCGGCCGGCTCACATACCCTGTAAGTTACCGATGCGATTCGAACCACTGCTGATTCTCACCGTCATCACATTACCGACGAGAGTATACAAGATTACAGAGAAAAGTCATAACCTCTAAGCCACGAAGCCGGCTTGCAGTACACTACTAGCTGCTTAATCAATAAGCATGTAGGTCATCTTACATGTTATGCATAATATTACCATATTTACCATAACAAGGACACTCAGAACTAGGAGTGCTACTTTCATAGCAATTCTACAAAAAAGAGACTCAGAACTAGCAGGGCTACTTTCACAGCAATTCTACTGTTTTCACTAATAAATGTGTATTCTAACAACACACAAATATTATGTCTATCTAGCTACACATTGCCTGTGCAAACGGACTTTGCTATAGACCTAAATCTATACACAATATTTAAGTATTACAGTTAGAATGGAGGAAATCACCACACAACCATGTCATAGATTTACACCCCAGCGTGATCGATAATGGTACTTAATATTCATAAGGTCGGGTCGGCGAACACAGCGCGATATAGAAATTTGCGTAATATGGCTCAGTACAGACAGAGACTAAGTAATATTTCATTTACTTTAGAGTGAGAGTCAAGCAGATTTCAGCCATCTCATTGTCAGGCGCTGGCAAGCTCCTTTTTAGACAATAATGGACAGAGTTCTGCGACCGCTCTGGTCGACAGCAGTGTGGCGACTGACTCAAAACATGGCCAGCCAGTTGAGTTGCATGGGACTCTCTAAACTCTAAAACTCTGCTGTTCACAGAGAAAGCCACTTTCTCCGACTTCAAACCACGAGAAACTCCTGTTGAGTAAGGTCTTAGGTGGTTGGGTGCATGTCGCCAACCTAACCGATCATTCACACGACTGTTCGAAAAAGCACTAGACAAGATAAGCAAGTCGACTTCCCCTGAGTTATAAATAACCTGTGAGGGAAACAACTCTGCTAAGACCGGCCTACTGGGAATTCCATATTGAGAAGACATGCGAATTGGGTTATCCCGTGACACTTGGAGACGTAAATTACATGTGCCTCTGAAGTCGGAGTGGGTTCGTCTAATCTCCTGATGGCAAGAGACACCAGTAATAGAGAAAGCTAATCCACACACAAAAATCAGTTCAGTGCTTGAAATAGTGTGAACGTGAAGTGCACCCAAAGCAAGCAACCCCCCCACCCCCAAAAAAGCACCAAAAAACCAACCCATTCATAGCATAAGTTATCAGAGAAAAGAATATAGACCTAACCAACTGTGGTAACTTAGCATGACAAATATACTTTTTGAAGATATGATAATAGTTATAATTTTTTTTGTTGCGTATCCCTTACGGGACGTTGCAGTCAACACCAGAATTTTTCAGCTGCTGTTGATGTACTAGGCAAGTGTTACGTTCAGTAGTTTGCCATTGCTTTCTGAACAACCAGCTCCCATACCAGCATGTTATAACACAACGCGACACGGTCTGCTGCACAAATCGGTCGCAGCTGAGCTTCGAACTCCTGGTACCCGGCTCACGAACCACATTCGCAAGCCTTGAGCCACATAGTTATAATACAAACAGTAAAAGAAGTTGAAAAGTGTAAAAAAATAAACACAAGAGTACTGTATCCAGTTAACATTGTGCATCTTTGATTTTCAGAACCTGCTAACAGATCTCACTCCTGATGGAGATGTGCTGTGTCGATGTCCAGAGGATGACTACACCAAAAGTAACAAAGTTTTGTGCAAGCAGCAGAAGAGGTATTCTTAAGCTGACACTGCTTGGCATCGTAGTCTTCATCTTTTAGGCCCATCAGGAGCATGGTCAGTTTGGCTGCACATGGCAACAGTTTACAGTCCTTGTCAAAGTGGTGCTGTGAGGATTTCTATGGCATCTTATTTTCCATTTTGGTCCTTTTTTCCCCATTTTGATCCTTTTCCCATTTTGATCCTTTCTTTTCCATTTTGGACCTGGCACTTTGATCACAGGAAGCCGCAGTAGTGAAGCTGTTAGCATGCTTGCCTGCAAGCCTATTGGTCATACTTTTGAACCTCCATCAAGACAGATTATTAAAATTTACCTGATCTCCAAGGTGGCGCAACCTAAAATTGATATAAGAAAATATCCTGTGAAGTAAATGCATCAAGCGTTATGATGACCATATTGTTCATCAAGTGCTAATTGATCTACAAAAAGTATAGGGTTATCATCATAAACCCAGTTTTCTGCAAGGCATGTAAAATAGTCCTTTTCTTTTTTACTTTGATCATAAAATCAAGGTAATCCCATTACAGATCGATGTGCCAAGTGACAGAATTTCATATACATTAGCCATGCTAGTCATAACCAGTGATGAATTTCACATATACTAGTGATGCCAAACAGTGCCATTTATTATGTTCCTCTACAATGAACTGTCTGTTGTGTTTGTGACAAGTTAACTACTGCCACACTGTCAACCATCCAGCATTTTTCTTATTGTTCTGTCTCTAATGCTTTGTCTTCCCAGCTGAAACAAAGTTCTTCAAATCTATTCTTCCAATAACCTGACCAAACAACAAGTATCTTATCATGTGGGTAATAACCTACCTTTGTGAATTTCCTATAACACTAGGATATGTCTTATTAGCCGTGCATGGGATTCTTAGCATTCTGATGATGGAACCACATGTTAGTAGTCTATAGTTTCTTTAGGATTCAGTTCTTATAGTGCTAGAATGTCTCCCAAACCTTGTAAAGTTGGGTACCAGAAAATTTTAGTTTTCTGGAATGAAGAATTCTGTAATTTTACAAATGAAGGAACTCGGGAATGTCATTCTCTTCCTGCACCTTGGGTTAAAAAAGTTGCATATCCTTTACAGGACGTCACATTCAACTCCAGCATTTGTTGCTATTGTGATCTCTTGGCAAGTGTATGTTCAGTAGTTTGCCATTGCTTTCTGATTGACTGGCACCCATACCATTTCATAAAAACCCAATGTAAGACGATCTGATGCCAAATCACCCGCAGCTGTGTTTTGAATGCGGGTTTTCGAGATTATGGACTGCGTCACGGAGCCGGTGTTCCATGGGTAGTAGCATATAAATGTTTAGCTCCTGGTTCGTAGTTTGGTCTAGTGCACAAACAGATCTTATAACAATGACATTTACACAATGGCCTGTTGTAGTTATACAAACATAGAAAAACCCTTATGGCCTGAAATAATTTCAGGCTATACTTGTTTTCCCATGTTTTGAGCAGGGATTTTCTCTTTAGATACAGTTTTCATGTACTGATTCTGTTTAATGGCCAGTTGATTTTAATGTGTTGTAAATTATGGAGGTGTTACACATGGATGTGTAGGGGATTGAATACAGACTGAGACATGGCACGTTTGTATGTATAGTTGCATGTCAGTGAGAATTAATAATATAGAAAGCAGACAGACAGAAATTGTCATTTTAATACATAATGTCAGACTCATCTACATAGTGTGCTTAGCACATATGGGAATATCCTAAGTGCTGTGGTGTTGGTTCTTTACTCAACTCAACTCAGCTGTTGTACTCAGCCTGGTTGTACATACCAACACAGTATATTCATTTTTGAAGACAAGAACATTTCTTATTCCAGTTACTGCTCGTATAGCTACTCCAAAAACAAAAAAAAATGAAACTTACCACACCATTAAAAATGTACAAACTTTTTTTGGGAAAAAAAACATAATGTTCCATATACAAAACAGTTGAACACTAAAACATTTATATGAACATTATAACATTGATATGCAGGTCAGCATGGCCAAATGGATAAGAACGCATGTTCTTAAACATTCAATGTGCTGATGCCAAGGTAAGGGGTTCAACCCCTTCACCGGACAATTGGACTAAAATGTTGACCTGTCGTCCTTGACTTGGGGACGTAAATTACAAGCACCTCTGAAGTTGGAGTGGGTTCACCTGATGGCGAGGGACACTATTAATAAGGAAAGCTAATCCATACACAAAATTCAGTCCAGCAATACTGAATGTAGTGTGTATGGACTACACTTGAGTTCAAAGCCAGCAAGCTGAAAATAAAAATTGATGTGAACACTGTATATCTATATATATAAGGAAATAACCTAAAATATAATTCTGTATACCATTTAAGAAAACATACATCTATGTGCAGAAAGTGTACCTTTGTGATTGTAATGTCTTCTTTTCCTGTTGTAAGGTTTGCTGCAAACTGTGCACTTCTTGAAATGAATTCTTCTCATAACTAAATTTTACACCCTCCAGTCTTGTCATTGTATTTATTCAGGTTGTCTTGTTTAGATGGCTGCGGATTACAGTTAACCTCAGGCTTTGTGGATGCAGTTGCAGGAAATTTTTCCCTGTTAGAACAGTTTCTAAACTCATTGCTGTCATCTGTTTTCCCCCTGTATAAATATACAACTTATTCTATAATATGGAGAGAAATCTTTACTTTTGCCATTACTTGTGAGTACAAGAGTATGTTATAGGTTGTTATAAGTGATCTTTTAGGCTAGAAGTTAAAAAGTGATCTTTTTATACTGTGCTTTTAGTAGACATCATTGCTTGGAGTGGAGTAAACACTTTCTAAAAGCTTATGAGATGTATAAATTAAATATGTTAAACTGCGGTGGAGCTGTGGAAATGTAAACAAATGAAAAACAGTTTTACAAAATTACAGTTGCAAAAAACAGGACAATGCAATGGCAAGTCTTCATCAGCCAACTAACACAAGAAAACTCAACCACACAAAAATCCCACACACAAAATGTAAAGTTATTGTAGTGTCATTTCCATTTGTTGTGTGTGGTTGTGCTAGCTTGTTGCCAGCTGATGAAGGCTTGTTGCCAGCTGATGAAGGCTTGTTGTCGTAATGTCCTCTGTTATTATAAATGTAATTGCTTTTCAAGACTTCTAGTGTAATGAAACCTTTGAAACACTGGATTGGGGTTATTTCCTGGCAGATACCTAAGCTATTTATAGTTGCTGTGCTTACATCTGTCTCATTCCATATTTGTTATTGATGTAGTGACCATATTTCTATCAATATTCTGACACTTTAACATCACTAGCCATTGACATAATGTTCCAACCTCATCCTTTGCATTTGAAATATAATTCTTTAGATAAACATGTCACTTGAACTTACACTTTAATCACCTCTGGAATCATAACTCATAACATGGTGAGAATCTGATCATATATTTGGATGAACGATTTTATGGTTATATTGTTTGCATTGTGATGTAAAAGTCAATATCTGCAAAGTGTTTAAACATAACACCAAACTTTGAATTTTTAACTCTAATGTTAAATCAGTTGTAAGGTATGGATCAGAAACATTGGCGACGACTAAAGCAATTAGTAATAAACTACAGATGCTAACTAACTAGAGTCTGTGTAAAATAGGATTAAAATGGTTCGATAGAATCATTACAGGGCTTATGGAAAGAATTAAACAATACCAATGAATCAAGAGGTGAAGAAAAGTTGCCAGATAAGACTAACATTAATGTCCTTTGTATGGAGCCCATTGGGCATATGAAATAGAGGAAGACCTAAAAACACAAGGAGAAGAAAATTGGTGACAAAGCTAAATAATATGGGGAGGACATGGGCAGGGCTGCATGAGATAGAAACATATAGGGCAGCTTGGAGTGAGTGGGTTGGGGGATCAAGTGTGACAGAAGAAATAGCAGGATCTGCGAAGTGCATAATCACAGTTTTAAGTCAGAATTTTAATTATAAATATAGTTTTTGGGTCTGAATTGTAAAATGTTAATCTTATAAGCCACTGATGAAATCTGCAAAAAGGGGTCAATATTTCATAAATTTTTCTGTAAAAAGTTAAAACAACACAAACTTAGCTGGACTACAGAAACCTACACACACGACCCCAGAACCTGTTTAGTCAAAGTGCTATCTGATCTGCATTCACTACGAGACGTAGGCAAGAGAACAGCCGGTCTGGCATATTGTCTAGGGTGAACAGAGTGAGCCACATGATGTCAGAAACTTTATTCACTAAAGACAGAATCATGCGGATAGATAAAATGCATCTCGATTTGGTAGGGGTGGGGTGTTGTTGGTTTGTCCCAGCTACCTGTTGTGGATTGTTACAAAATAGCCACATACTTTTATTTTTTTTAAAGCCTTTTAACAAAATAGCCACATACATCATAAACTAAATATAGCTAACAAAACTGTAACAGTTTATGTTGCACACGTTGAAGATCCCTTGCCTGTTGGTCATCTTTTAAAAGTTAACCATAATTAATTATTGTCCTGGCAGAATTTTATTTAAATTAGAAAAGCTGCCAACAGTAGAATATTAATAGCTTATTTTGGTGTGGAATGCAAGGGGCAACCAGCACATTATCTAGCCAAGAAGTTTGAAACAGTGACAGTGATTGAGCTATTGTGAAACGACATATTCACACTTCAACAGAATAACTGACAGGACATGATTATTTGATCATTATGATTGAGAGTGATCTGTCACCCCTCAGATGCCGAGATGATGGTTTGGATTCATCAGGCATGTCATTCTTTAAGTGGTATCTTCTGCCGACATGTGCGGAGCATGACTTAGTGGGAAAAGCCATCAAGGATGAAGTGTGGGCAGACCCAATTCAAGTTCTTGAGGTACTTCTCACTTAACACTTTGAACACCTAACTTTACAAGTTAAAAAGGCACAGACAGAAATCAGTGCACTACCACATGATTGTGGACTGAAGAACAAGAGCCTCAAATGCTAGTAAATGGTAGAAACAGTTATTGGGATGTAACATCATATTAGGGACGTTCATTTGAAACCCGTTCCAATGGCTTTATTACAAAAGCATGAAAGAAACATTAACAGATGTGGTAGAATTAAACAAAGCATTCATTTTGAATGAATTATGTACCATGGGTTGATCAGAAGAAATCGCCGTCGGCATTCAGGCAAGCATCCCATTGTTTAGATAGGTGGGGAATGCCGTCCGCAACAAAAGGATTGTGGTTGCTCACTGAACCAAGTGTTTACCGCGTTCATTGCATCTGTGTGAAATTGTTGCCCCTTGAGAGCTTTTATTAGAGGTCCGAACAAATGAATATCACATGGTGACAAATCAGGACTATAGGCTGGACGTTGCAGAAATTCCCACTTCTTCCTTGCTAATGCTTCCTGCACAATCTTTGTGACATGCGGACGAGCATTATCGTGCAACAAAATCACACAGCGAGAAAGCATGCCAGGTCGTTTATTCTTGATGACATTTTGCAGCTTGTCTAGTGTTTGCAAGTAGTGGGTAGAGTTTGTTGACACCAGGTTCTTTAAAGTCGGCCAACAATAGCCCTTCATGGTAAAAAAATGCGCTCAGCATAACCTTACCAGCGGAAACCTGTAACTTGAATTTTTTGGCTTTTGGTAATCCAGTATGCTTCCATTGCATGCTCTCTCTTTTGCTGCTCGGCTCAAAGTGGTGACACCATGATGCATCGCCTGCCACTATGCAGAAGAGAAATGCATCACCCTCCACTCTGTAATGCAGCAAGTGGTTCAAACACCATCTCATGCATTCCTCGTTTTGGTGGTCGGTCAACATCCGTGGTACCCACTGTGAACACACCTTCTGATATTGCAGTTTCTTACGAACGACCATTTGAATTGTCCCAATTGACACATCAAATTCTTTCGCTAGCGAACGTATGCTTCGACAACGGTTCACCTGTACTGCTGCATCAATTTTGGCAATGGTTTTTTCTGTTGCAACAATATGCGCTTGACCCGGCCGTCGAAGATCTGTCGCGAACTGACGTCCTTTCTGAAACATTTGTGCCCAGTCTGTCACTGTTGTCTCTGACACCCATTTGTTACTGTACTCTGCCTGCATTCTTTGATGAATGTCCACTGGTCGACATCCTTCAAATGAAAAAAAAAACTGAATCACTGCTCTTTGAGCTTCTTTGGACAGATTTTGAATCAACCTGGCCATTTTCTCAATGGTCAGATACATAACCTATGCATTATGGGACGATAAGCACGTACTCTTTTATTCATTGGTCAGTACTTATCACATGACTATGACATGATCATGTTCAACGTATGCAATTATGCGCGGTGCAGCACGAATGGATTTCAAATTAACGTCCCTTATAGATTTTCATATACACAAGGGCAAGTCAATAAGTAAGTCACACAGTTCCGTGGGATGGCAGGTAAATGTAGTTGGTGTTTTCTACCGGTGTCATTAGGTGACAGCAACATCAAACTTTATATGTGTTCGCTAGGTGGCGCTAGGTGTCTCATGCGCATGCACAGCGTATAAACAAAATGGTGACTGCACTTACGGCATGTACAACCAAGAGCAATGTGCTGTTGTGCATTTTTTATGGGCAAAAAGACTGCCTGCAAAGGACATTCATAAGGAAATGCTTCCTGTTTATGCTGACAAATGTTTGTCCTGTAAAGCGGTGCATAGCTGGATAGAAAAATGTTCTCAAGGACAAATCCGATCTAGTCCTGTTGAGATTGCAACAGAAGCATCCGTGCAGCGGATGGAGGAGATGATTAGAGGTGACAGGCGAGTAACGATAGACTCTTTAGCATCTGCAATAGGGTGCTGACATGGTTCAGCATACATCATAATGCATGATTGATTGAAATTTAAGAAAGTGTGCTCATGGTGGGTACCCAAACAACTGAAGGAAGAACACAAAATGAACCGATTTGGCCTGTCCTTGCATCATCTCTGTCGATATGAAGATAAGAAGAAGACATGCTGAACAGGATTGTTACTGGGGATGAATCATGGGTGCATCACTATCAGCCCAAACCAAAGCATGCTTCTTCACTTTGTGTCCAAAAATTCAAGGTTACGCCATCAGCAAGGAAGGTTATGCTGACACTGTTCTGGGATTTTCAAGGAGTGCTTTTAACCAATTTCAAGAAGAAAGGTGACAATTTGAATTCTGAATCGTACTGTGAAGTTCTATCGATGCTTCATGATGCAATTTGAAGAAAATGTCCAGGACTGCTGACTAGAGGAGTGTTGCTTCTTCATGACAATGCCAGACCACATACAGCTCGATTAACTCAGGAGAAAATTAACCAACTAAGGTGGGAAGTTCTGGAACATCCACCTTACAGCCCTGACTTAGCCCCTAGCAATTTCCACCTGTTTGGTCCATTGAAAACCCACTTTGGTGGGAGACATTTCGCGAAGCTGAATGTGAAGTGAAAACGTGGTTTAGAAAACAGCACGCAGTTCTATGCAGCCGGTTTGGGAGGACTGATAAAACGATGGGATAAGTGCATCAGTGTTGGCAGAAATTATTGAGAAATAAAGGGACAATGTATGTATACAAATGAATTGGTTTCAAGTTGTTATCATATTTAGTTATTTTTCTACAGCCATTTGTGACTTACTTATTGACTTTCCCTCGTACTCGGTCACAATATGAGGTGAAATGTTAGCTCCCTTTCTCAGCCCCCTTCATTCAGAGAAACCTCTAGAGCCCTTTTATTAGGCTGGGTGCCCAAAGTAGTTCGTGGTTGAAAATGTTTCTTAGTTGAGTTCTTTGTGTTTGTAAGGGATCATCTTCATTGCAGATGGAGAATACTGCCAGAAAGTGTGCATTTCCTCCTATACATCGCATTAGGTGATTTTCATAACAGCACACAAACTGTGTAGTGCTGGCAGGGACATCAGTGTGTGTATGAGAATAACACACCTGAAATATTCTGCATTGTGTCATACCGCTTTAAGGACAAGGGCCTATTTTCATCTTGGTTTCATGATTTCTTTTCTGTAGAGTTGTTCATGGTTGGTTGGATTTTGCAGCTAAAGTATTCTACAGAACAGAGTAGCCAGTGACAAGCCAGTTCTCCTTAGTCTCCTCTTGTAACATGCGTCTTAGGTTACAAGGTTACAGTATTTTTATTCTTTGCTTCCCTGACCGGCCCCTGTGACACATGGTGATGTGGGAAAATACTAGGCCAGAAAGGCAGAGGCAGATGAAGACGGATGTGTGTGGAAAGCTTAAATGGCTGGCCAACAGATAATAATAATATAAGCAACATATAACTTTTCGAAATTATTTCTTCTTCTTCTTTTTTCGTTCGCCTAAAATATGTTTATAACTGCAATGTTGTCTCTTGTATGAATCTAACAGTCTTTTTTAGTTCATTCGAAATTTCAAATGACACATAGTGTTGGAGAGTCTTGATCTGTTGGCCGCAGATCTGCAGAACAATGACACGGTATAAAGTGTGATCCTTGTGGCTGATGGCAGCTTGTAAATGTTTCAGTGGCTGGTTGCAGCCGAGCTTGTGACAAGGATTGCCTCCTCTCACTATATCATGGCAGATATGTAAGTTTTTGGTAGAGGTGAATAGTTTGATGATTAATGAACCGCTCTGCTAAAGATGGATTCATCAAAGTGAGAAACAGAAAAGGGAATACAGTACAGCTACGCTTTCTCCACAAGTATTGGCCTAATATTGTGTAAAATGCAAAAACAGAAACCCACATTGGTAACCAGTGCAGTAAGGAGAATGAAGCAGTTAGCCAGCAGTCGTGCATTTGAAAGAACGGTCATGTGTCATTGAACAGCCTTTCACCAAATAATATTTCTATGTTGTCAGATGAGGACACTTATAATGTAGGAAAAGAGAAGACTAAACGTGTTGTTGGTATTGATCCGCTGGTGCAAGGGCTTCCATCCTTCAGCCCACTGCCATGTAGTGATACTTGCAAGTAGCATTCATTAGTTGTATTGTTCCATTTAAAATGTTCCTTATCTCTGGCTTAAAGGAATCTCAGCATGCTGCCCATATCTGGCTTAAGGGAATCTAAGCATGCTGCCCATATGTGCTCAGAGCTCAGATATCCTCCATGATAAAACACAAGAGGAATCTCAGCTTGCTGGCCATAGATAAACTCACATCTGCTCAAATATCCTGCATTAAACAACACAAGAGGAATCTCAGTACACTGCATGAATTCTGTAGCGCCGACGTACCAGTGTATTTACTTCCATTGTGAAACTAAACACTTGATTCATCATTCAGTGGCATGTTCTATGCAGAACTCTTTCCCCCATAGGTCTTTCGAAATTCCTTTATCTTATGCTAGATATCCTGCCTGTGTTGCTGTCATGTGTAAATTATCTATCACATTTAGAATCCATCTATGGTATGGTCTTGCTATTCTCCCACTCCCTGCTATGCCACTCTTATTTATCTTTTCCAGACATTTGTCTCTTTACATGCCCAAAACATTGAAATGTCCTCAACTGTTTTTGCCTTAGCCGACCTTCGATATTGAGTTCTCATTGTATAAATTTGTTTGCTCTATTTTCTTCCAATGAATTTTTTAACCCTTCAAACATTCATTCAAATTATTTGTGCTTTTCAGCTGATTTGTTATATGTCCAAGATTGATGCGGACATGTTGCCACAGGAAATATACATGCTTTTAGTACTCTTTTGTTTCTTCTGTCTGTTCAAATCCATAGAGGTTTAAATTTTGTAGAGCAAAATCCCATCACCTTCAGCAATGAATATAGATATTCAAAACTGCCCGCTTTCTGTAGTTTCTTTCCAGTGGTAAATATATATGTTGACATTTTGGCTTTATCAGTTGTCATTATTTTAAACACTTGATTAGAGAATTCAGTATCTTAACTGCCCCTACCTGAGAAGTCTCTAGGATTGTATGACCCTGTATCTGTAATATTCTGAAAAGTATTTAGAAATGCCTGGTTTTTGAACCTGTTAACTCTGCACTGGTAAGCCAGGGCTACTTTGCCATCACAGCTGCCTACATAAGGAAAGTCAGTAAAGGACTCCTTTTTTATGCCATGAAGCATATTGAGTTTTTGGTGCTAGCCACGTATTTTTATCCCATTCAGCACTCCATGAGTGATGTGCTCAACGTCACACCTTTACTTCCCAGGAAATTTCCCCGTACCTATTTTAGGTTGGATTAACATGGGAGCCTAGGTTTGTGGTTTATAAAATTCCTGCCCCATGGGGGATTTGAACACACAACCATCAGACTGGCAAGCAGGCAGGCATATAGACACTGATCTATCATGACTGTTACTACATATATATAAATAGAAGTAGCATAACTCGAAATGTAGCACGGATGTTGCATTAGGTAGAGGTTATGCTGACAATTTCTTGAACTCGGTCGGATGAGGGTATGACACCTGTGCTGACCGTTCACTAGGTCCTGCTTTAGGACTTGTTTTTAGTTTGTTTAATTACTGGAAATGTATGTTCATGTCTATTTACAGTGTCATGATTTGCAGTGATTTTTACATGAGAATTTCTTTGACTTACAAGTACCTCATGATTATGTGCATTTTTTAAAATCATATATCATAATTAGAATGAGCGCAAGCTTCCAGACTCCTGGCAGGATGATGTCAATTTTGTTTCTGCACGAGATGACATAATGTCAAGACAGGTAAACCATTTTTTCTAAGTGACATTTGCTTGTAACTGTTTAGACATCATGGTTTTCTCATGTTGTGTACATCATGGCTTTTCATTGTGTACTTGTGTACATTATGGTTTTCCTCCATTGTTTTTTTTTAAAGTTTAAGGACTGTTCCCAAATTTAAAAAAAAAAAAAAACATAATCTGCGAACTGCGTTCGTAACTCCTTCATCACAGTGTCGGCTTGTGAATAAAAATATCCTTCAAATATAAGCTACTTGAAATATGTTGTATTATGTGAATGAACGTATCCCTTAACAATAAGCTTCTGGAAATATGTTTATATTCATTTGTGAAATATGGGTATTCATTTGTGACTGAAAGTATCCATTAAATATAAGCTTACGGAAATATGTTACATTCATTTGTGAATGAAACGATCCCTCACCTATTCAAATAATCCTTTAGAACCAAGTTTTGCATGCCATTTCTTTCGTCTCATTACCCACACTCCGCTAATTCTTCTTTTGGTTCTTCTGCCTTTCATATCCCAATAGAAAATAGGTTTTCAAACAAATCAAACCAAGCACTTTGTAGACTCAAGCATGATTGGTTAGATTTTGCAGTTAAAGTTTAGCACTGGATGAGCTAGACATTATTATGATAAACTTCCTTAATTGCCACTTACTACATGCACTTTAGGTTGCATAGTCTGTTACAGTGCTCTCTTTCTCTGTATGTTCTTTCTCTGTATCTCTCTCTCTCTCTCATCTCTCCCTTGGTCTGTCTGTCTGCATGTCTTGTCTCCATCAGTATTTTTATGTCCTTCTCTCTCTCCTTTCTCTCTCATCTATCCTTCTCTCCCCACTCTCTCCTCCCTCTCGGCTATCTCTCCTTCCTTCTCTGTCTTCTCTTCCTGTTTCCCTCCTGCCAATATCTCTCCATTTCTCCCTACTCCCTCTCTCTCTTCTTTCTCGCATATTATCTATTCATCCATGTTTAGAACCAGTAAAACTTGTCACTTCATCTTGAAAGTCACTGTGATACATGTTGTCATATTTGCTAAATCTTTTAGATTGTCGGGTTCACTGATGGTTTATTTTTCAGGCACATGGGTTGCCTATTCCTCCGGAACTGGCAAGGTATAAAGAGCTCATAGTTAAACGGGCCACTAAAATGTTGTACTCTGCCATGACCGGACAGAGCAGTACTGAAAGAACAGTGATACCCCGCCTCAGTGCAGGCCCGCTACTAACCAAAGTGATTGATGGGATGGAGAATTTCATGAAGGAGATTGGGTGGGTAATAAGAACTAACCACAGTTGTTGTTGATTGGCTGGAATCTTATGAAGGAGATTGAGTAGATAACTAACTAAAAGCTAAAAGTTGTTGATTGGTTGAAGGTCATGAAGGAGATTGGGTAGATTGGGTTAGTTGCAAATCCTTTACAGGACGTTGGAGTCAACATCAACATTTTTTTTTTTTGCTGATGATCTCCTGGCAACTTTATGTTCAGTAGTTTGCCATTGATTTTTGAATGACCAGCACCTATACCATTTAGTAAAAAACTAACGCAGGTTGGTCTGCTGCCAAATCACCTGCGGCTGCGTTTTGAACGTGAGTATGCGAGATTATGAACTACGTCCATAACCCTCCGCTATGGAGCTGGTGATTGGGTAGATGACTAACTAAATGTTGATTGGTCGAAGGTAATGAAGGAGATTGGCTAGGTTTCATTGATTGGTTGATTCTAGAATCAACATAATATAACATTCCAGGTAATTCCATAGATGCTCCATCTCCTGTGAAAGGTTTAGATGTTAATCATTCCACTGACTCACTGGTTTTTAGCACATCTACCTTGCCCTGTCATGGTCCTCCTTGTCCATGATGAGTGTTCCAACTGCTGGTGGTTTTTTTAAGCCAACCAATCTGCTAGCTCATCACCTCACACTCCAGCTTGTCCAGACAGTATGTCCATGTTTGTGCCTGCAAGAGAGTTATCTATGCCTGGTATCCATTCATCTGTCCATTTTTAACTTTACAATAAACAGGCTGGGACACTTTTATTGCATTGGTGATTTGAACACCTATTATCCACTTCAAAGTTCCAGTGATCGCAATGGCTTCCAGTCTTATACTTGAGGTTGTAGACTTAAAGGGCACATTTCCCTCAGCAACAACCTTCCCTTTGGCTCTTGCTGAGAATATCCAGTCAGATTTCTCTCCACGCTGCACAGAACCATCTATATATATTATCACATCATCTGTACTGGCATTTTCATTTACAAACTGTTCTACTTCCAACTCTGCCACTCCATTGCACCAGTTGTTAGTCTATGCCCATTTAGATGACCTGGAGAAAGCTTCTCCTTTTCTGCCACTGTCAGTCCATTCCTACCTCTTGTGTAGTTTGACAAAGATATTTCCTTAATAGTATCCTCTCTTTGTGCCATTCATAACCTTCCTCACTTTATTTATCTTCATTTGGTGTCATTTAGGTTATTGTGTTAGGCTGTATGTTGTTAATGGTGACTCACATATGAGCCTTGTCCTGTACAAATGTGAGTCTAGGTTTCACTGATGTAAGCTCCAGTGTATACCTCTCATCATTGTGGGGGTACCTCATGTACAACCCAAGACAATTTGCATTCCTTCATTCTGTATTTAACTTTTCACATTGACAAGCATATGGTGTTAAAATATCCAGCCCACAATCAGTTTGAGAGAACAAGATGGTTAAACAATAATAATAATAGTCACTGTTCCATTTGCATGGCTACCAGAATCTTCAGTGCTGGTAAGCTATGTGTGCATTTAGGAAAAGGTTGCACACAATACAAGCTATGGTCACATGTCACACCTAGTTACTTAGATTGGCCAGGACAGGGGTCGGCAACCTTTTGTGAATATTGTGTAGAAGTAATATTGCAAAGTTGCTCAACATGCCACAGAAGTCTTGCAAATTGATCAACGTGCCAACCAAAGTCCACCACATTTTTATAAAGAACAACCCTTGAGTACATTAATTTGATGTAATTTTAACATGTTTCCAATACATTAAATAACTGCACCATATTATTTAATAACACAAACATTTGTGCCATGGTCTCATTGGCATAATACCAGCATGAATATGCAACAGCCAAGAGAACTTAGAGTTGGTGGTGGATGTGGTCGGGAAAGAGGGAAAGGATAGGATGGATATAGAACTTCATCAAGGCTGTTCCACACTCTGTTTGCATTAGATCTTCCGTCGCCCTGCTACTGAGTGAGTGCGTGGCGCAACACTGTGAGCTGTGAGTTTCATGTGAAATGCTTTTGAATCTGCCCAAGAGTTTTTGGAACGTGAATGCATGTTTGGAGCGATGGCAGATGGCTATGTCCCAGAGTTGACCGGTTTTTGCCTTATGCAGAAATGCGTGGCTGCTGGGCTTCTGGTTGACTGCCACTGCCATCGACGATGAACTGTATTTTCGTGGACTGTGTGGGTGAACATCTCGGAAACATACAGATGGGAAAATGACTGCAGATTCAATCAGAGATGAACTGTGTGTTTTGTGGGGGACTATTGTGTTGACATTCTGGCGGCGGCATTATGCACAGTGTATCTGTGCGGGCTGTTGTTTGTCGAGACTCCTGTCTTTTCCACTTTTCACATTGGGCAGTGGGGAGCATTTTGTGTGATATTCACTGGCACAGGAACGGAGCATAATGGGAACAACCCGTTGCTGTGAAGTTGGAACTGCGACTAACTAACTAACTAACTAGATCATTTTTTAAGAACTAATGTCTAATCCCTTTCATGTTAAAGGGATGTGACATCAAGAATGGCTTTAGAAGTATTATATGCTTCAGTTAAATTAACCAATGCACATTTTTTTTATTATCAGTGACTTTATTCAAGTCACTGAGTGTGCCATTGAAAATTGTTCCACGTGTCACAGGCTGCCGATGTCTGGGCTAGGTAATAAGTGGTTACTAAGTAAGCTGCCAATAACCTGTCAGAGATGAAAATCATGACCCACCTCTAAGTGGAGTCTACTGGAAACTGGGTCATGAAGTCTCTAAGCATGTTGTGGCTCACTTGTGGGGCATTATCCACCTGGTTAAATGTTCACAGAAGTTAGGCCTGGTATACTAGGCTGCTAGGGAATTAGTATGGTTCAGAGAAATATCTTAACAGGATGAATTTTTCAACACAATCTTCTTAACAGATTCTATAAGTGACAGAACTGAACAGTGAAAGCGAAATATTTAAAAGTGCTGACAACATGGATCAGTTGCCTGTGCAGAATTTTCAATGTGACAAGAAGAGAAGATCAGAAATATTGACATAAAAAATGGATTTAGACCACTACACACCAAGGAAGATACAGAGGAGGGAATCCTAGCACTTAGAGACTGAATGGTTTGATGTGCAGTGAGGCTAATCTGACAACCAAGTAATGCAGTGAAGATAGTACACATTTGATGAGTGCGCACATTAGTGAAGTTGATAGGGAGCTGTGCCGATGCCATGATTGCAATTGTATGAGGGTTCGAGACCTGCGTTGGTCATCTCGCTAAGTGAGAGAAAGTCTGGCCACCTATCCTTCCAATGTATTCAGACCTACAAAATCTGGTAGCCCTATCACAGAGTCATCATAACAGGCAGCTGCTTCAGGACAAATTATTTATGAAGGGGATGATGCCTTGTCAGATTATTCATTCTGAGGTCACTAAATGTCACTCCTCCATTCCATATTTTTGTGAGCTGCTTATAAACTTATTTTTGGAAGGATGGGTGGTAGTTCCCTACATCTTTGATGGCAGTTTATGGCTGTCGGGACAAGTGAGTACACTGCTTTGGTCAGGTGCGGAGTTGTCCGTGTATTCCAGTGGGTACTCGGTGCCCTGAACTGCCACACTCGAGTGTGTTGCCCATCCTCTGTTGCTAGGAGGAGACTACCATACTTATTTTTTATTGGAATGCTGTAAGCACACCATATATATAGGTAATTTTAAATTGTGACTGGATATGTCAAATTTACTAATGAAATAAATAGTATATTTGTGATGCTCGTATATAAAAGAGTGTTTCAGGCGCAATAAAACCAACGATTTAATCCTTTTATAAACTGAGTATTGCAGGTGGGGGGGGGGGGGGGGGGGGGGGGGGGGGGTTGTCTTTTACTGTGTTATAAACAAAATGTTAAAGTAAATATGTACCTGGTGTGATCATTAGTACTCATCAACCTTCAGAGATATTCAGCTAAACTGTGTGTATTGCAGGAACACCCCCAAGCTGTGTCTCTTCTCTACCCATGATTCCACAATGACCGGTTTGCTGGAGGCATTAGGTATATGGACTGACCAGTGGCCACCCTTTGGGGCCAACATGCGGATCGAACTCTACAAAGATATGAACAGTCCTGAGTACTATGTCCGAATTATATATTGTGGGCAGGTAAAAAGAATTAAGTTTCCTTTGTTCTCTCTGCTGTGGTGTTCAGTGTTATCATTGGTGTTTGGTTAGGGTATTTTGATAAGGGGGAATTCAGTCAGTTGTCCATTTTGTTCCGACATTTACTGTATTCATTTGAAGATAGCTGGTGTGGGCCACAGCCTTTTTCTCATGTGTGTATGGGAGACCGTCTTCAGGGATATGTTCCTGCTATGATATTACAACTGAACTCCTGTATCAGGAACCTGCCATGTGTCTATGATGTGTAGGACCAGCACATTTTGTAGGCCTGAATGTACGGAGTATCCAGTTTTCCCTTCCTGTAGCGAGCGATGAGCCCAAATATCAAACCCTCATCTGACTCCTCATGCCATTGTCGGTGCAACGCCTTAACTGTTCTACCTCCCATCATATGTGCTAGACTATAATGGTAGAGACTTATGGTGTGTCTTGAATCTGGTGTACAGTTGGTATTTCATTCTGTTGTGGTCTGTTCAGAGAAGTTTGATAAAGTGATTTCTATAGATAGTTTGTAGTTACGATCTTTGTTAAATTTGGCGTAATCTTTCTTCCACATTGTAGTCATATTACTAGTCATATTACGGCAGGTTCTCACTTTTTGTCCAGTCTGTCAGCTGTTTCTCTTGATTTTTGCAGTACCAATGTATCCACTGAAGAATGACTTCTTCCTGAAAAGTGTATCAACTGAATGACCACTCTCTGAAAGGTGTATCCACTGGATGACTATGCTCTGAAAGGTGTATCCACTTCATGACTACTTTCTAAAAGGTATATCCACTGGATAACTACTCAAAGGTGTATCCACTGAATGACTACTCTCTGAAAGGTGTATCCACTGGATAGCCACTCTATGAAATTTGTATCCACTGGATGGCTACTCTATGAAAGGTGTATCCACTGAATGATCACTCTGAAAGGTGTATCCACTGAATGATCACTCTGAAAGGTGTATCCACTGAATGACCACTCTGAATTGTTCACTGAATGACCACTCTGAATTGTTCACTGAATGACCACTCTGAATTGTTCACTGAATGACCACTCTGAATTGTTCACTGAATGACCACTCTGAAAGGTGTATCCACTGAATGACCACTTGGGTCTAATGTGGACAATAATTAATAGTTTGGTATTCTTGGTGATTGTTAAATCTTGTCAATTATGGCTGTGGTGATTAAAATATTGAACTGATTGTGGTGAATACAAGAGAGGAGAAGGTGGTTCTGATGTGTAGCTAAGATCACAACAGGGACAGTCAGCATCCACGCCCTTTGATTTCTGCTGGTAGAGACTAAAGTTTATTGACTAGTCCTGAGTGCAGTGATGATGATTCTTCATCATCATCATCATGCAGCGGTTCTTTAGCAAATCATCTCTTACCATGGCTGGCTGGACAGTTTCTTGATTCATGGCCAGTTCTTCTGCCTCAGTGTGTCTTCAATGTCTTGTGTCTATCTTCGTGCTGATGTACTCCAGCTACTTCTTCCAAGAGATTTGCCTTCCGTCACTGTTCATTCTACATGACTTAATGTAATATGGCTAAAGTATTTCAGTTTCTGAGCCAGTTTTCTCTGATATGCAGATCTCGTGGAACGTCAGTATTTTCTTTCTTTGTCCACGATATTCCTAGGATTTTTCTGTAACATAGTTCAAAGGTCCAGATTTGTCTTCAGTATTTGCATCATAAATATTACCAGCGCGACTTTTTCATTTTATATGATTTTATTTATCTGGTATGGTCATGTCTACTGCAGTCATGAGTGCTTATATTTCAGCCGTGAATGTGCTGTATAAAGTGAAACAATACCATTATGAACACACATTGTCACCAGGTGCAAAGGATCAACTCTCAGAAGGAAGACTTCATGCACTGGAGTGACTTCCGTAGCAGCATCAGGAGGTTTGTGATCCGTGAAGGTGAATACTGGGATGTTTGCTGCTCAGATATCCTGGACAAGTTGGGGAAAAGTGAGTGATACCTTTCCATTTTCAAATATAGATCAAAGGTCAGCATGGCTGAATGGATAAGAGCACTTGCTCTTAAACTTCCATTGTGCTGATTTCGAGGTAGTGGGTTCAATCCCTGCACAGGTCAGTTGGGCTAAAATGTTGACTTGGGGATGTCAATTTTAAGTACCTGAGAAGCTGGAGTGGGCTTGCCTGATGGAGAGGGACACTGGTAATAGCGAAAGCTAATCCACAAAAAGACAAAAGACAGTCTAGTGCACAAGAAGTAGTAACATGTGTGTGGACTATGCTTGAGTTCAAGTAAGCAAATGCCAAAAAAAATACAAATATAGATCAGACTAGAAATTTCTGGTGCCATCTATTCACTGGACATTATTGGCCAATTTGGAGCAAGGATCCAGGATATCAAATGCAAATGTTGCAGGAAATGTATACATCATTGCATATATTCATAAATTTCTTTAAGGAAACAAATGAAACCTGCCAAGGACCACTCTTGTTGAAATGTCAAAAACGTGCCTGGTTTGGCCGTGTGACTTGCCACCACCGATTATCCAGGGTACACCTGAAGGCAGACAGTGAAGTGACATCATATGTGCCCTGCCAATTGGCATAGAATTCATGCATCTCCACAGGTCTTGGTACCTGGTGTTCTGGATTCTTCCTGTGTCCTCCATGCCACCACATCCAGCATCATTCTATTTGTCTGCCTAATTTAACAATCATCTCTCCAGTTGTCACGATGTATTTCAATGCTTCTCTTCTCATTACATGACCAAAACAATGCATTGTTGCCTTCTTAGATGTGTATATAATGTTCTACTGTCATTAACCTTTTCCAGGTTTCATTATTTGTTACTCTATCATCTCTGTTGCCGCCAAGCTCTTCCTGAGTAGTGAAGTGACAGTCAAAAAGAAATCATGAGTTGATCAGATTCTAATGGAACAGGTTACGACATTACCATGCTGTAATGTGAGGGAGTTGTGCGTGATATCAAATAATGTGGTTTGACAACCCAGTTGGGTAGAAGATGATGATGTGATAGGAGATAATTTCCGTTCATTTCTTTGATAATCCAGTAATTGCCATTTCATGCTTCTTATGTTCCCTGTGAAGTATAGGGGTGTTTGATCTTTAGTGCCCTGTGAAGTATAGGGGTATTTGATCTTTTGTTCCCTGTGAAGTATAGGGGTGTTGATAGATAAATGACTCTTACCCCCACACAATGAAGCATATTGTGATCCAGTCACATATATTTTTGTTATAGACCAATCAGCGTTAGATGAATGATGTGGTCATCATGCAGGCTCCCTGTACATCCTAGAACCTCATTTTAGGCTTGGTCAGCTTGGAAGCCCAGGTACATTTTTAAATCCTTTCCTTACGGGGGATTTGAACATGACCTCTGGGCCGGCTGGCAAGTATGCTAGTCACTGTGCTACCACAGCTTATGGACTGGTCATTCCTGGATTGAATATTGGATTGTTGTCTTTATGTACCTGCCAATTCTTGGGGTAATGAGGATTCCTTCCCCAATGAGAGATACTACATACTTTTCTCAGCTGCTGTAAAAGAGGGGAGGGTATAGGCCTTCACAATTACTGGGACTCAGTATTATGAGGTCTGGTGACCTTTCATGGCAAGGGATGAATTGTAACAGATACATTTGAAATAAGAACAGAAGTGCAACAGGCCTTTTGTCACCTTTATTCTTACTGGATTGAAGCACTACCACCAGAAATGGAATTTAGTTGATTCTGACATGATTCTCCCATTCCACAATGCAGGATTAAACACAATAAATTAGGTCTACAAATGCATGGGGAAAGTCAAAGATAACCAAGCAAATGACAATCGATCCCTGGTGAAACTTCAATATGTGGAATAACAGCATTAGAAAATGTGTATCAATTACTATTGCTGGATTAGAATATGGAGAAAATGATTAATAAACTACATACATTCACAGAATCATTAACGCAGAGCTTATGGAGAGAACTAAGAGATTCAAGTGAATCTCCCTTAATGTCTTTGCAACATCAGGACATTTGTATAGCCCGCTGTTCTAGTTAATATGGCAGAACCACCTGTTGAATAAATGGATACATATGTCACATGCTTTTAATGTGCAGCTGTTTCTCCTGTTTATTCTTCATAGCCAGGTTAATGATATATAATATATATATATATACATATTTAGAGTAAAATCTACTTTGTGGGAATATAAGTGTGAGCTGCTGGTATTGCAAGTCTCAGCCCAGGTTTTCCCAATGGCCAGCACTTAAAAATCTTGTTATGTTGCCTCTGCATGGAATAGGTTCCAGCTTGCAGCAAGGATTACCATGCCTCGCTCCAGATGTGAAGTCTCGTGCCAGGCATATGGCAACCTGCTGGTTTCTTAGCATGGAAATAGGGAAGGAGGACTTTGTAACACAATCCCTGCTGACACTGGATTGGGAGAAGTTTCTATACCAACCTGTCCTATAGATGCAGCAAACCCTTGTCAGGGTGCAGACATAACCATAACTGTTTACTGATAAGCTATTGATGCACACATGGGATATGTATGTGTTTTACTGATTGTGGACAAGAAATAGTAAGATAACACTAGAGCACTGGAATAGATAGGAAATGGATAATAAATGGTTGATAACACATCAGAGCCATTAGATACAGAACAGATATAGTAAAGAGACAGCCAAAGAACATACAACAAAATAGTAAATGACAAATGAGTGAACAGAAATAGACAGTTGAAGACACAGAACAGAAAATAGATAGCAAATGATACCAAAAAAACTATTGCTGCTGTTAATGTAGTCACTGTAAAAAGTCTTGTGATACACAGGGGAGCATCTATTACTGTTACTGAACAAAGATGCAGTTAGCTTATGAAGTCTTCTCAGGTGTCAAATGTTACTGTTTAGATAATTAAACAATCTTTCAGGAGTTATCTAATGTTATTGTTGCACTCTTTGCAGATAATTATGGTGAATCTACAGCATCCGGGGTACCCGCAGGGATGTAACTTTTCATCAGGCAAGTAGATCTGTATTGTGCCTTCTGTTTTTGTTACACCTGGAATACCAAATTAATGCATAAAAAGAATTAATGACATCACTAGAACACACACCGGTCTGCCTAAAAGCCGATGGCAAAATCGTAATAGAAAAAGATAATTTTACATGAGTGGTCAGATTATATGAAATGAAATACCTTAAGATGATACAAGAGAACAGTATAGTCAGAATAATATTGAAGGGCACACATTTGAGGATGGAAGTTCAGAATGCTCTCTCTGGTCCAGACATCACAATAGAAATATCAATGCTTTAGAAGAATATGGAATAGACCAGGTCACCAGACTGCTGAACATAATATATGATATTTATTCCAAGTCTGATTAACATAGAATAGTTAGTATAAATGAGCCACATCATGAAGATATTGTCAGAAAGACAAATTAAAAAAAAAAACACACAAAAATTGGAAACAAAAATGAAGTAGGATATATCAGCCTATTAAGAGGTGTGCTACAGGGTTATGTCTATCATCATCATCATGTGCCATGAGTGGCTACAACGCCAGACTCCTTCGGGAGACCCGGGTTTGATCCCTCGGTAAGGTGTGGGATTTTTTTTTCTGTTGGGGGCAAAAAGAAAATCCTAACCTGCACAGTTCGCGACGACTGCACTAGTCAGGCGGCCTTAATTCTTCAGGCTCAAAGACCCCTCTGCCATACACCGCACAGTAAATGGCAGTTTTTTTTTTTTTTTTTTTAAATGTCTAATTTCTCTAATCAGTTTACGATTTTCATTTGCTTCTTGTAGGACTTGGTGGTTTTTCTGTTTGTCCACCATGGTATTCTTTGCATTTTCTTTCAGAAACCAACATATTCATAGTCATCAGATGTTTTTCAGCCTGTTTGCTCATTCTCCGCGCTTCACATCCATACAAAAGCACAGGTTCTATGTGCCACCTGAACACACTTTTTCTCATTACAGATATCTTTTTATTGGCCAGTATGTTTTCCATCTTACAAAAGGCTACCTTCGCCATGGCGACTCTTGTTCTGATAATATCTTCAAGGCATCTCCCATCAGATATTATGACTGTTCTGAGATTATTGTACCGATTCACTTGCTTAATATTCCCATTACTTGTATATTACACTGGTATTTCTTTTTTCCTAGTGGCAACCATAATCTGTCTTCTTACAATGTAATCTTAACACTAGTTGTTCACTGTGTGCAATAACCGCATCTACTAAATGTTGCAGATCCTGCTTATTGTCTGCAATCAATACTGAATCATCCACATATCTTCAACATTTCTGAAAATATTTTCACTGTACAGGGGAGCAAGATCTATTTTCTATGAGATTGCAATACATGTTTTTCTTGGCATCTATAAAGAAGATAGTTTGCCATTGTTTTAACTTTCTTAGAAGTGACAATACTGGTGGATGTCTGTAGCCATTGTCTCCCACAAAAAAGAGATCCTCTGCCTAGCGTCGTGAAGTTGGAGACCATAACCTACAACTATCTGTTGGCTGCTCTTCTACTTCATCCACCACCTGCACCCATGGCTTCATTATACAATGAAAATATTTTTAGAAATTTATAAGATAAGAGAGGAATCACTATTGGGAGATGTAACATTAGATGTAGATGATATATTATTGACTGCAGACAATGGGCAGGATCTACAACATTTAGTAGATGCTGTTGTTGCATACAGTGAACAACTAGGGTTAGAATTAAATTGTAGGTCACAGATTATGGTTTTCACTTGGAATGTAAATGGTAAATTCTTATTAAAACAAATGAATCAGTACACTTATCTTGCAACAGCCATTACTCAGATGCATTGAGATTAGAACAAGAATCACCATGGCGAATGTAGCCTTTTGCAAGATGGAAAACATACTGACCAATAAAAAAATGATTATGTCAATTGCAACAAGAAAATGTTCCTATACTTTTGTATGGATGTGACGCATGGGAAATGAGCAGACAAGCTGGAAAAACTTCTAATGGCTGTAGAAATGTGTTTCTGAGGAAAACGCAAAGAATACCATGGACCAAGTCCCGCAATAAACAAATGAAAACTGAATACCATGGAACCAAGTCCTACAAGACACAGATGTGAGAATTATGTTGTGTTCTAAATGTTTGTAGAGGGGGGAGCTGTTTATTCATGCAAAATAATTGTAGAGGGGGAGCTATGTAGCCATGCCTATATATGATATGCCAGTAGTCAGATTTCTTTGTGAGTTAACAGTGTATGGGCCCATGCATCTGTTGGTCGGGGGAGACGGCCTCATTTGAAACATATGTAGTAGAGATTCTGCTGTCACTAAGGAGGTTAGAGAGTTGAAAAATCCCTTGAAGCTGTGTTTATTATGCAGGAGAGAGAGTTTGCAGATTCCATGAATCAGTCAGGTTTGCATTTCTTTCCGCCATATCAGTATAAGTTGGGGGGGGGGGGGGGGGGGGGGGGGAGACCTGCCATGCTTAGTGGTCTAAATCTAGAAAAGATCAGTGCTATGAACACAAAAAAGGAAGTGCGACAATTGATTGCTTTTGGTGAGTGTGGCAGAACAGATAGTCAGTGTTGAGGATATCTGGCTGACCAAATAAACTTGCATTTCTTTTTCATTTTATTTCTTCAGATTGTGAGAGATATCCCACTACCAGAAAGCGTTACTCAAAGTTTTTTAAAATTTATTATATATACCTTACCCTTTATAAAATAAATGATTTTTATTTGCATATTTTATTTTTTGTTTTGTGTGTGTGTGTAGAAGCTGTGTGTGCTGACTTTTTAAAAAAAAAATGGTTATGAACAGTCATTCAGGCAAATGGAACTACTAAACATTTTGTTTAAAAAAAGGTTTAAAAACTTTTTTTAAATTAAAAAATTTTATTATGGTTGATTTGACATTAGAAAGCAATGGCAAACTACTGAACGTAACACTTGCCTAGTACATCAACAGCAGCTGAAAAATGCTGGTGTTGACTGCAACGTCCAGAACAAAACTTTTTGTGTGTGTGTGTTGTTGGGTGTAGTACATATAAAGTTATGTTAAATTTCATTTCCACTTTTAAATGAGCAACTTTCAATTATATAGAGCGTTCACAAATGTTTATCCTCATTTAAAAGTGGAAATGAAATTTAACATAACCTTATATGTACTACACCTAACAACACACACACACATAAAGTTTTGTTCTGGAGATCGCACAGCAGATCTCAATGTTAATATGCAGTATATAATTTACAGGCCAGGGACATGTTGGTATGGGAGCCGGTCGTTCAGAAAGCAATAGCAAACTACTGAACATAAAAACTTGCCTAGTACATCAACAGCAGCTGAAAAATGCTGGTGTTGACTGCAACGTACTGCAAGGGATATGCAACACAAAATTTCTTTTTTAATTTGAAGAAGAAAAACAAAGGTCGGAGATGACGTGCATATTATGAAATATATCTTCACATGGAAACTTCAGTAATGAATATTCCCCATGGTGCATGAGTAATGAATATTCCCCATGGTGCATGAGAATGTCCTGATGAGAAAGCACATCATGAACAAAAACCATTCTTACCCTGACATGTAAACCAAATTTGTTTCAAAAATGTTCACCAAACCAAAGACTTATCTATGATTTTAGTTACCTTTGGAGCTATCAAAGACACTCCTTGGGTGGGAATAAATATAAGATGCCAGGAACAATTTCGTAATGATGCAACACATACTTTTCACAAAATTGAACGTGAATGAGGGCAAACATTTGTGAATGCACTAACTACTTTGACTTACTATTTTCTGTTCAATGTTAATCTGAAATATTCTTTGAGTAGCAGCAGCATGGTTGTAGAGAAGAAATATGCTGAGATATGGATAGCTGTAGCAGTTACAAGATCTGAAAACGAGGGACATGTGAAGTTTGTGGGGCACAGCAGAAGACGTGATCTAGAACAATTTGACCCTATGTGGGGGAGTACTAGCGAAGAGTGCAGTGATGAGGAGAGCTTAAAACAAGCAACGTGAATCTTTGATGTACGAACATTTTTGGAAATGACCATTAGATTATGACATCCATGTTGAATTTTTTGATTAAACATGGCAGCGTCCACATGCTAGTAGTAGGGACTGAAGAGCTTTTAAAGTTTATCATGGGATGTGTTTGATTACACAAAATAATATGGCAGTTAAAATTATGGCATAACTTTCACAATGTTGTAATATCATATATCAAGTGAGGCCTGTATAGATGAATATAGAAACTCAAAACAATGTTTCCCTGTTGTGAGAGAAGAGGTATACAGATGCACAATTTATTGCCTGGCATATTTTGCTGCATCTTGCACAAAACAAATTGAATACACAAAATGGACAAATGTTAAAGTTTGCGGAGGGCAGTGCTATTCATTTAGAATAGCAAACAAAAAGATGGTTTAGATTACCCTGGCCGACCCTATGCGAATGTGTTGTATTTTTTACTTTATTGTGTGTGAATTCTACGATATGTACGTGATGAGAGATGCAGCTACAAACAAAATAACCCCAGGCAATAAATCGTATTGTTTATCTTCAGTGTTCAAAAATACAGACTGTCACATAAGGCTAAATTTCCCTTTTTTTTTTAAGGAGATCGAAATAGGAGGCATCTCAAGTAATAGAATTTTGAAAATGACGTGGATATTAAAAGCTAGCAAATATATAAACACACAATTGTAATCTTGATGAAATAAATGTCTCTCCCTACAACTTCGAGTGGAGAGTTGTTCAGTAGCACTGCACTTTCATCATGCGACAGAACTCATTCAGTGGAGGCATCACTCCGGACAAACTACCACTGCCTCTTTTTGATACCATGACTTCGTAGCCATCATCACCGCTCTTTTGACCAGACAGGCTGACTGCTTGTTGGCGTCCAGACAGCGAGGTCAGGAGCTTGTTGAGTATCGGCGTTAGGTTGCTGCTCTCCTTGGTGGCCAACACACTGGCTGTGTTGTAGGGCGGCAAGACTTCTGCCAGACTTTCAGGGGACATCTTGCCTGGAGAGTATAGTAGTGTAGTCAGTGCTGTGGTAAAGGCCATCTTGTGGCAGTGGCGGACTGACAGTTAGTTGTATATCCTTTACAGGACGTCACAGTCAACACCAGCTTTTTGTGTTTTGCTATTGTGATCCCTTGGCAATTTTATGTTCAGTAGTTTGTATAGGCCAAGATGGGGGGTCAGTGAGAGGAAGTAAACAGGCTAAGATGGGGGTCAGTGAGAGGAGGTAAACAGGCTAAGATGGGGGTCAGTGAGAGGAAGTAAACAGGCTAAGATGGGGGTCAGTGAGAGGAGGTAAACAGGCTAAGATTGGGGTCAGTGAGAGGAGGTATAAACGTTAACATGTGGGTCAGTAAGAGGAGGTATACACGCTAAGACGGGGGTCAGTGAGAGAAGAGGTATAAAGTCAGCCCTGACCCCAGCAAGGCCCAGAGCATGGGCATTTTTTTCTTTACCTTCGAACTGGACTGCAATCATCCCCAGCCGCTATGTGTGATTCACGTTCAGTGGTTTGCCATTGCTTTCTGAGCGAGAAGCCAATATATTCGAACATGCACCCGAACGATGCCATCCGGAGCACTGTTTACTGGGGACATACGCACGATTGTGTCAAACAGTTGCCGTGCGATTGCAGACAACGGGGGTTGCTCCAGAGCAGTGGTTCTCAAGCTTTTCAAGTAGAGGGCCATATCTATTATTTTCGGTAGTTAAGCGGGCCACAACGTTATAAAATTATAACAGTCTTGCAATATCATTCTTACCTTTCTTTTTTTTTTAAAGTCAAAATTTTGTTTAACAATACATTTTATATCAGTTTCGAAAATCGCTATTAATGTAATTAATTTACAATTGTAACTGTTCTTCATAACCAGTTACTTAAGTTCAGATGCCAGTTTATCAATGTCTGGGCATAAGTCTGTCGTGTCCAAAGTCATAAGCGCAGCTAGGTTACAGTCGGTGAGTCTGGAACGTTGCTTGATTTTTATAACGGTCATTGCGGAAAGTGACTGCTCGCATCTGTAAGTCGAACCAAAATGACAAATGTATCTCTGGGCGAATGAACGCAAGTGTTCAAATTGTTCGACAGGCAATAGACGCCATAATGAAATTATATGATCAGCTGAAGGTGAAGCAGGTAGCTCCAGAAATGTACATCTCAGTGCAGAATTGCATTTCAAATCAATTACTTTGTGCTAAAGGTTTTGCGCACTCTGAATGGTCGGCAAGGCTGGGATATGGGAACTTCATAATGTTTCATTGTGAACTGAACAGGCGCAAATTATTGCACGCTGACGGGGCTCTCCGAGTGCATTTTTGAAATTATTAAAATATATTATATTAAATAACGAGGCCTCGCGTGCCACTTTCTGACAGCTGGCGGGCCACAAGTGGCCCGCGGGCCGTGGTTCGGGAACCTCTGCTCCAGAGCAAGCTAAATGGAGCAGTTTATTTGTAACAAAGCAAAAGATCATTACTCGACAGAAATGCATCATATCTAGTTACTTCAAAGGCCAAGTGCCCGACTCCGGCATGCATGTGTTTAAGATTTGCTTCCTCTAGATACATTCCATTCATGGTAACGGACGCACCTCGTAGCTCTTTTTCCTAATAGTCTTGGCAGGGCAGCGGAATTACGGCCTTATCTCCATTGTCAACTGCCGTGGAACTTTTAGCTTGCTTACGGTGTCTCCTGTTTTTCGTCCTTATACGAGAAGGTATAACCTCCCAGTCACGGGTAATTGACAAGCAACTCGTAGATGCACGCGTATCACTGCCAGAACTAGGCCAGGCCAAAGGGTGAGAGTTCGAACGAGGCTGAATATTATAATTATTTGCTTTACGCACACACGTTTTAGGGCTTGAATATAAGGACGGCTTATGTGAAGCTTGGACAATGAGCAGTCAAGTTGAAAAACATCTGTTGCCTGTGGAAATGTGGTTTCTGATGAGAATGTAAAGAATACCATGAACATACGGAAAAAATCAATGACTAAGTACTACTAGAAATAAATGAAAATCATAAATTGATTAGAGAAATTACACGTAGACAGTGAAACATGTTTGGACATGTTATAAAAAGAAATAAATCGGAGAACTTGGTGACAACTGGCGAGATCGAGGGGAAGAGCACAAGGGGGAGACAGAGAAGTAAATACCTGGATGGCTTGACCACGTGGCATTTTAAAGACAGGAACACTGAGCTGATCCACGACTCTGGTGATCGAGTGAAATGGCGAGTCATGACCGGCATGGCACATGATGTATTGATACACATGCTAGTGGGAACCGAGGCAGTGCAGTGGCTAGCACAAAGCTTGCTACCCAGTGGTATGTAATTCGAATCTCTATTCCTGCGGGGATGGACTTTTTTTTCCCCATTGACTCCCAAATTGTATTACATGTAAATGAATAATTTAAAGGTCCCCTTTACACAAGAGGTGTACTGTGCAAATTACGCTCACAGGTTTGTATAGTCAGTCGGCACTTGGAGTAAGCGGTCAGTACCACATGGACGCCTCTGCCTCAAAGGACATTTACTAGTGTCTATCTGAGGCCGGTTCTACCTGGGAACTCTGGCCACATTGTAAAATCCTCCTCGACGGGTAGGAACGCATGACCACCATGCCACAGGCAAGCGTGTGGGTTACAACAGTTCCTCCTGCCGTGATGACCCAACATAACATGGGCATCAGAAGGTGTCAAGGCAAGTAATAGTGACTGGCTTGATATTGACCATGTCACATTAATACACACACAATCAAAATGCAGAGGTTCTAGAAAAACTGGGAATGAAGAGAGGGTTGATGAAAGAAATAAAGAGGAGGCAAGTGAAATATTTCGGCTACGTTAAAAGACATGATACTCTTATAAAAATCATACTGGAGGGCAATCGAGCAGGAGGTAGACAACGATACAAATGGGAAGATTCAAGAGATGGACGAACATCAGCTTGACAGAATGTACAGTCAGGACGAGAGACAGACAGTGTTGGAGATCCATTGCAGCCAACCTTCATAGTGAAGACGGCACCTGAATGATTTATTGATGTTTAATACGTAAAACTGAGGCTAACACCTCAGGTGTTGAACATTTCTTGAACTCCAGCTGGTGTATGCATTTGCAGGGTTGGTTCATTTTAAAATTCGGCTTCCATTAGATACAAACTGTCTTATCAGAGTTAGACGGTACCTTTCAGTTTTATAGACCAGTACCCTAACTGCTCGATCACCTTATCAGATACACATTCCCACTGGACATTGGGTTGCAGTCCGCTGACCATGAAATAGCCTTAATCTGTGTATGAAACAATACCACCTTGGTCTAATACAGTGGTTCTCATCCTTTTTTGGCCCATGCTCCCCTTCACCATATGTTCAGAATGTCATTCCCCCACCCCCTTTCGTATCCCCTTCCCTATAAATTCCCCCGCCCCTAAACAGGATACATAAAAATGGAAGCTAAATTTAATAACACATACTAGTATAGACGTCTACATAAAACGTGATTTGTGTGTCTATTTACGTTATAAAATGAATTTCAGAAGGATGAGAAGTATAGAACCGTAAAGTATAGAGGAAAAAATAATATCAAGTAGTCGGTTCTTGTATTAATGTGATCTTGAAATAATCTTAATTTCCCCCTGGAAACCCTAAAATTCCCCGGGGGGGGGGGGTAGAGATTCCCCACAAGTTGAGAACCACTGGTCTGATAGCTTGTGATATGCTGAACCACCACCTTGTTATATCCTATCATGCCCGTAGATGTGAAGTTCCAGTATCAGTTTTGCACACCCCACTGGTTTATAGGTGTGGAGGCGGAAGGGGGAGAGCCCTGCGACACAATCCCCATGAACATCATACGGGATCCGGAGAAAAGGCTACATCAGCCTCGCTGACCCGCCAGCCCTTTTGAGGGCTGAAACTGCTTGATGGTCTTCTAGAGAATTCACCAACCAATCAATCACACAAGTATGGATATATTGGCTAATAAAGGCAACAATTTAATGTAATCGCAGTCAGTATATAACAGTAACTACAGAATATAAAGGTAACAAAGGCAAACACGTCGCAGATATCACAACCTGCCAAATATGATTCACGATCTCATGCCAGTTCCCTCCTCTCATGTATTTTCATGGCCAAGGTGACTGTATTGCCCTGTGTCAATCTTCATGCTCATTAACACCAGCCTTCTCTTATGTGAACCATGCTTTCCATCACTGCTTTTTCCAAATCACTGTCATTGCTGCGGTGTAGGACGAGGAGGTCTTGAGCCTGAGGAATTAAGGTTGTCAGCCTAGTGCAGTCGCCGCGAACTGTGCAGATTAAGAGTGTCTTTAAAATTTTCCAAATCACTGATGTCAAATTATTTCTACTTCCGAGACAAGATGATGTTTATGAGACACTTTTTCGATGTTGAAATCTTGTAGAATGTAGCTTTAAATTCTTGGTCCATAATAGAACTTTTCTGTAACATTTACGTTCAAAAGCTCCGGTTTTATTCTATAGCGATTGGGAAATTCTCTGTGGCTCAGATCCATATGTTGGCACAGGAAAGATGCGCAAACATGTTACTTTTGGCTGCTGGTGTTGGGCTTAAAGATTCTTAACACTTGTTTTAGCCTCTGTTACCAGATGTCACACTACGATAAAATTCCTGCTCAAAAGAACACAACGACCAACAACATTTTGATAACTTGTGTTATCGTTATCAATGTCGAACATGGACTTTTAAGCAGAGACCAAGAACTAAATTTCATATGTAAATTGTGTTTATGACACATGAATGGAGTGGGAACCGATGATAATACACCACAGGAATAACACTTCAGAATAATAGATACATATGTTGGTTGTTTGGTGAATCCTCTGATAGACACGAGTTTTAACTCCGTCAATTGTAATAGAATCCAGTTTTGTCTAAAATAAATTTAGTTACATATCTTTTTGATGGCGTCGCAGTCAACCCCAGCATTTTTTGGCTGTTCGTAATTTCTTGGCAAGTTTATGTTCAGTAGTTTGCCGTTGCTTTCTGAACGACCGGCACTTTAATAAGACTAAATATCCGACAACTCTGACGTCAATAGGCTTGTCATATGTTTATGTTTCCAGCAGCTTAAACCAAACTTATCATACATCATGTATCCAACAACTCAAAACGTCAACAAACAGCCGACAGCTCAAAACGTCAACAAATTTGTCATACACCATATTTTCAACAGTTCCAGAAATATGCTATGTAGCATATTTCGGACAGCCCAGAATATAAACAAACATATCATACAACATTTTCAACAGCTAAAATGTTTAAACATACAACATATTTTCAACAGTTCCAGAAATATGCTATGTAGCATATTTCGGGCAGCCCAAAAAACAAAACATATTATACAACATTTTCAACAGCTAAAATGTTTAAACATACAACATATTTCACGAACGTAAAGTTACTAACCATGCCCCGTCATTAGATATCCTAAAAGCAAGATTGGTAAATCCTTCTCTTTGACCTCAGCGCCATCGTAGGCCGAATCTTGCGTGCTGTCTGTTCACACAACAAATACAACATAACATGTGAATATACCAAGCGAATATGTGGCTCATATGGTACATTTAAATACAGCACATTAACTGAAAGCGAATCATGGACAATTAGCAGGCAAGTGAGGTATTATGTGGAAGCTACGGCAATGTGTTTGTATAGAAGAATTAGTAGAACGGATAGAAAGACAACTGAAGACATCTTGAGAGAAGTTAACTCACAAAGGGTCAACTGTTTACTGGCATCAGGAGGTAGTCCGCATTCTTCGGGCATGTCACGAGAAAGGGAAAGCTGCAGTATGTCTTACAACAGTAAGGTTGAAGGGGAAGAGAGGCAGAGGAAGGCCAAGAGAGAAGATTCTGGATAGTTTGACGACAAAGCATTAAGTAACGTCGCTATGGCAACTGATCTGCAGTATAAGAGATAGAGGGCGGTGGACAGACATATGATTACCTGACCTCAAATACCGGAAAGTCTTCCACTAATCAACTGCATTATTTGCCCCGGGACTACCCTTATCTTTATCAATACATTAATTGCCGTTTCACTTTGCTCTGGGTATTCTGTTCAACAGTATCTAGTGTAAGTCTAAGCAGATGTTGCTTTTATCCTTTCTATTATAAGACGTGGCTAATAAGCGTTTATGGTTGATGGAGTTAAACCGACACTGGGACGGAAGCGTTAAACCGACACTGACAGGAGTTAAACCGGCTCGGGGGGTTAAACCGGCGCACGGCGTGAGGTTAAACCGACACTAGGCGTGGGGGTTTAAACCGGCATAAGGCATGGGGAGGTTAAACCGGCACAATGCGTAGGGAGGGGGTTAACCCGGCGCTGGCAGGAGTTAAACCGGCACAAGGCGTAGGGAGGGGGTTAACCCGGCGCTGGCAGGAGTTAAACCGGCACAAGGCGTAGGGAGGGGGTTAAACCGGCACTGGCAAGAGTTAAATTGGCACTTGGCGGAGTTAAACCGGCACTGAGAGAGTTAAACCAGCACTGGGAGGGGTTAAACCGGCACTGAGAGAGTTAAACCAGCACTGGGATGGGTTAAACCGCTACTGGGAGGAATTAAACTGGCACCGGGAGGGGTTAAACCGGCACTGGGAGAGTTAAAATGGCACTGAGAGAGTTAAACTAGCACTGCGAGGGGTTAAACCGGCATTGGGGCACATATAATTAACCAACACTTTAAACAGAGTTAACGGAACGCCGATATGTTACTGGACTCATTAAAGGACAGAGTAGCAACAATATAGCCGCCCTTACATGTCATAAGCGGCGACTAAGGAGGGTTGGCGTGGGTTTCTAGCCCAGCAATGGGAACGATTGGCTGCAAGTTCCAACTAAACATGAACACGTCTACAAAGGGCCTGCTGTGAGATAACTGAACATCAATGCTCCTCTGGGTGATGAAAGGAGGGGGAGAATAAGAAGAGGGGTAGGTGAAGGAAGTAGGAGGAGAGAATGAAAAAGAATCAATGCAACAACTGTGTGGGACAAAAGCAATAAAAAGTATTTCATCTATGGTGAGACGTAGTAATTATAGTGAGTCGATTTCGTACATCAGTATGGTTTTGTGCCCTGATAAGTTGCATAGACGTTCGTCTCTCTCCGCACATCTCGATCCTCGGTGTTCTGACTGAATTCTATTCAAGATGATGATCTATGACACATGTGTCAAACACAAGGCCCGTGGGCCACATCCTGCCCACCGTACAATCATATCAGGCCCGAGAGGTCTTAACCGGCGTACAAATATATTCGGCCCAAGACAAATTTTTAGGCAAAAATGTTTTTTATGGTCACGATATAAAGTGCAAATCAAATTCCCTAATTAGCAGCCTTCTGAATGATAGGCTACCTGAGAGCGTTCTTGCTTCGATCAGAATAAGCGAAAATCAAAGTTGTGCAGTGAGTTAGTATTCGTCGTTATAGTTACCTAGCAACGTTCAGATGCTCGTTTTGGATTGGCGCATAAAAAATGAACGTAGTGTAATGCCTGGATATTACATCACCCTTTCCCGCTATGGCTAACCTGATATCAATCAAGTGTCTGTCGGTAGATGCACAATCCTTTAAAATCAAAGCTAGCCTTTAAAATGGCCCAGAGAAAAGTTGATTCTGAAAACAGAACCTTTCAAAGCCGCTGGGAGGCTGGATTTATGAAAAGTAATTTCGAGCTGTTTTGTAATCCCTTTGCCATGGATGTGGAAACTGCATCTGTAAATTTGCAGATGGCTTTAATAGAGCTGTAGTGTAGTGGGACACTAAAGGAAAAGTACGACACTGTGGGGCCTGCACAGTTCATTCGTTTCATTCCTGAATAGATGCTCCGGCTTCGTCTACATGCGGCTCAAACCTTGAGCATGTTTGGTAGCACATATCTGTGTGAGCAGCTATTTTCTGTGATGAAGATTAACAAAACATCACACAGGAGTCATCTCACTGATGAACACTTGCAGTCCATCATGAGAGTCTCAATGACACAAAACATTACTCCCAACATAAACGAACGTGTAGCCAAGAAAAGATGCTAAACATCGTGCTCTGACAAATTGACATAAGAGATGTGTGACATAAAAATGTGTATACCAATGATGTTTTATTATTAAAATTTTTTTCTGTTTTAATTTATATTAATGTTTTAAAAAGTTTAATTTTCGGCTTATTGAATGTTTATCCTGTCCGGCCCGCAACCTTACGTGTGATTTGAGTTTTGGCCCGCTGAGCGATTGAGTTTGACACCCCTGATCTATGCCATCGTCTTACACCATCATGCATTCCTCACGACCTAACAATTCTAACGCTGCTGAGCTTTCCAGTTGTCACAATGCTTTCCATGCTTCGCTTCTCATTACGTGACCAAAGAACATTGTCTCTTTTTTAGTTTAGTTTAGTCGACGGATCAACATCACGGCCCACGGGTGTAACCCATACGTGCTCCGTTCTACTCCTAACTCATGCCTGAGTCCGGAGAGTCTCAGTTCAGTGCACGAACTCCGTAGCACCAGCGAGGATCCTGAAATACTTTGGGTAGATGTTAAACTCGAAATTTTGCCCGGGCAGCGCCATTACGCTACTCTTTTTCAATTTCCAACTGCCAAGGGATTTTTTACTTGCGCAACTATACACACGGGCGTCCGATCTCACTACCCAGAGACCAGGGGAAATTTTGTTACTAGAAGTCCACGTGAAAAACCCGGGACCTCCAGCACTCGAGGCGGACACCTATACCTTGCGATCTCTCAGCCCCCCCCCCCCCCCCCCCCCCCCCCCCGAACTGTTTAACTGGAATTATCCAATTATCCTGTTTCATTGAATATTGTCAAATGAACCCGTTTCATCAAAATTATTAAATTATCCTGTTTCATCAAAAATGTCATATTATTTAGATAAGACCATGCTGATTACAAAATTCTACAATCTATACTGAAAGTAAAGTAAATAAAGGATTCTGGTCTACCCCTTTAGGGGTATCTATACCGTGCCAGCCGCTTATTTTATAACCCGATGAGGTCTCAATGAATGATGCCTACATTTCCTAGAATATTTTATGGAACTCATTTTAGGCGAATCGACCTAGAAGCACCAAGTCAATTTTGTTAAATCCCCAACCTCAGAGAGTATTTGGACCCAGGCAAACAAGCTAGCAATTGCATCTCCACAGCTCCCGTCCACACAAAACAATCTCAAATATTCTACACATACAATTGCAAATGTGAGTAACTGAAATTGTCAATCTATCTTGATAAGACCACGCTGATAACACAATTCTGCCATCTACATCTCTTTCTTATGTTATATATGTTATATATATATATATATGTGTGTGTGTGTATGTGTATGTGTGTGTGTGTGTGTGTGTGTGTGTAGGTGGATGGGTGTGTGTGTGTGTGTGTGTGTTATATTATGTTTCTTATTTTTCTCTTTCTTATAGTAGAAATTAATGTCTGTTTATAAAGATTTACTTTCAATTACTTTTTTTCAGGCAATAGTCACTTTGGCTGTCTCAAGTATTCACAACCTTTGTTGCAGAAAGCACATCTGTTGTCTCCAAGCTCTTCCTAATTTATTCGTTCACGTTGGTACATAAATTAAAATTCGCAAGCATAATTACAATAATTAGGTAAATATTTGCACCCAGTTGCTGAAAAGATTCACTACTCTTGCAGCCAATAATAATAATAATAATAATAATAATAATAATAATAATAATAATAAGTGAAGCTAATAATGCAATGTACAAAGTGAAAAGACAAATGCAGCCTTCAATACAACAAACTCCAGGAAAATGGATCTCACAATTTGGAAATCTGGCTAAATCGATTGCCTTCCGCTCCTTTCTTCTTGGCGGGAAAACAACTCGCCTGAACGTAATGGAGATAATTAATATTAAGTACCAGATCCTGTGACTGGCTGGGCGAAGTAGTCAGGTCAACGACAATGTTCTGGATCGCTCAAAGTACGTTCCATTTGAACATTCAAGCAACCACATTTACTTGTCGCAGGTGACAAACGACCGCAGACACTTTTAGAACACCTCGGTTTGATTTTAAGTATTTGTTGACTGCTGCAAGATCATGAAAATGTCTAATTTTTATTTCTAAATGGTATCTGTTCTGGTCTTCAGAGGCCAATTCTAGGCGTTCCCCGTTATGTATGTGTATTATGTGTGTGCCTATATGTTGTCTCGTTCGTCTCTTTTATTTATGTTGTTTTGTGCAAGTTTCATCTTCGTTTGGCGTACATTGTAATATTCTGTGTTTTGTTTTCGACTACTTGCGTTGTGTCTTTATAGCAGAGCTAAGCCAGTCTCCCTGGCCTAGGCGTTAACGACTTTCTTCGTAATCCCGTATATTCACGTGAGTAACGCAGCTTCGCGAGATACGGTAGCGGATCGCGTCGCGTTGGTAATCTACAGATGTATGTGAGCCGGTCGCTCAGAAAGCAATGGCAAACTACTGAGCGTAATCTTGCCAAGACATCAACAGCAGCTGAAAAATGCTGGTGTTGACTGCCATGTCTTGTAAAGGATATGCGAAAGAAAAAAGGTATATGTGCTTTCCACCGAAACACCCGAATTTTCCCCAACATTTCCCCCAAAAAATTTGCCTTCCCGGGTAGCTTGCATGTACTATGTGACTTGCGTTTTCCTCAAAATATTCTCTTAGACTGCAAGCGAAAGATTTCCTCGTACATCAACAATTGCCGTCATTCTCCCGCTAGATCCCTGTATGGTCTTCATACAGGTCAGCATTCGATCTATCAACCGTTGCCTGTAATAATAATATAAATAGAAAGATAAGTTTAAAGAAAGATAAGTACAGTTGGGTATAAAATGTCGCATGTGTATTGCAGAACGTCGCGATCAACCTTAGACTGATTTTCTAGGCAACTTTATGTTCAGTACTTTGTCATTGCTTTCAGAACGTGAAGTGACCGTGAACATACAAGTAGTGAATCCGGATGTTACTCCAAAATATCTGGCCAAAAGTTGGGTTTAAACACCAGCAGGCAGCCACAGCAGACATCAAGTTGGACATCAGACGAGGTCAAGGCGAAATCAAACACTTCCTGCCTTCAGGAAACAGTCCCCAACCAACTCCGAGAATACCGACTGCATGCGATCACAGACGCAGCGTGAGAGTGTCGGTAAATAGACGTGCATGCAAGCTTCTAATGAATCATGCCTCGGGCAGATACATCGATATGTTGTCGCCCCCGTGGACCAATACTAGGCTGTAAACAGGCATAACGCATTTACGTACATTTTGGATGAACAAAGAAAAAGAAATAAGAGGCCTGGGAATCATGGAATCACACTTTTCCTCTTCCACTAAGAGGCTTGACATCTGCTCTAACCGGATGGAGTCACAAGGGTCAAGAAACAGCGTACAACAGAGGATCTACATTGGGAAGCAGATTTTTTTCCAGAAGAATAGATGAAGTCAGAGACTAGAAGCCATGAAACTGGGAACATCAAATGACTATTATATTTTACTTGCCCGTGTGTTGCAATGGGACATAAGGGAAGCAAACAAATAGCACTAACCTACGAGGCATGTGGTAGGGGATTAAAGAGGGTTGATGTGTGTAAACCTCATCGCGTAGAAAACGTTAGCTGCAAAAATCAACCACTCTTAAGCACATTTACAAAGGGCTTGGTGCTTGTTGGTTTGAGTGCATATTCCCCATATGGAGATATAAGGAAACAATAACGACCTAAGTCCGGGCACACCGGACAAGCCATACGCATCCGGTCTCTCCCAGGAGAAAAGTTTGTGGATGCTAATTATCCCCGTTCCGAGCTGGGTAACACGCCGGAACATCCCTCACCTGCTTTCGTTGGGAAGAGTTTCACAATCAAATCAAACCCCAACTGCCATAAACGAGAAGGTTCATCAAAAGATGTGTCATAATGGTCCAGCTTATCTACTGCCCTCACTATATCGTCTTTGTTCATCTTTGTGGTCCAAGTAATGCTTTTGAAGCTAGCATAGTTCTCTGGCGTTTCCGTGAACCCTGGCATGTTCCTGAAGGTTTGAAGACTCCATATAAACAGCCATTCATGCCAAATGCTGTTTTTAACTGCCGTGCGCATGAAAGGATAAAGCTAATCAATCGTGTTTTAAGCGAAATACTGCAAGCCTTTTTTGCCCCGCAGTGGCAGCCTCCATCTCTATTCCAATAATACATATTTACTTACTTCGTTCTACTCGGCAACGCATGGCTGTCACACTCGCCAAGAAAGCTCACCCGACCTCTAAGAATACTTCAACTCTCTTCTATAAAATACCTCAGCTCTCTTCTTAAGAAACATCACAGAAACAAGCACACACACAAATTAGCAGCCTCGAAACCGATTTCTCAAATCTGATGTTTGTCCACGAGCCACTTCCAGTCGTAATGATTGGTACCATATTGTTCGGAAACCTCGCTTGAAGTGTCTTCACTCTGGGAGCACAAATCATTGTCTATTCATAATCCTTACCTTTCATGATCCAGTGTGCTTCTCAGCATTCTTAATTTCCCCGCACATTTACATTCCTGGACTATCACGTGAAATATTAAGCCATTGTCCTGCGACTGGTCATAGATTTACGGCCAATGAAATCTGTCTACAGTTGTGGAATCAAACGGGCGGACAAACACCACAGGGGCGTTTGATGTTGCAATTTGCCATATTTCTCTGCACCCAGCAGGAAGGGATATTGACACGGCAAAAGTTGGGGAAATAATTTTCTACAACCCGCGTTTATCGGCGTGTGGTTTATGGCGTCTGCATACTGACAGAAACACTAACCCCGGATTTCGGCGCGCGAAAAGATGGTTTCTGCTGGTAGGGCATCCTGGTATGCGTGTTCCTAACCTGATTCAGCGTCAAACAAAAAAGTAGGTTTGGAGTCAGCTTGGACCACACTACACAATCAAATGAAACGTGTTATAATAATATAAATGTCCGTTCACTGAACATTGAAACTGCGGAAGATACTGCGAAACAAAGCAAATAACACGATGACCATAGTACGACGAAACAGTCGTGCCCTTCTGTCTAAATGGGAGGTCAGATGTGGCGATGTATTATCCTTCTACACCGAATTAGTTAAGCTGGATCTGTGGGCAGTTGAAGGCGACATGGTTCGAATTTGGACGTCCTCATAATTTTCCATTTTTCTTGTGTCTTTAACTACCCCTCTTCACGTGCCAATACTTTATATCTCTTGCTACTCAAAAAGCCACAGGGATTGCCAAATTCCTCAGCCAGCAATCCTGCACGGATGAGAGTCCTAAAATTTGCATTGGAAACAAATTTTCGCTTCTAATTTTTGGAGGAAACTGCGGCATGCTGGCAGTTTATAATTAATATTTGAGAAACTGATATTCATTCAATTGAGACGAATTTTGATATTCACACAATTATAGACTTAACTTCATCCAATTACATTCGCCTGCTCCGTGGCGAAGGTGTTACGGGCGCAGTTCGTAATATCGAGGAAAAAATTAAACTGTGGGCGATTTGGCAGCAGACCGCCTTACGTTGGTTTTTTACGAAATGGTATGGACGCCGGTCATTCAGAAAGCAATTTCAAACTGAACGTAAACTTGCCAACAGATTACAAACAGCAAAAAGTGCTGGGGTTGACTACGACCCCCTGTAAAAGATACGCAACTACCCTTTAATTACATTAAATACTGTTCTTGCCATTCATACAAATATAGACTAATTTTGATATTCATACAATTGCAGACGCATTCTGATATTTATAGAATTACTAGCTGACCCGGCCCGGCTTCGCCCAGGCCCTGGAGGGGATCTATCTATCTATCAGTCTGTCTGTCTGCTTGTTTGTCTGTCTGTCTGTCTGTCTGTCTGGCTGACCCGGCCCGGCTTCACCCAGTCCCAGGTGGGGAGCATCTCATTTAATTCATATAAGTAGTCATATAAGCTCTCCCGTTCCCGATATATGTTTGTCTGTCTATCTGTCTGTCTATCTGTCTGTCTGTCTGTCTGACCCGGCCCGGCTTCACCCAGTCCCTGGTGGGGAGCATCTCATTTAATTCATATACGTAGTCATATAAGCTCTCCCGTTCCCGACTATCTGTTTGTCTGTCTGTCTGTCTGACCCGGCCCGGCTTCACCCAGTCCCTGGTGGGGAGCATATAAGTAGTCAAATAAGCTTCCGTTCCCGACTATCTGTCTGTCTGTCTATCTATCTGACCCGGCGTGGTTTCGCCCAGCTCCTGGCGCACAGTAACTTAAAAGAATGTCCTTCCACACACCATTCATTATTTTTAATGAAAACTTTTTAATCACCGACATGACAGTTGATAAGTTCTTTAAGCAGAAAAAGATGGGTTACAATGTTATGCATTATGCATTATTTTTATGAAAACTTTGTAAATGTCTTAAAGATTATATCATTATTTATTATAACTTATATGCCTGAAAATAACTATAGACAAAGAGTTTAACAATAGTGCAAGTAAGTCCAACAATATGATTATAAAGTATATAGAAATGTTATTAAAAGTTATGCCCCTTGAAATAACTTTTCTAGAGTGAAGTCCCCCTGCTATATAGAAATTATATAATGAAAAATGGAAAAGTAAATTTTATTAAATAAGTAGAAGATTTTACACTAAGAAACTATTATAGTCGGTTGCACAGGAATGAAAGGAAGACGTGTAGAAAATTTCATCTCAATCGGATGTACCGTTATCGAACGCACCCAATACTTACATAGCTGACCACAAACACACAAAGCCACATACACTCTGTTTTATAGATATAGATAGACTCATTCTGACATACATTACCGGCCATGTGGTTGGGGAAACGCAGTTTCATAATTCCCAGAGGTACAGAGTGAAGTTCCCAGACGTATAGAGTGAAGTTCCCAGACATACATAGTGAAGTTCCCAGACATACAGAGTTAGGTTCCCAGACATACAGAGTGAAGTTCCCAGACATACAGAGTGAAGTTCCCAGACATACATAGTGAAGTTCCCAGACATACAGAGTTAGGTTCCCAGACATACAGAGTGAAGTTCCCAGACATACAGAGTGAAGTTCCCAGACATACAGAGTGAAGTTCCCAGACATACAGAGTGAAGTTCCCAGACATACATAGTGAAGTTCCCAGACATACAGAGTTAAGTTCCCAGACATACAGAGTGAAGTTCCCAGACATACAGTGTGAAGTTCCCAGACATACAGAGTTAAGTTCCCAGATATACAGAGTTAAGTTCCCAGACATACAGAGTGAAGTTCCCAGACATACAGTGTGAAGTTCCCAGACATACAGAGTTAAGTTCCCAGATATACAGAGTTAAGTTCCCAGACATACAGAGTTAAGTTCCCAGACATACAGAGTGAAGTTCCCAGACATACAGAGTGAAGTTCCCAGACATACAGTGTGAAGTTCCCAGACATACAGTGTGAAGTTCCCAGACATACAGAGTTAAGTTCCCAGATATACAGAGTGAAGTTCCCAGACATACAGAGTGAAGTTCCCAGACACACAGAGTGAAGTTCCCTTACGTACAGAGTGAAGTTCCCAGACATACAGAGTGAAGTTCCCTTACGTACATAGTGAAGTTCCCAGACATACAGAGTGAAGTTCCCAGACATACAGAGTGAAGTTCCTTACATACAGAGTGAAGTTCCCTTACATACAGAGTGAAGTTCTCTTACATACAGAGTGAAGTTCCCAGACATACAGAGTGAAGTTACCAGACATACAGAGTGAAGTTCCCAGACATACAGAGTGAAGTTCCCCGACATACAGAGTGAAGTTCCCAGACATACAGAGTTAAGTTCCCGGACATACAGAGTTAAGTTCCCAGACATACAGAGTTAAGTTCCCAGACATACAGAGTTAAGGATTCGAAATCTGCTGTGTCAGATTTGGAAGCAGATGGTTTTGTTTGCGTTGACGGTGACATGAGGCGTTGGCGGTTCAGAAAGCAAGGCGAACTGCTGAACTAAACTGTCTAGTAAATCATCACCGGCCAAAAATTACTGGGCTTGATAGCAGCGTCCTGTAAAGGACATCCAACTATAAAACACACACTTTAAGACGCATAGTGACATGTACACAATTTTAGACGCATTGGGAGATTTACACAATTTTAGACGCATTGGGAGATTTACACAATTTTTGACGCATTGTCAAATTTACACAATTTTAGACGCATTGTGACATTTTCACAATTATTAATGCATTGTGACATTTTCAGTTATCCACGCATAGTGACGTTTACACAATTATCGACGCACTGTGATATTTACACAATTTTAGACGCATTGTGACATTTACACAATTTTAGACGCATTCTGACATTCACACAATTTTAGACGAATTGTGACAATTACATGGAGATATGGAAACGTGAAGCCCATAAGCGGGCACTCTCCCGCTGTTTATACTTCACCTCGACACCGCAAGGTACAAGACGAACATGATGAGATGAGATGTGACATTTACACAATTATAGACGCATTGTGACAATCACACAATAATAGACGCATTGTGACCCTCACACAATTATAGACGCAGTTTTATAATGATATAGAAGAACATAATGGCAATGAGGAACCCTACAGATCCCACTATGGCGGACATATTTATGGCATGCTGAAATTGAAGAGCTTTCTACCGGCGACACGTAGATGACAATCACCACCACTAGCAAACAACAAGCTACATCGCCCCATGCCACCATGAAAACATAAGATCTGGCTGATCTGATCATGAGTACAGCGACAATCGGGGTTTAAAAAGTTGCATATCCTTTACAGGACGTCGCAGTCAGGGTGGGGTGTCCGTATTTAAGTGGTTAAGCTACCCGCCTGATTCTCCCAAGGTCCAGAGTTCGTTTCCGTATTTCGTTATTCGATCAACGAGTGCAATTTTCTCGGAGATTCCCGGGGGTCGTCGCTGGAGTTACGGAATTCGTGCTCTGTGCGACGCTTTAGGCAGGCAGCTCTTTGGAAAGAACGAACCGAATGGGTTAAAACAGGTGCGATAAAGTCATTAAAACAGCGACACTACAATGTGTATATCACTGATCAGACGTAGAGATGATGACACGATACAAAGAGTGGTGTACCGGAAAGAAACACGGAGAGGTCAGTATCTAAATTTCCAAAGCTTCGCACCTGCCCAATTCTAAAGTAATCTAGTATGGACCCTACTGGGCCGTGACAAGAGGATATATAATCAAGATACACTGACAGATGAATGTGAAACTTTAAAGAAAATGTTAATTTTAAATCCTACTGGAATCATAATGCGCCACTGCCACCCACTAAAAAAGTCGCTTAAAAGTCGACTTCATTGCACGCGGTTTAATCCTATCTGGCTCGGTCTCTTTCCGCAGCGCGGAAAGCGCCGCACAAAGCACGAACTCCGTAGCTCCAGCGACGACCCGCAGGAGTCTCCGAATAATTTCACTCGTGAATCGAAGGACGTGGCCCGGAATCGAACCCACAACCTCCGGAGCCCGAGTCAAACGGCTTGGCCACTTCGCCACGGAGAAACCTCCATCCAACGAAATATCGGTCCCCCAACTCCAACTATTTATTAAGTTAGCCTTTCGTGGGAACAGCGTGATGCGTCTTATACAGGACATATTTTTTAAAAAGTTGGCCAAACATACGAAATCACAGTTCCAGTCCCCAGATACAAACCAACCCCTAAACCAACCCCATCAGTGAAAGAAACGGTACCTCGTTATGCTAGATATAATTGCATAGATAAATGTCAATGTTCATGCCAGTCAACTTAACATAGGCAGAATGTAACAACAGAAAACAGAATAACATAACACATCCATTAAAGGATAAGAAAATAAGCAATGAAATTCTGACAACGCGATGCACCCTACCAACAACAAGGAGCCTATATCTTCATTAGCACGCCACTTACTAGAATCTGAGCATGGGGCGACACAAAGGCCTTCAGTGAGCTATTCACTACACACACAAGTTTGAGATGTGCAGAAGCGTCTACTATATACGTTGGTAAACCGCAATATACCTCAATCTTTCAGATGATTCACCGACTAACCGGCCAACCAACCAACCAACCAACCATCCAACCAACGAATCAACCAGCCAGCCAACCAACCAACGAATCAACCAGCCAGCCAAAATATTACGTGAAATTAAAAAGATATGACTCGCAAGAAAATAAAAAATATAAGAAATGCAGATGATATGGTATTGATTGCAGACAACGAATAGGATCTGCAGGTTGTAGCTGCAGTTATTGTACACAGTGAACATCTAAGGTACAAAGGGGGAACATATAGTCTTTTCAAAGACGACAAATACCACCATGTAAGATCCAAGTGAATTGGATACTTTTTAAACAGGCGAATATGAACAACAATATAAGAATGGTGATATCTGACAGAAGATGCCTTGAAGAGATTACAACAGGAATCAATATGGTAAAAGTAGCTTTTAGCGAAATGGAAAGCACCCTCGGTGAAATGTCAATTGCAGTCAGCAAAACAGTTTTTTAAATCTACTATTATAATCTACTATATATAACTGTTATATATATGTAAAATATACACAGGACTCAGGATAGTCCTATACGTGCTCTGTCATCTTCAACAGCCAGCAAAGAGCCCAAAACTAATGGCCCCCCAGCAGCAAACTGATTATTATGTCCGTCTAGCCTGTTATCACTGTTATTACTGTTATCACTGCTATTACGAAGACACTAAATCAATGAATTGATTAGAGAAATACGTACGTAGTACAGATTTTTGGGGCACATTATGAAGAGAAATACACTTGAAAACTTAGTAGCCACCAGCAAACTTGATGGGAAATGAACATGAGATGAATATACGAAAGGTATGGCCACATGGCATCGAGAGAAGAACATAGGGCTGGTTTAAATCCGAAGATGGCGACCCATGTATTTCCCAGGCTTATCGGCCGGCACATGACGATCGCACGTTTGACATTAGTATTGGCACCTTGCCGTATTGGCAGACGATAGTTTGTGCTTTAAAAAGGCATAATAACTTTTACCTATGGCGGTAACGAATGTGACTGATAAGGCCAATTCGCGCTGTAAATGTCCGTTCACAGTGGGTGCATGTGAACACGTGGTCATTTCCACCATCATGTACCATCTTACGTCTCACACGCTCGGTGTGTGACTTATCTGCAATAATTTTCTCCTTTGTCTTTATTCCATTCCTGATGTTTGCCCTCCATGCAACACGTTCAGCGGCGACTTGCTCCCAATGTGCATTATCAATGCCTGTTTCAATCATGTCCCGCTTACACACATCTGTGTATCATAGTAGAGGCCGACTCTGAGATCTCTTACCCATCTGTAATTCACCAAAAAAGATGTCCTTTGGTATTCTACCATCATCCATCCTCCTAAGATGTCCTGTCCATCTAAGTCTACGAAGACTGAGCATGGAATAAACCGTCACACAATCTGATCTTTCCAGTACTTCAGTATTTGTGATTTTGTCTTGCCACTTAATACCAAGAATTCTTCGCAGACACCGCATATGAAAGCTGTTTAAACGTTTCTCTTGTTGTGAGTAAGGTTGTCCAGGTTTCACTGCCATAAAGAAGAGTACTAAGGACACAGGCGTGATAGACAAGGACTTTTGCTTTGGTAGTAAGCTTCCTGTTCTCTCAGACTCTTTTTCTTAACCTGTTCATTGTTGTTGCTGCCTTACCAATCCGGATGTTGATTTCCTGATCTAGGGATAATTTGCTATTTACCACTGATCCTAGATATGTAAAATGGTCTACCATCTCTAGTTCAGCGTCGTCAATAAAGATTGATGGTACCCCATGTGCACCTTGTGACATAATCTGTGTCTTCTTTTTGCTAATTGTTAAACCAAATTCAGAACAAGCATTGGAGAATGTAGATAGTAGACATTGCAATTCTTCCTCAGAGTGGGTTGTAACTGCAACATCATCTGCAAAAAGCAACTCTCTGATCAGTACCCTCCTAATTTTGGCCTTGGCCTTCAATCTCTGAGCATTATAGAGGCCGCCATCTGAGCGTGAGTGAATGTATATACCACCATCCTGATCACGAAAGGCATATTTCAGTAAAAGTGAAAAGTATATTCCAAAGAGGGTGGAGCTAGTACACAACCTTGCTTAACTCCACTCTTGATTTCAAACTCTTCAGAAGTTGCACCATCAAACTTGATTATACCCTTCATGCCTGCGTGGAACGATTCCACAATGGACAGAAGAGTTGGTGGGCAGCCAATCTTCTTTAGTGCCTTGAACAGACCCTCACAACTGACCAAATCAAATGCCTTTGTGAGGTCGATGAAGGCAATAAACAGTGGTTGATTCTGTTCACGGCATTTTTCTTGCATTTGTCAGAATGAGAATATCATATAAATGGTAGACCTGTTCTGTCGAAAGCCACACTGTGCGTCGGGGTAGACTTGATCCCCTAGGACTTGAAGTCTGCGTAGAACAATTCTGGCAAATACTTTCCCAACAATACACAGAAGTGAGATACCCCTATAGTTGTTGCAGTCGCTCCGATCGCCCTTGTTCTTGTACAGTGTTATGATGCTTGAATCTTTGAAATCCTGTGGGACTTGTCCTTCTCGCCAGCATAGCTCTATTAGCTGGTGGATCTGTAGAGTGAGTGTGTCTTGCCTACTCCTGATAACCTCTATTGGAATCCCATCCTTACCTGGAGCCTTGCAAGATGCAAGTTCATTTATAGCACACTTAACTTCTGTTATGGTGGGAAGTGTGTCCAGGTGGTCAAGAGTTGGTAGAGCCTCTATGGCGTTGAGGGCATCATCCGCTAGTTTGGTCTCACTTTAGTAAAGCTCCAAATAGTGCTCTACCCATCTGTCCATCTGCTGTTTCTTATCAGTTATGATTTATCCAGTCAAGGTTTTCAATGGTGCACTTCTTTTGATCATTGAACCACATGCTTTCTTTATTCCTTCATACATGCTTCTCATGTTTCCCTTATCACTTGCGATTTGAATGGACTCACATAACTCGACACCTGAATTCCTGCACAACTGCAAACACAAGTTTGCAGGGCACGCGCCTACCTCAGAATTAACGCAAACACACAACATCCACTGCATAGTGAAATTAGGAAGGTTAAGGGCAGCAGGTTAAAAAGAGGACGGTCGTGGATGGGTCAAGCCGAAGACATTCTTCAACAGGTGTGTTCACTTGAGGACTTAGAACCTGGCGAGGAGTGGGTGCAAGTGCCAACAGACATCTGCACATCCTTTTCAGTTTGCATCCAACTAGATAGAAAATGCAGACAAGAAAATCCGGCTGCTGTTGAGGCTGAAGTACAAGCGTTGATTTTCGAGAATTCGCTAGACGGTGACGCGGTCATCTACACAGATGGGTCGGTCGTCCGACATGTGAGAAGCTCATGGGCCTTTACAGCTCGGGCCAGAGGGAGAATTGTGAAGGAGGACTCTGGTGCTTTCACTGAAACCACAAGTAGCCTGACCATGGAAGTCATGGCAGTAAGTAAAGCAATAACATGGCTCGAGACACAGACATTCACTAGGGCTTGTTTCCTTAGCGACTCAATGAACATGATCAAGAGGATAGAGGAGGGGTTGCTGCCTCTGAAGCGGTCTCGGCTGGCAAAGATTAGTTTCATCTTTGTGCCAGGGCATGCGGGAGTACAAGGAAATGAGCGGACTGACAAGCTCGCAGGTGAGGCTACTGTGGAGGGCGGACGCGCCATGGACCAGGCTGACATTCTGATTGCTCTACGAGAAGTGAGACTTTTGCGAGAACCAAGTGATGACTGTGAATCTACAACAATGGCCAGACTGCGAGAGCAGCAAATTAAAAGAGGGGTGGCCAAACAAGAACACTACGCAGGAAGCCAAAGAAGATTGATAAACCAACACAGAACTGGCGTCGTTAGCCGCTACACGCTGCAGGATTTGCTGAAGAGGGGATCCGAGCACTTATGGACTGAATGGTTCGATGTGCAACGACGATGATCTGTCGACTAACTGACTAACTGACTAACTGACATAACTTGATCCAATAATCATTTGCACACTGCCTGGCAGCCTTTTGCACATCCTTACTAGCTTGCCTTAGCTCACTCAGAGTGTTACGCGTTGGTATTTCCTTGTTTCTTAAGAGAGCCATCTTCTTCTTATCATTCAAGGGCTGCAGAGTCTGGCTGTTTGCCGTAAACCAGTCCTGCCTCTTATGATCCACAGTGCCGTAAACCCCTACGGCAGTTTTATAAAGACTTTCCTTAAGTTGACCCCACTTTTCATTTACTGTACAATTTTCTGGTGTATCAGTGAAAGCATCTTCAAGTTGCTGTTGAAACTGAAAGCACTTTTCAGGAACGTGAGTGGTAATAATATTAATCCTGGGGCTAGATTTGTGTTTAACTATGTAGATTCTCTTTGGTCTCAGTCTGGGTTAGGTTGCAACAACCAAAGAATGATCCGTATCAAGTCAGCATTGTGGTAACTTCGAGTCAATGATATGTGGTTCAGATGTTGTCTCCGTGTGATAATGAAGTCCAGCTGGTGCCAATAGCCGGATCTTGGATGTTTCCTTGTGACCTTATGCATCTCTTTTGTTTTAAAAAAGGAGTTTGTAATACATAGGTCATTTCTGGTGCAATGCTCCAGCAGCCTTTGCCCATTTTCATTTATGCGACCGATGTTGTATTTTCCAAGGCACACTGGCCATGAACTCGAGTCCTTGCCCACACGAGCATTGAAATCACCGAGCATATAAATGTAGTCAGATTTTGGAACTGCCTTGATCACGGAGTCTAACTCCTCTTAGAACGAATCCTTCACATCATCAGAGGAATCGAGTGTGGGTGCATATGCAGTAATAATGGTGGCAAAACCACAAGAGGTTGCCAAGCGCAAGGATAATAGTCTATCCTTTTCTCCTGCTGGAATTTCAACCATTCCCAGTAGCGAATTCTTCACTGCAAAGCCCACACCGTGTTGCCTTTTTTTTCTGCCTGCCTTCTACCCTTCCAAAACAAAGGTGTAACTGTTTTTCCTGAGTGACCCTTCCTCAGCGAGGCGAGTCTCCTGCAGGCCAGCAATATCAAAGTTAAGACGATTGAGTTCGGCATCAATCACAACCGTTTTTCTCACATCGTCAATATTGGTCAAGTCAATGGAAAATCCTGGACACACGGTTCTCACGTTCCAGGTTGCAAGTCGTAGCTTGAGGTTTCTATTTTTATTTTTATTAGTACCTGGTGCATTGGTTTTACAGCCTGCGATTCAGATTTTGTCCTATCCCCAAGCACCCATTGAAGCAGGCAGGCTGCGGCGGATCAGCACCCAATTGGCCGGGGGCTGCCCAGCTTGAGGCGGGCGGTAGCTGATCAGTAACACCTTTAGGTTTCTCCCACTGTCAGTAGCAACGCGTGGCACCCCATGTCTACGCCAATTGACAGGGACTTATAACCCGTAACAGTTGCCTCTCGATTTGATTCCGAGACCAGTTAAGACCAGGGATGGAGTTATTGCCTCTCCATAGCAAAAGGCTGGGCTAAAATATAGAGATCATGTGTTGCCCATGCAGCGTGATCCCTCTCTCGGCCTGCCTAGTTCACTCCAGAGGAAAGGTAACACCACTACATCTGGAACAAGACAAGCTGCAGAAGCTGTCGGATCAGCAAAGCAATGCTCTAACTGTCCGCCTGTCGGAGCTTCGATCCTAGACCAGCCGCCAACCAAGGCTTAGGGTCTGGAGTAGTGTAGTAACGTGGTTATCCAGCGCATTTTTGTGGAGGTGGAGGACTATATAAATCAACCATTTATCGATTTCCCACCACAATTTGAAATCTATTTTTAGCATTTATCGATTTTTTCCTCCTCAAAGGGCGATAACTCTTTTTTTCCCAAAAAGGTAGGCGTGGTCTAGTGACTCATCATAGGTGGCGTGCGTGGTCAAGTAATTATAGGTACGACATAAAAAAAATACAACATAAAACATCAATAAAGAAAACAAACGACTCAAGTAAGGTATATAATAATTTTTAATAAAACATATATAGAAAAAAAAAAAAAAAAAAAACATAGTCAAGTGACCCCTTAAATTATAGGTAAGGGTGTGCGATGACGTGCTCAAGTGGTGGTCAAGAGGTGGTCAAGAGGTGGTCAAGCGGTCAAGAGGTGGTCAAGTGACCCCTTAAATTGTATGGGATGGTACGTGTAGTGACGTGGTGATGATCAAGAGGTGGTCAAGTGGTGGTCAGGGTGTGGTCAAGTGGTGGTCAAGATGTGGTCAAGTGGTCGAGTGACCACTTAAATTGTCGGGGAAAGTAGGTGTAGTGATATGGTGATGATTAAAGGGTGGTAAATTAGTGGTCAAGCAGTGGTCAAGTGGTGGTCAAGTGAGGAAAATTTTAGTGGAAAGTAGTTGTAATGATATGGTGATGATTAAAGGGTGGTAAATTAGTGGTCAAGCAGTGGTCAAGCAGTGGTCAAGTGGTCGAGTGACCACTTAAATTGTCAGGGAAAGTAGTTGTAATGATATGGTGATGATTAAAGGGTGGTAAATTAGTGGTCAAGAGGTGGTCAAGCGGTGGTCAAGGGGTGGTCAAGTGGTTAAATGACCCCTTAAATTGTTGGGGAGAGTACGTGTAGTGACGTGGTGATGATCAAGAGGTGGTCAAGTGGTGGTCAGGGTGTGGTCAAGGGGTGGTCAAGATGTGGTCAAGTGGTCGAGGTGACCCCTTAAATTGTCAGGGAAAGTGAGTGTAGTAAGTTGGTGATGATCGTGAGGTGGTCAAGTAGTGGTCAAGAGGTGGTCAAGGGGTGGTCAAGTGGTTAAATGACCCCCTAAATTGTATGGGAGGGTACAGTTAGTGATGTGGTGATGATCAAGAGGTGGTCAAGTAGTGGTCAAGGAGTGGTCAAGGGGTGGTCAAGTGGTCAAGTTACCCCTTAAATTGATGGGAAGAGTACGTGTAGTGACACGAAGATGATCAAAATGTAGTCAAGTAGTCGTCAAGTGGTGGTCAAGCGGTGGTCAAGTGGTCGAGTGACCACATAAATTGTAGAGGAGAGTAGGTGTAGTGACATGGTGATGATCAAGAGGTGGTCAAATTGTTAGGTCTAGAGATTGGGGTGTCTCAGTCATGAAGTATCAAACTGTCTGCTCTGGGAAGGATGTCGCTGATCAGGGCGAGTAGGTTCTAATACGTTTATCGCTATTGTCTATAATTGGCGTGGTTGTATAGTAATAATAGTAGAGTTGTTTCGTAGTAATGTTAGTCATCATTATCAAGGGGCATGTTAGGTGATATTTATAACGGTAGTAGTAGTACCAGTAGTAGCAATACCAACAATAGTACTAATTATTATCATCATCACGTGTCTTACCAACGGACGTACCACCCACACATTGCGATCTCCAACACCATTGAACAATTCCGGGGTTGACTCACAATACAGAAATCCCCAATTAACGGCATTACCTTCATGTAATGGTGGTACTCATAGTACCAATAGCACCAGTAGTAATAGTCACCAACATCAGCAAGAGACTTATCGCCTGGCATTGGTCAGTATGACACTCCATAAACTATGATCTCCGACACCATGGATACAAATAGTAATAATATTGGTAATAGTAGTAGTGGTAGTAGTAGTAGTAGTAGTAGTAGTAGTAGTAGTAGTAGTAGTAGTAGTAGTAGTAGCGGTGGTGGTGGTGGTGGTGGTGGTGGTGGTGGTGGTGGTGGTGGTGGTGGTGGTGGTGGTAATAGTAGGAGTAGTAGAATAGCGAGGGTGCTTGTTGTTTCACTAAGTATTTGTATATCGTATGTAGTATAAAGCTAGTTTGTGTTGTATGCCATGTAAGGTGTTACTGAAATATCTGTATTTTATAGTTCTAAGAGGTGATGACGTCATAACCCACCACTCTATCATCTTATTGATAGTGTCTCCAGTGCCACGAAAAAGGCTCATTGTGAGATATCGATCATTTCTCAAAGCGACAGCATCCGGGGTGCATGCCCATTACGAGCAAACATCGATACGCCACTTAAAAGGCAACGACAAGGCAAAATGGCGTCGAATACAGTGTAACGTACAAAACTTATGAGGTCATCGGTTGTCCATTCCATCATGGTCGACAAATAGGCGCTCACTAACTTCACAATAGGCTCACTCAAATAAACATATAGGATGATAAGGCACCGACCCAAATGTGAAAAATGTCGGCCAAATACAGAAATAGTTCGTCCACATGTATGCAAACTAGGAAAATTTGTTAGTCGAACGGGACATATATTGACCAAGTAGGGAAATTTGAGAGCCATAAGTGAAAAAATATAACCCAAAGAGAGGAATATCTCATTCCAACTTATAAAAAGAAGGAAAATTCTCAACCAAATGAGAAAAAGTTAGACCAAGTATAGTAACATCGCAACCAAACTTATGAAAAGTAGGAAACTTTGTTAGCCAAAGCGAAAAAACCTAGGTCAAGTAGGAAAATCTGTTAGCCAAATGTAAAAAATGTCGGCCAAATACAGAAATAGTTAGTCTACACGTATGCAAACTAGGAAAATTTGTTAGTCGAACAGGATAAAATATTGCCCAAGTAGGGAAATTTGAGAGCCATAAGTGAAAAAATATAATCCAAAGAGATGAATATCTCGTTCCAACTTATAAAAAGAATGAAAATTCTCAACCAAATGAGAAAAAGTTAGACCAAGTATAGTAACATCGCAACCAAACATATAAAAAATAGAAAAATTGATAACCAAACGGGAAATATATTGACCAACTAGGGAAATGTGTTACTCAAAGAGGAAAAATAATGACCAAGTAACGAAATACATCGCTCAAGCTTATGAAAACTACGAAACTTTGTTAGCCAAATGGAAGAAACCTTGGTCAAGTAGGAAAATCTGTTAGCCAAATGTAAAAAATGTCGGCCAAATACAGAAATACCTCGTCCGCAAGTAGGCAAACAAGGAAAGGTTGTTAGCCAGATAGGAAAAATATTGCCCAAGTAGGAAAATTTGATAGCCAAATGTAAAAAAAAAAATATCACCCAAAGAGAGGAATATCTCATTCCAACTTATAAAAAGTAGGAAAATTCTCAAACAAATGAGAAAAAGTTAGACCAAGTATAGTAACATCGCAACCAAACTTATGAAAAGTAGGAAACTTTGTTAGCCAAATGGAAGAAACCTTGGTCAAGTAGGAAAAATCTGTTAACCAATTGTGAAAAATGTCGGCCAAATGCAGAAATAGTTCGGCCACACGTATGCAAACAAGGGTTGTTAGCCAGATAGGAAAAGTATTAACCAAGTAAGAAAATGTGATACCCAAAGGGGAAAAAATATCAGACAAAGAGAGAAATATCTCATCCAAACTTATAAAAAGAAGGAAAATTCTCAACCAAATGAGAAAAAGTTAGACCAAATATAGTAACATCTCAACCAAACTTATGAAAAGTAGGAAACTTTGTTAGCCAACGAGAATAAAAAACCTTGTTCAAGTAGGAAAATCTGTTAGCCAAATGTAAAAAATGTCGGCCAAATACAGAAATACCTCGTCCGCACGTATGCAAACAAGGAAAGGTTGTTAGCCAGATAGGAAAAATATTGCCCAAGTAGGAAAATTTGATAGCCAAAGGTAAAAAAAAAATATCACCCAAAGAGAGGAATATCTCGGCCACACTTATAAAAAGTAGGAGAACTATGTGCCAAAAGGGAAAAAGTTAGGCCAAATACAGAAATATTTCAACCAAACATATAAAAAATAGGAAAATTGATAACCAAATGGGAAATATATTGACCAACTAGGGAAATGTGTTACTCAAAGAGGAAAAATAATGACCAAGTAACGAAATACATCGCTCAAGCTTATGAAAACTACGAAACTTGTTAGCCAAATGGAAGAAACCTTGGTCAAGTAGGAAAAAGCTGTTAACCAATTGTGAAAAATGTCGGCCAAATGCAGAAATAGTTAGGCCACACGTATGCAAACAAGGAAAGGTTGTTAGCCAGATAGGAAAAGTATTAACCAAGTAAGAAAATGTGATACCCAAAGGGGAAAAAATATCAGACAAAGAGAGAAATATCTCATCCAAACTTATAAAAAGAAGGAAAATTCTCAACCAAATGAGAAAAAGTTAGACCAAATATAGTAACATCTCAACCAAACTTATGAAAAGTAGGAAACTTTGTTAGCCAACGAGAATAAAAACCTTGTTCAAGTAGGAAAATCTGTTAGCCAAATGTAAAAAATGTCGGCCAAATACAGAAATACCTCGTCCGCACGTATGCAAACAAGGAAAAGTTGTTAGCCAGATAGGAAAAATATTGCCCAAGTAGGAAAATTTGATAGCCAAATGTAAAAAAAAAAAAAAAAAAAATATCACCCAAAGAGAGGAATATCTCGGCCAGACTTATAAAAAGTAGGAGAACTATGTGCCAAATGGGAAAAAGTTAGGCCAAATACAGAAATATTTCAACCAAACATATAAAATATAGGAAAATTGATAACCAAACGGGAAATATATTGACCAACTAGGGAAATGTGTTACTCAAAAAGGAAAAATAATGACCAACTAACGAAATACATCGCTCAAACTTATGAAAACTAGGAAACTTTGTTAGCCAAAGTGAAAAAAAAACAACCTTGGTCAAGTAGGAAAATCTGTTAGCCAAATGTGAAAAATGTCGGACAAATGCAGAAATAGTTCGGTCACACATATGCAAACTAGGAAAAGTTGTTAGCCAGATAGGAAAAGTATTGGCCAAGTAGGAAAATTTGAAAGCCAAATGTGAAAAAAGATCACCCAAAGAGAGAAATATTGCGAACAATGTCGGCCAAATACAGAAATTTCTCAAACAAACTCACGAAAAGTAGGAACAACTTATTACCCAAATAGAAAAAATATTGGTCAAGTAAAGAAATAGCGTGGTCAAACCTATAAAAACATACCAACATTTGTTAACACAACTTAGCCACTTGTTCTTACAAACTTGCTCGCTGGCTCAAACAATCTGTCCTCTTGCTATTACAATCGGTCGACCTATCCTATCAACTCACACACTTACCATAACAACTGTCCCTTTTCCCCAACAACGTGTTCACCGACTCTCTCATATTATCGACTCGCCCTATCAACTTACCCACTGACTCTAACAACTTCCCCACAGGGGCTCACAAAATTTCCACTTGTTATTACAAATTGTCGACAGTCTCGCCCAAATTACCACTTACTCTTACAAACTGTCCCAACTGCGCGCACAAAGGTGTCCACTTGTGATTTCACGGCCTCCTCATCACATAGATAAGTAGCCCTTATAAAATACAAATGTATCCCACAAGTCATACAGAAGTGTCCCCCATATTGTCATTAAAAAAAATATTTGTGTGTGTAGGTAAGTTCATGTCTTTGGCAGTTCATATTTTGTAAATTCATTTCTTCAGCATAAGATTTGTGTAAGTTCACACCCTCAGCATAAATTTTGTTGTGTAAGTTCATGTCTTCGACAGTTCATGTTTTGCTAAGGCCTAGTTTTAGTGAAAAGGCAGAAGTCTATTGGCTAGAATTTCAACCTGAGTGGTCAATTACTAACACTGCCTGTGGACAGCTATTTTTACCCATGCGCTAAAGTTGAGAAAATGAACTTCCGTTGAATGGAAGCTACCGCAGACTTGACTTATTAAACCCCTCTGGAAGAAGTAGCGGCAGCTTAACCACGAAAAGATCGAATTAGTTATCCCCCTTAGTCTGGGAATTATGAAAATATATGCTCACACAAGCGATATTACTCATGACGTCATATAAACAAATATAAACAAGTGGCAGAGCCACAATTGTTATCCTTTATATTTTTGTTTATATGACGTCATGAGTAATATCGCTTGTGTGAGCATATATTTTCATAATTCCCAGACTAAGGGGGATAACTAATTCGATCTTTTCGTGGTTAAGCTGCCGCTACTTCTTCCAGAGGGGTTTAATAAGTCAAGTCTGCGGTAGCTTCCATTCAACGGAAGTTCATTTTCTCAACTTTAGCGCATGGGTAAAAATAGCTGTCCACAGGCAGTGTTAGTAATTGACCACTCAGGTTGAAATTCTAGCCAATAGACTTCTGCCTTTTCACTAAAACTAGGCCTTAGCAAAACATGAACTGTCGAAGACATGAACTTACACAACAAAATTTATGCTGAGGGTGTGAACTTACACAAATCTTATGCTGAAGAAATGAATTTACAAAATATGAACTGCCAAAGACATGAACTTACCTACACACACAAATATTTTTTTTTAATGACAATATGGGGGACACTTCTGTATGACTTGTGGGATACATTTGTATTTTATAAGGGCTACTTATCTATGTGATGAGGAGGCCGTGAAATCACAAGTGGACACCTTTGTGCGCGCAGTTGGGACAGTTTGTAAGAGTAAGTGGTAATTTGGGCGAGACTGTCGACAATTTGTAATAACAAGTGGAAATTTTGTGAGCCCCTGTGGGGAAGTTGTTAGAGTCAGTGGGTAAGTTGATAGGGCGAGTCGATAATATGAGAGAGTCGGTGAACACGTTGTTGGGGAAAAGGGACAGTTGTTATGGTAAGTGTGTGAGTTGATAGGATAGGTCGACCGATTGTAATAGCAAGAGGACAGATTGTTTGAGCCAGCGAGCAAGTTTGTAAGAACAAGTGGCTAAGTTGTGTTAACAAATGTTGGTATGTTTTTATAGGTTTGACCACGCTATTTCTTTACTTGACCAATATTTTTTCTATTTGGGTAATAAGTTGTTCCTACTTTTCGTGAGTTTGTTTGAGAAATTTCTGTATTTGGCCGACATTGTTCGCAATATTTCTCTCTTTGGGTGATCTTTTTTCACATTTGGCTTTCAAATTTTCCTACTTGGCCAATACTTTTCCTATCTGGCTAACAACTTTTCCTAGTTTGCATATGTGTGACCGAACTATTTCTGCATTTGTCCGACATTTTTCACATTTGGCTAACAGATTTTCCTACTTGACCAAGGTTTTTTTTTTTCACTTTGGCTAACAAAGTTTCCTAGTTTTCATAAGTTTGAGCAATGTATTTCGTTAGTTGGTCATTATTTTTCCTTTTTGAGTAACACATTTCCCTAGTTGGTCAATATATTTCCCGTTTGGTTATCAATTTTCCTATATTTTATATGTTTGGTTGAAATATTTCTGTATTTGGCCTAACTTTTTCCCATTTGGCACATAGTTCTCCTACTTTTTATAAGTCTGGCCGAGATATTCCTCTCTTTGGGTGATATTTTTTTTTTTTTTTTTTTACATTTGGCTATCAAATTTTCCTACTTGGGCAATAATTTTACTATCTGGCTAACAACTTTTCCTTGTTTGCATACGTGCGGACGAGGTATTTCTGTATTTGGCCGACATTTTTTACATTTGGCTAACAGATTTTCCTACTTGAACAAGGTTTTTATTCTCGTTGGCTAACAAAGTTTCCTACTTTTCATAAGTTTGGTTGAGATGTTACTATATTTGGTCTAACTTTTTCTCATTTGGTTGAGAATTTTCCTTCTTTTTATAAGTTTGGATGAGATATTTCTCTCTTTGTCTGATATTTTTTCCCCTTTGGGTATCACATTTTCTTACTTGGTTAATACTTTTCCTATCTGGCTAACAACCTTTCCTTGTTTGCATACGTGTGGCCTAACTATTTCTGCATTTGGCCGACATTTTTCACAATTGGTTAACAGCTTTTTCCTACTTGACCAAGGTTTCTTCCATTTGGCTAACAAAGTTTCGTAGTTTTCATAAGCTTGAGCGATGTATTTCGTTACTTGGTCATTATTTTTCCTCTTTGAGTAACACATTTCCCTAGTTGGTCAATATATTTCCCATTTGGTTATCAATTTTCCTATTTTTTATATGTTTGGTTGAAATATTTCTGTATTTGGCCTAACTTTTTCCCTTTTGGCACATAGTTCTCCTACTTTTTATAAGTGTGGCCGAGATATTCCTCTCTTTGGGTGATATTTTTTTTTTACCTTTGGCTATCAAATTTTCCTACTTGGGCAATATTTTTCCTATCTGGCTAACAACCTTTCCTTGTTTGCATACGTGCGGACGAGGTATTTCTGTATTTGGCCGACATTTTTTACATTTGGCTAACAGATTTTCCTACTTGAACAAGGTTTTTTATTCTCGTTGGCTAACAAAGTTTCCTACTTTTCATAAGTTTGGTTGAGATGTTACTATATTTGGTCTAACTTTTTCTCATTTGGTTGAGAATTTTCCTTCTTTTTATAAGTTTGGATGAGATATTTCTCTCTTTGTCTGATATTTTTTCCCCTTTGGGTATCACATTTTCTTACTTGGTTAATACTTTTCCTATCTGGCTAACAACCTTTCCTTGTTTGCATACGTGTGGCCGAACTATTTCTGCATTTGGCCGACATTTTTTCACAATTGGTTAACAGATTTTTTCCTACTTGACCAAGGTTTCTTCCATTTGGCTAACAAAGTTTCCTACTTTTCATAAGTTTGGTTGCGATGTTACTATACTTGGTCTAACTTTTTCTCATTTGTTTGAGAATTTTCCTACTTTTTATAAGTTGGAATGAGATATTCCTCTCTTTGGGTGATATTTTTTTTTTTTTTTTACATTTGGCTATCAAATTTTCCTACTTGGGCAATATTTTTCCTATCTGGCTAACAACCTTTCCTTGTTTGCCTACTTGCGGACGAGGTATTTCTGTATTTGGCCGACATTTTTTACATTTGGCTAACAGATTTTCCTACTTGACCAAGGTTTCTTCCATTTGGCTAACAAAGTTTCGTAGTTTTCATAAGCTTGAGCGATGTATTTCGTTACTTGGTCATTATTTTTCCTCTTTGAGTAACACATTTCCCTAGTTGGTCAATATATTTCCCGTTTGGTTATCAATTTTCCTATTTTTTTATATGTTTGGTTGAGATGTTACTATACTTGGTCTAACTTTTTCTCATTTGGTTGAGAATTTTCATTCTTTTTATAAGTTGGAACGAGATATTCATCTCTTTGGATTATATTTTTTCACTTATGGCTCTCAAATTTCCCTACTTGGGCAATATTTTATCCTGTTCGACTAACAAATTTTCCTAGTTTGCATACGTGTAGACTAACTATTTCTGTATTTGGCCGACATTTTTTACATTTGGCTAACAGATTTTCCTACTTGACCTAGGTTTTTTCGCTTTGGCTAACAAAGTTTCCTACTTTTCATAAGTTTGGTTGCGATGTTACTATACTTGGTCTAACTTTTTCTCATTTGGTTGAGAATTTTCCTTCTTTTTATAAGTTGGAATGAGATATTCCTCTCTTTGGGTTATATTTTTTCACTTATGGCTCTCAAATTTCCCTACTTGGTCAATATATGTCCCGTTCGACTAACAAATTTTCCTAGTTTGCATACATGTGGACGAACTATTTCTGTATTTGGCCGACATTTTTCACATTTGGGTCGGTGCCTTATCATCCTATATGTTTATTTGAGTGAGCCTATTGTGAAGTTAGTGAGCGCCTATTTGTCGACCATGATGGAATGGACAACCGATGACCTCATAAGTTTTGTACGTTACACTGTATTCGACGCCATTTTGCCTTGTCGTTGCCTTTTAAGTGGCGTATCGATGTTTGCTCGTAATGGGCATGCACCCCGGATGCTGTCGCTTTGAGAAATGATCGATATCTCACAATGAGCCTTTTTCGTGGCACTGGAGACACTATCAATAAGATGATAGAGTGGTGGGTTATGACGTCATCACCTCTTAGAACTATAAAATACAGATATTTCAGTAACACCTTACATGGCATACAACACAAACTAGCTTTATACTACATACGATATACAAATACTTAGTGAAACAACAAGCACCCTCGCTATTCTACTACTCCTACTATTACCACCACCACCACCACCACCACCACCACCACCACCACCACCACCACCACCACCACCACCACCACCACCACCACCACCACCACCACCACCACCACCACCACCACCACCACCACCACCACCACCACCACCACCACCACCACCACCACCACCACCACCACCACCACCACCACCACCACCACCACCACCACCACCACCACCACCACCACCACCACCACCACCACCACCACCACCACCACCACCACCACCACCACCACCACCACCACCACCACCACCACCACCACCACCACCACCACCACCACCACCACCACCACCACCACCACCACCACCACCACCACCACCACCACCACCACCACCACCACCACCACACCACCACCACCACCACCACCACCACCACCACCACCACCACCACCACCACCACCACCACCACCACCACCACCACCACCACCACCACCACCACCACCACCACCACCACCACCACACCACCACCACCACCACCGCTACTACTACTACTACTACTACTACTACTACTACTACTACTACCACTACTACTATTACCAATATTATTACTATTTGTATCCATGGTGTCGGAGATCATAGTTTATGGAGTGTCATACTGACCAATGCCAGGCGATAAGTCTCTTGCTGATGTTGGTGACTATTACTACTGGTGCTATTGGTACTATGAGTACCACCATTACATGAAGGTAATGCCGTTAATTGGGGATTTCTGTATTGTGAGTCAACCCCGGAATTGTTCAATAGTGTTGGAGATCGCAATGTGTGGGTGGTACGTCCGTTGGTAAGACACGTGATGATGATAATAATTAGTACTATTGTTGGTATTGCTACTACTGGTACTACTACTACCGTTATAAATATCACCTAACATGCCCCTTGATAATGATGACTAACATTACTACGAAACAACTCTACTATTATTACTATACAACCACGCCAATTATAGACAATAGCGATAAACGTATTAGAACCTACTCGCCCTGATCAGCGACATTCTTCCCAGAGCAGACAGTTTGATACTTCATGACTGAGACACCCCAATCTCTAGACCTAACAATTTGACCACCTCTTGATCATCACCATGTCACTACACCTACTCTCCTCTACAATTTATGTGGTCACTCGACCACTTGACCACCGCTTGACCACCACTTGACGACTACTTGACTACATTTTGATCATCTTCGTGTCACTACACGTACTCTTCCCATCAATTTAAGGGGTAACTTGACCACTTGACCACCCCTTGACCACTCCTTGACCACTACTTGACCACCTCTTGATCATCACCACATCACTAACTGTACCCTCCCATACAATTTAGGGGGTCATTTAACCACTTGACCACCCCTTGACCACCTCTTGACCACTACTTGACCACCTCACGATCATCACCAACTTACTACACTCACTTTCCCTGACAATTTAAGGGGTCACTCGACCACTTGACCACATCTTGACCACCCCTTGACCACACCCTGACCACCACTTGACCACCTCTTGATCATCACCACGTCACTACACGTACTCTCCCCAACAATTTAAGGGGTCATTTAACCACTTGACCACCCCTTGACCACCGCTTGACCACCTCTTGACCACTAATTTACCACCCTTTAATCATCACCATATCATTACAACTACTTTCCCCGACAATTTAAGTGGTCACTCGACCACTTGACCACTGCTTGACCACTGCTTGACCACTAATTTACCACCCTTTAATCATCACCATATCATTACAACTACTTTCCACTAAAATTTTCCTCACTTGACCACCACTTGACCACTGCTTGACCACTAATTTACCACCCTTTAATCATCACCATATCACTACACCTACTTTCCCCGACAATTTAAGTGGTCACTCGACCACTTGACCACATCTTGACCACCACTTGACCACACCCTGACCACCACTTGACCACCTCTTGATCATCACCACGTCACTACACGTACCATCCCATACAATTTAAGGGGTCACTTGACCACCTCTTGACCGCTTGACCACCTCTTGACCACCTCTTGACCACCACTTGAGCACGTCATCGCACACCCTTACCTATAATTTAAGGGGTCACTTGACTATGTTTTTTTTTTTTTTTTTTCTATATATGTTTTATTAAAAATTATTATATACCTTACTTGAGTCGTTTGTTTTCTTTATTGATGTTTTATGTTGTATTTTTTTTTATGTCGTACCTATAATTACTTGACCACGCACGCCACCTATGATGAGTCACTAGACCACGCCTACCTTTTTGGGAAAAAAAGAGTTATCGCCCTTTGAGGAGGAAAAAATCGATAAATGCTAAAAATAGATTTCAAATTGTGGTGGGAAATCGATAAATGGTTGATTTATATAGTCCTCCACCTCCACAAAAATGCGCTGGATAACCACGTTACTACACTACTGTCTGGTCTGCCCTGGCATGACATTTTGTCTTTAGGTTGCATTTCCTCGCACCAGGGTAAGGCTTGTACCCTCCCAATTGCGCTCTTCCGCTCGAAGCCGTTGGCACAATGTGGGGTGTCGGGTTTGGTAAGCGCCGCCCAACGTTCGGCGCTAATAGAAAGCAGGTAGTACCGTCTACTGTCATACGGTAGCTAAGACCTGACACATTGTCCCCAGCAGCAGTCTGATTATTATGTCCGTCTAGCCTGTTTCACTGTTATTACTGTTATCACTGTTATTACGAAGACACTAAAACAATGAATTTATTAGAGAAAGACGTAGGCAGTACAGATTTTTGGGGCACATTATGAAGAGAAATACACTTGAAAACCTTGACTCAAAGTGACATTAGTAATATACAATACATTGGGTAATTGTCTTATTTAGTATAATTGTTTTGTCTGTATTGCAAATACTTTGACCATTTAATAAACATTGGTTCCTTGTTAGTTTATAATCAAGGATCACTTCCATTTCACATGGATTTCAAGAAAAGGGATACCGTCTTCTCCTACAGATCACACAAGGAGCATCTCAACCCCGTGCACGAAGTCTAAAAAATGGCGAGAATAAAACATGTTAGACCGGAATCATCATCATCATTGCCATGCCGATAAACGTGGACGGTCATGTTCGCTAACTCACGCGACCACCAGAGTCGTGGATCAGTTCCGTGCTCTTGTCTCGACCATGCCACAGTGCTGAGCCATCCAGATATTTACTTTGCCTACCCCTTATTCTTTTTCCATGAATCTTGCCAATTGTCACCAAATTCTCTAATTAATTTCTTCTTCAAATATATGTTGACTGTCTACGTCTAATTTCTTTAACCAATTTACGGTTTTCATTTGTTTCTTGTAGGACTTGGTCATTGTTTTTTTTCTTTTCTGCTGCCCATGGTATTCTTTGCATTTCCCCCAGAAACCACATCACTTCCATTAGATGATTTTTTCAGACCGGAATCACATGCTATAAATATTCATATATTGGTAGGTTTTTTATTTATGAAATTAAACCTGGCAGCGACCTTTTCGGCCTACTGCTGTTTTTGATTCCCAGACAGCACGAGATTTTTAGCGCGAACAACGTGCAGATGAGTCTTCCGAGATTTTCGCCATCGTTCCTGAAGGCTTGAACAGTGCAGGATTTACGTACAAGCTACACAAGCTATAGCTTGGGGCCCCCAAGAAAGTGGGGGACCCAAAAAATATTGTCGGAGTGAGCAATTTGTCACTGACATAGAATATCCGGAACTTATAAAGGGCCCCATATTTCAAATAGCTTAGGGCCTTATCAAGTCTAAATCCGGCCCTGGGCTTGAGGTCCTATTCACTAACCCAGTGATCATGATCCTTTTCTTATTTGTAAAAACCCGCAGACCACGCCGTGAATCCAACAGTTCTGCACGAGCCAGCGTGACAGACGGTAAACTTTGGGAAAAGAGCAAAGGGAGTACAAACGGATGAATACCAGCATTTCTTGGCTATATGGCTTAATGGAGTCAACAGACTAGTTCCATACTTCTGTTCATCGTGTATGAGGTGCTTCGCCCTGTTTCCCTTGCACAAAAGTTAGTCGCTTGTCATTTACAGGAGGTTACAATCAACCCCAGCATGTCTTGGCCGTGTGGTTTACTAGGCAGTGTTAGTTCAGTCGTGTACAACCGACGCCTTAAACCATCGAAATCAACGCAAAGCGGTCTGCTTCCAAATGTCCTGCAGCTGATTTCGCACCCTCGTCTCAGTATTCCGGTGGTTAAAAAATTGTTAGTTGCATATCCTTTTACAGGACGTCGCAGTGAACACCATCATTTTTTTAATGTTGTGATCTCTTGGCAAGTTTACGTTCAATAGTTTGCCATTACTTTCTGAACGACAGGCACTCATACAATTTCCTAAAAAACCAATGCAAGGCGGTCTGCTGCCAAATCGCCCGCAGATGTGTTTCGACTCGGATATGACGGGGAATTATAAGACCGCGCTCCTCACTATCCCCTTATCCACAGCGCCGGTTGTCACCCTTACGTCGACAAACCGGAAGCTGATTACCAAAGTTGAATGTAGCGGAAGTTACAGGCGATATCTATCGTATGATGTCCGTCCCCGGAGGTCGGTTTTTATGTAACCATTAAATATCACCCGTGCCAGATCAGCAGTCGCATTTATTTAAACCATGTTTAACGTATCTGTTAAAACTAAGTTTAACGTATCTATTAAAACTAAGTTTAACGTATGTGAATAACGAAGACACAAACTCACTACGGGAAAACATTGTTTTGAAGTTAACGTATGTGTTTAAACCATGTTTGACGACCACAAGCAAGGTACTATAATTTCACAACGGCTTGTGAATTAAAGCGTTCTGATAGGACATGAAGACAGCTAACTGCGGCTGAGTTGATTTTATGCTGATGATTTCTTGTGTTGAATGAGGCTATGTAGGTGCAGTGGCTAAATTGCTAGCCTACAGGCCCGATGGTCATGTGTTCGAATTGCCATTATCAACACGGATATTAAAAAATAAAATCAATTGCCTAGTCTCCCAAGGCGTTCCAGCTACAGATGGGTGATATGACATGTTATGGTAGGCCAGCATTGCCGAATGGCTAAGAAAACGCGTGTTCTTAAACATCCGGTGTGCTGATGCCGAGGTATGGGTTCAACCCATACACCGGACAGTTGCATTAGACTTGGGGATGTAAATTACTAGTACCACTGAGGTCGGAGTGGGTTCACCTGATGGCGAGGGACACTGTTAATAAAGAAAGCTAATTCACAAGCAAAGTTCAGTCCAGCACTACTAGAAGTAGTGTGTATGGACTACGCTTGAGTTCAAAGCGAGCGAGCGAAAAGTTCGGAGAAGTAAAGGCGGCGGAAGTTGTGCTGACTATTTCACCCACCGAGTTCTGATTGGTTGATAAAATATTGGGCTAGCACCATACCAAACGCGCCTCAAGGAGTGGAACGGGATCCTTGACCTTGTACTGCTTGTGTTGAGTGCACGATTTGTAGAGATACCAGGCAGTGATAGCTGTAGCAGACACACTTAGTGGGCTGTGTGAACTCAGTGTCGGTCTCTACATTCGAAAAATGTCAAGTTGGAATTCAGCCGTGGACGGTTTATACAAGTTAGGACAGGCGCTAAACACGTAAACAGTGGGACAGGAGACGTAAACAGTGGGTAGGAAGGCGGGGTCAGTCAGCCAGAAAATGGAAACAGTGAGCCAGAAGACGGAAACAGTGAGCCAGAAGACGGAAACAGTGGGCCAGAAGACGGAAACAGTGGGCCAGAAGACGGAAACAGTGGGCCAGAAGACGAGGACAGTGGGCCAGAAGACGGAAACAGTGGGCCAGAAGACGGAAACAGTGGGCCAGAAGATGTAAACAGTGGTCTAGAAGATGTAAACAGTGGACCAGAAGACGGAAACAGTGGGTCGGAAGACGGAAACAGTGGGCCTGAAGATGTAAACAGTGGGCCAGAAGATGTAAACAGTGGGCCAGAAGATGTAAACAGTGGGCCAGAAGCTGTAAACAGTGGGCCAGAAGATGTAAACAGTGGGCCAGAAGACGGAAACAGTGGGCCAGAAGACGGAAACAGTGGGTAGGAAGACGAGGACAGTGGGCCAGAAGACGGAAACAGTGGGCCAGAAGACGGAAACAGTGGGCCAGAAGACGGAAACAGTAGGCCAAAAGACGAGGACAGTGGGCCAGAAGACGGAAACAGTGGGCCAGAAGACGGGGACAGTGGGCCAGAAGACGGGGACAGTGGGCCAGAAGACGGAAACAGTGGGTAGGAAGACGGAAACAGTGGACCAGAAGATGTAAACAGTGGGCCAGAAGACGGAAACAGTGGGTAGGAAGACGGAAACAGTGGGCCAGAAGACGGAAACAGTGGGCCAGAAGACGGAAACAGTGGGCAAGAAGACGGAAACAGTGGGCCAGAAGACAGAAACAGTGGGCCAGAAGATGTAAACAGTGGGCTAGAAGATGTAAACAGTGGGCCAGAAGACGGAAACAGTGGGTAGGAAGACGGAAACAGTGGGCCAGAAGATGTAAACAGTGGGCCAGAAGATGTAAACAGTGGGCCAGAAGATGTAAACAGTGGGCAGGAAGACGGAAACAGTGGGCCAGAAGATGTAAACAGTGGGCCAGAAGATGTAAACAGTGGGCCAGAAGATGTAAACAGTGGGCCAGAAGATGTAAACAGTGGGCCAGAAGATGTAAACAGTGGGCCAGAAGATGTAAACAGTGGGCCAGAAGATGTAAACAGTGGGCCAGAAGATGTAAACAGTGGGCCAGAAGATGTAAACAGTGGGCCAGAAGATGTAAACAGTGGGCCCGAAGATGTAAACAGTGGTCCAGAAGACGGAAACAGTGGGTAGGAAGACGGAAACAGTGGGCCAGAAGATGTAAACAGTGGGCCAGAAGATGTAAACAGTGGGCCAGAAGATGTAAACAGTGGGCCAGAAGATGTAAACAGTGGGCCAGAAGACGGAAACAGTGGGTAGGAAGACGGAAACAGTGGGCCAGAAGACGGAAACAGTGGGCCAGAAGACGGAAACAGTGGGCCAGAAGACGAGGACAGTGGGCCAGAAGACGAGGACAGTGGGCCAGAAGACGAGGACAGTGGGCCAGAAGACGGAAACAGTGGGCCAGAAGACGGGGACAGTGGGCCAGAAGACGGAAACAGTGGGCCAGAAGACGGAAACAGTGGGTAGGAAGACGGAAACAGTGGGCCAGAAGATGTAAACAGTGGGTCAGAAGACGGAAACAGTGGGCCAGAAGACGGAAACAGTGGGCCAGAAGACGGAAACAGTGGGCCAGAAGACGGAAACAGTGGGCCAGAAGATATAAACAGTGGGCCAGAAGATGTAAACAGTGGGCCAGAAGATGTAAACAGTGGGCCAGAAGATGGAAACAGTGGGTAGGAAGACGGAAACAGTGGGTAGGAAGACGGAAACAGTGGGCTAGAAGACGGAAACAGTGGGCCAGAAGACGGAGACAGTGGGCCAGAAGACGGAAACAGTGGGCCAGAAGACGGGGACAGTGGACCAGAAGACGGAAACAGTGGGCCAGAAGACGGAAACAGTGGGTAAGAAGACGGAAACAGTGGGCCAGAAGATGTAAACAGTGGGCCAGAAGATGTAAACAGTGGGCCAGAAGACGGAAACAGTGGGCCAGAAGACGGAAACAGTGGGTAGGAAGACGGAAACAGTGGGCCAGAAGATGTAAACAGTGGGCCAGAAGACGGAAACAGTGGGCCAGAAGACGGAAACAGTGGGTAGGAAGACGAAAACAGTGGGCCAGAAGATGTAAACAGTGGGCCAGAAGATGTAAACAGTGGGCCAGAAGACGGAAACAGTATGTAGGAAGACGGAAACAGTGGGCCAGAAGATGTAAACAGTGGGCCAGAAGATGTAAACAGTGGGCCAGAAGACGGAAACAGTGGGCCAGAAGACGGAAACAGTGGGTAGGAAGACGAGGACAGTGGGCCAGAAGACGGAAACAGTGGGCCAGAAGACGGAAACAGTGGGCCAGAAGACGGAAACAGTAGGCCAGAAGACGAGGACAGTGGGCCAGAAGACGGAAACAGTGGGCCAGAAGACGGGGACAGTGGGCCAGAAGACGGAAACAGTGGGCCAGAAGACGGAAACAGTGGGTAGGAAGACGGAAACAGTGGGCCAGAAGATGTAAACAGTGGGCCAGAAGACGGAAACAGTGGGTAGGAAGACGGAAACAGTGGGTAGGAAGACGGAAACAGTGGGTAGGAAGACGGAAACAGTGGGCCAGAAAACGGAAGCAGTGGGCCAGAAGACGGAAACAGTGGGTAGGAAGACGAAAACAGTGGGCCAGAAGATGTAAACAGTGGACCAGAAGATGTAAACAGTGGGCTAGAAGACGGAAACAGTGGGTAGGAAGACGGAAACAGTGAGTATGAAGACGGAAACAGTGGGCCAGAAGATGTAAACAGTGGGCCAGAAGACGGAAACAGTGGGTAGGAAGACGTGGACAGACAGCCAGAAAACGGAAACAGTGGGCCAGAAGACGGGGACAGACAGCCAGAAAACGGAAACAGTGGGCCAGAAGACGGGGACAGACAGCCAGAAAACGGAAACAGTGGGCCAGAAGACGTAAACAGTGGGTCAGAAGACGGAAACAGTGGGCCAGAAGACGGAAACAGTGGGCCAGAAAAAGGAAACAGTGGGCCAGAAAACGGAAACAGTGGACCAGAAGACGGAAACAGTGGGCCAGAAAACGTAAACAGTGGGCCAGAAGACGGAAACAGTGGGCCAGAAGACGGAAACAGTGGGCCAGAAGACGGGGACAGCCAGCCAGAAAACGGAAACAGTGGCCCAGAAGACGGAAACAGTGGGCCAGAAGACGGAAACAGTGGGCCGGAAGACGGAAACAGTGGGCCAGGAGACGGGGACAGACAGCCAGCCAGAAAACGGAAACAGTGGGCCAGAAGACGGGGACAGACAGCCAGAAGACGGACAGACAGCCAGAAAACGGAAACAGTGGGCCAGAAGACGGAAAAAGTGGGCCAGAAAACGGACACAGTGGGCCAGAAAACGGAAACAGTGGGCCAGAAGACGGAAACAGTGGGCCAGAAGACGGGGACAGACAGCCAGAAGACGGAAACAGTGGGCCAGAAGACGGGGACAGACAGCCAGAAAACGGAAACAGTGGGCCAGAAAACGGAAACAGTGGGCCAGAAGACGGGGACAGACAGCCAGAAGACGGGAACAGTTGGCCAGAAGACGGAAACAGTGGGCCAGAAGACGGAAACAGTGGGCCAGAAAACGGAAACAGCAGGCCAGAAGACGGAAACAATGGGTCAGAAGAAAGAATGGGCCAGAAGACAAAGGAAAGTGGGTCAGAAGACGGCGACAGTCGGTCAGATGACAGAAACAATAGGTCATAAGAAAGGGACGGACAGCCAAAAGGCGGTGATAAAGACGGCCAGAATACGGGGACTAATCCAGAAAACTGGAACAATGGGACAGAAGACTGTTCAGTACAGGGCTCCATGTCTCGAAAGCATACACCGTGCTGAAACCACCTAGATTTTCCAACGCTGAAGCCACCGTAGATCTCAATACTGAAAACATCCTACATGTCCCAATGCTGAAACCACCCTAGATGTCACACTGCACGGAAGCCTGCACTATCCGCAGAAGACTGCATGCACTTCACGCAGAAACAATAATCCTGATTCGGCTGATTCCAATCGATCGAAAAGAAGAAAAGACGGAAACCAGAAAATGCACCCCTTCCTGTTCCAAATGAGTGGACTGCATGCTTGGCTATCTTGGACAAAGCCGACAGCCGTATGCACGCTGGGCAGGTGAAGTATTCTTTGCCAATTTGGTGCTGTCATTAGCAGGTCGTATGGCTCACTGACTTAGAAATCTGTAAACTTAGAAAACATCCAGTAGGTTGTCCTGTACAGAACTCCTCCGTCGTAAGTCTTCTCCATAACTACTGTAGTTTTCTAGGTCTATTAAAGAAGGTAGCTTGCCATTGCTTTCCTTTTGGCAGTGGTCGTATTGGCCATTGTCTCTATAAGGAGATCTTCCACCTACCGTCGCCGAGACTATAACCAACAACTACATTTGGCTGCTCCGTAGATCAATCTGTCATTTGCTTCCATGGTTTCATGTTACCCAAGGGTATCCCGTGATCTAGCGGAAGGAATGGGGTGCTTTAATTCTTTGATAGGGGATACCCTAAACAATACGTATCAATAGTTACTAAGAAAGCACTCCACAAAACAATCTTCCTACCAACTCTATGTTACCAGTGCCAAACCTTAATCTCAGAAAAAGAGAAAAGAAAAATAACAGAAATGAGATTCCTGAGAAGAATACTCAATGTGTCAAGAAGAGAGAAAATCAGAAATGAAGGAATCAGGATTAAAGTGGGGGTTATAGCAGCGCTAGATTTCATCAGAAGGCACCATGTTAAATAGTTTGGCCATGTAACTAGGTTACCAACTAACAGTATACTACCACAAGCAATGATGTACAGACCAAATGGATGCAGAAGGGGCCGGCCACGTAAACGATGGACAGATGGGCAGCGGTGTCCATGGAAATTTCGATACTTGAAGCCCATAACAGGCACTCTGCCGATGTTTATACTTAACATGGACACCGCAAGGTACACGAGGAACAAGATGAGATGAGATGAGATAAGACCCCCATCCATACACCTAGGATTCCGTCACCAAAAGAGCTGTAATAACCAGGAGCCAACGGTTTCAAATAACTGTTTGGGGCAAAACAAAAGAGGTCTCCCAGACGAAGTCACGTCAAGGGGTTGATAGCAGTAGACGAAGAGTTCTTAAAACGATTGGAGGTCGAACATTACAAGTTTTCTTTCATTTTTATCTAGTTATAATTTTTAAGCATTACATATAGAACACGCATAACTTTACTATTGTCTTTTTAAAAAAAACGAATTTTTGAGTGCTTTGATAGCTCCTGTTGCTGTGGATAGATATATGAAAATATTAAAGAAATCAAACCTAGCACCCTCCCCCGATGTGTCTCCACCTTGCCGCGGTGGGGGAGCTTGTGTGTCCCTCTGACCCCATGTGCTTGCCGATGGGTGAAAACTACATATCGGACAGCTTATGGGATAGGGGCCAGACTAAGAGAGACACAACCTGCTGCTCTGCGAGTTAGACTGAGGTGAGGATAACAGTCCGAAGTTTAAATCATGCGCACGAAGGCAGAAGTTCTTGGTCCGGACAAAACACATAAGGCTCCCTGTCGAGGGCTGTGGCTGAACGCCTCTAAGCCACAAACCCTCAGATCTGAGAGCCAGGCCGATACCCGCCTACCGAAAAATAGAGACGTGATACTGAGCAAGCTACAAGCTCAGGTCTGATACAAGTTCGAAGGATCTCAGCTGGGGGATATGAGAGATCCCCGGATGAGAGGGTGTCGTGTCTTCCTTTAAAGTGTCGTCCCTGGAGTGGGGGGAGTCAACACCCACATTTTAATTTTTCTTCCCTATCAATATCCTGGAGAATCCACCAGCTTCCGTCCAACACACTCCATCAGCCCGTGGACACCTTTTCCTATCACTCTCTCACTGTCGTACTATGCCCCCTCTCATTCCTCCCCAACGCAACATATTCAACAACTCTTGCTTCTAAAAATTAATAAAGATTAATTTATTAAAGAAAAGTGTAACGTATATGAGACGTGTATGCGAAGAAAATGTGTGTCGTGTATTCTACTGTAAATGTATAGGTCAGACCACAGAGTTCATGTTCAGAGTCCACTCATCATGGCAAGGATTACACGACATCACAAGAATCAGTACAATGGACCTCACCGAAGTCGTGTCCTTCTCTCCAGACATGTCCTCCTCCAGGAGCTCTGATGACCATGCGATCTGAATCCCATTAACATATATACTCCGTGAAAAAATACTGTTATTGTTCCTAACACAACAGTTCCTAATAGTTTATAGAAACTCAGACTTCATAATTCCTGTGCAGTGGAAAAAACATGGAACACCGTCCTATGACCATGACGGTTTGTCTTCTTGCGAAATGTTCTATAGTTCTCACTATTAAACAGTTATTGTCTATACTCCAATAGAGTCTTTATTTTTGTTCTAGTCATAAGTGAACTGAATATCCATCACTACTGGTGTGTTAAAACTGGTATGACCTAAAACTCATTCGGTATTTATCCTGTAGGATACATATACCATTCCTCTCCACTGAATAGACCCATTTAGAAGGTTGCTGGCCAATCTTTCTGCATCATAATTTATCCGGGATCGGATTTTTCAATGATTCTGTGTTCTTCCTTCCAACCAGAGGGAACCTGTAAAATAGATCATACAACTGGTGATAGCCTCCCCGTCACTGATCTCTATTAGATGATCGTGGCCATTGGCCCTTGCTCAGCAAAATACAATGAACCTAACTCTGTCAGGGACAGATGAACTGAACACATAGGTTTTCATCAGGCCAAGACAAGAAGAAAAAAAAACAACCAACAGCGTGCGGAACCCCCCCCCCCCCCCCCCCCCCCCACCAGGGAGCACCCACTGGAAGATCCCAATTACCCCCCATTACTCAATTCTCAACTAGTAGAGCTAAATATCACTTCCCTACTCTAACTAGTTTTCCACTAACAGTGCTAATCATCACACTCTAGTTTTAACACGGCTACAGCCTATATTAATTAGAACTAATTATAATAGGTTCTACCTTATACGGCACTGCAGTTTTTACTCAATCACATCTAAGTTTGCCATGACAGGCACGTGTAAAATAAATATAATATATCCCGCACACGTTAGATGTTATTAACTCCCTAACCGCAGTGCCAAAGCACGTCTTCCTAGATCGACGTTTCGAGTTACACTCCTTATCCCCAAATCTGGTTTTTGGCAACCGCCTAAAATTGGTCACGTGACGTATTCTTTATGTGCACACAGGTGTTATTTTGGGCCGATCATCCCTTGTCAGGAATCCATCTCCCCTGGCTTAGTCACTGTCAGAGTTGTCCTCCCATGTTTTGACATCCCCAACAAGCTAGCGAGTTACTGTATGATCCCAACAACAGTTTTCAATAACAAGCTGCCAATCTTCTGTCGAGTGGTGACAATCACAGCCGCCATTTCGCTTGATGTCCGGAAACTCTAAATGACAGACGGGACTGTTTCATGTCCTGAGCTGAGCAATTCTATGTGAATCTAACTGTTTATGAACTGTCAAAGTGGTGTATTGATTCACCTCACTCACTTCCCCTACACATCTGCAGCTGTTAACTTTGCCCGACCTGTGATGGTTGACATCTGATTGTAACCAGGATCTGACGGGTTCTATCTGTATTCGAATGTTGATAAACTGTCAAAGCGATGCAGGGATTTATCTCACTCACCACCGAATGTTCCTAATCTGTCGACCAGATGTAAACACGTGCAGCTGCAACCCAGACTATTTTCTGGATTTGTTGAAACAACCTGTGGCCTCGAACATGCCGCTAATCAGAACGCCTTTTATTCTCATCACTGGTTAAATCACGTTGGTCTATTATGTGACATAGGCCCCCTCTTAAGAGAGTAGTCCATCTCACTCTTCTCCACCGTGAGTTTAATCCAGATGATTCATTCTTCTTCTTCAGGAGCTGGGTGTCTTGACAAGAAGTCCGCTCCAACATTTTCCTTCCCAGGAATGTACTCCACTGTGAAATTATAGGGTTGAAGTAGCAACGACCACCGCATCAAACGGGCGTTGAGCTTCTGAGAAGTAGCCAGGAACATCAGGGGCTGATGATCCGACTGGACCCGAAACTTAACTCCATACAAATATGGCTGGAATTTTTGTACGGCCCATACAAGAGACAGGCACTCTCTCTCGACGGTTGAATAATTCCTCTCAGCCTGCAGTAGTTTCTTACTTGCGTATGCCACAGGTTTCAAAACGGAAGCATCATCTTTTCCTTCCTGTAACAGAGCTGCCCCAATCCCAGCGCATTCGCATCCGTTCTCAACACAAATGGTTTGGAAAGGTCAGGGAGCTGTAATACAGGTTTGCTGACCAAGGCCTCCTTTAACTGACTATAGGCATTCTCACATTCTGGTGTCCAAATGATTTGGTCCGGGAATCCATTTTTCAAGGTTTCCGTCAACGGAGCTCCCAGTTCAGTGAAATTTGGGATAAATTTGTGGTAGAACCCACACAACGAGAGAAAAGATCGCACATCCTTCTTCGTTTTTGGCCTTGGTGCACTTCTGATTTTCTCCAGGTTCTTCTCTTCTGGGACTATGTGTCCTGGAGCAATGGTGTGACCTAGAAATTCCAGAGTCTGGTAACCAATCATGCACTTGGTTGGACGAGCAGTAAGCCCTGCCTTCTTGAGCCTATTAAACACTCTCTCCAAGGATTGCAAGTGGTCATCCAAGCTGTCACTGGAAATCAGAATATCATCCATGAAAGAGATGATGGACGGATCCTGTAAAGGATCAAGTAAAGCCCTCATCATGCGTGTAAACACACTAGGTGCATTGCTGAGTCCAAAGGGCATGACCTTGAATTCGTAGTGTCCACTGGGTGTACTGAAAGCCAACAGTGGTCGAATCTCCGGTTTGACTGGTATCTGATAGTACCCCCGACTCAGATCCACCTTTGAAAAGTACCGAGCCTTATGGAGCCTAGCGAATAACTGCGTTGGATTAGGCAAAGGTTCCACCTGAAATTGTGTATGACTGTTCAGAAGTCGGTAGTCTATACACAACCGGTGTTCTCCACTTGGTTTCCGTAACAAAACTACCCCCGCGTTGTATGGGGATGTGGATGGTGCAATCACGTCATCCTCCAACAGTTTCTGTATTTCCTCCTCCAGGGCCTTTTCTTTAGAGAATGGCACTGGGTAAACCTTCTGGCGAACAGGCTCCTGTGTGGTCAAAGTCATCTCGAACTCCACCAACCTCGTTCGTCCTGGTTTATCAGTCAGTATCTCCTTATGAGACTTGAGAACCTGGGTTATCTCCTCCCTCTCCTGGGAGGTTAGATCAGGGTTCACTTGCACATCCCTATAGGTTTCCTGGTGTACCAAGGGGTATTCCTTGCCCTCGTTGGTTCCCACTTCCGTCTCCACTGCAACTGCCATTGCCATGAGGTGAGCTGCCTTGTCTCCGGGTCTCTCTTCGTATTTCCGCAAGAGATTGATATGGAAAATCTTCGACTTTCCCTGGATCCGGATCTGATAGTTGGTTCTGGATATCACCCTTTCCACGGGAAATGGTCCTTGCCAACCTATCTCTAGTTTGTTGTTTCCCGTTGGGAGTAGCAACAAGACTTTGTCTCCCACCTCTAGAGATCTTTCTTTAGACCTACGGTTGTAGTAAGCCACATGTCTTTTTCTGGCCTTTTTCAAGTTTTGATTTGCCAGAGTCCATCCCTTGTGGAGTTTTTCTTTCAGTTCCTCCACGTATTTATAGGATGAGATCACTTCTTCTGACGTCCCCTCTTCAGTCCAACTCCTCAACATGGCTTCCAACGGTCCTTTGATTGGACGACCAAACAGCAACGTAGCGGGTGGTAATCCTGTTGAGCCATGAGGAACTTCCCGATAGGCAAAGAGGGCTGCTGGGATATATTCATCCCACCTATCAGGTTTTTCCTGCGCTAGTTTCCTGAGCATTGTCATCAACGTGCCGTTGAAACGCTCTACTTGTCCATTGGCTTGAGGGTGGTAAGGGCTGGTATGGATATGGTTAGAGTGGAACACCCTAAATACCTCCTCCATGAGTTTTCTACAAAACTGAGACCCATTGTCCGTCAGAATTTGATCCGGAAAGCCTAATCTGGTAAAGGCCTCCATCAGTGCGTCTGCCACTCTTTTCGAGTCAATCTTGGTCAACGGTATGGCCTCACCCCACATTGTACAGCAATCCACCATTGTGAGTATATACAATGGTCCTCTTCCTAGTCCTGGGAAGTGGACCCACGATATCGATGGCTACCCTCTCGAAAGGAGAGTTCATGGTGGGCATCTCACCCAACACCACCGGTGCTGTCCAGTGTTTCGGTGCCACCCTCTGGCATTCAGGGCATGACTTCACATACCGACGCACATCATCTGTCATTCCCGGCCAATAGTAATGGCAGGAAATTCGCTGCATGGTGGAGGTAATACCCATGTGTCCACTAAAGGAGATGGTATGCCCCATATGAAGAATCTGGGACCGGTGAGCCTTCGGGACGACCAACTGACCGTATAGGTTGTCTCCCCTTCCTGCTCTCTTGTAGAGTATCCTATTCTTCATGTAGTACTGCCCCGTCCTGGTGGATCAGCACTTTTCTGCAGCTTTTTGTAGCAAGGACGTAAAGTATCATCCTCACTCTGGGCAGTTCGTAGCTCCCCCGGCAGTGGGTTAGTCACAATTGCTTCTGCCTCTTTCGTTCTCGTCTGAGAGTGAGTCTGTATTGCTCCCATATGGATTGGCTCCCTGGGCATTCCCAGAAAGACATACCGGCCACCGAGGATTACTGGAAAAATGGGATCGGTCAATACAGCGGCCTTGATTGTGCCGATGACATACCTTGACCGAATCTCCACATTAGCAATGGGCAACTTCATGGCTACAGCACTCTTCTGTGCAGGCTGTATCTCCATGGTCTCACCTGTGAATTGTTCTGGATGTACCAGATCCGCAGAAATCACGGCCTCCCCGTCCAGTCCTGTGTCGTACAAACACTCCACTTGACGACCGTTAACCTCTACCAATTCCACTACAGGTGGTTTTTCCTGGTCTGGAGTCTTTTTCTCGGCCTCGACCTGTTCGGTGGGCTCCACCTTAAGTTTCCCGGGGCACACGACGAATTTAGAGTCTCCTGACTTTCCCTTCCAGTCAATAGCATTGTGCGTGTTTGACTTGCATTGGTTGCACCATTTCCCTGTCCTAGATTTTCTATTGCCGGACTTGAGTGAGCTCTCCTGGTGGCGAGCTTCCTTGTCGACCTTGGCATTTTCCCTGACAACCTCCTTGGAAGTCACTTGACATGCTGCGAAGTGAGGGCTCTTAGCCTTCGATTTGCAGTCCCTCGTATTGTGAGAGGGTGACTTACAAATTGAACAACACTTCTCCGACCACGGTCGTTTTGGTGTAGAGCTTGAAGTGCTCTTGCTTCCCTCCTTCTTCTTCTCTGAACTATCCTCTGATTTTTGCACATAAGGTTCCCACTTTTTGGTTCCTGAGTTTTTGGTTTTCTTCTTGTCATGTTTCTCCTGACTTTTGGTGTAAGTGGAAAGGTTTCCCCTGCCTCCCCATGTACCTCGACGAACCGTTCTGCTAATTTTGTCACGAGGTCAATACGTTCCGCTCCTTGCTCTCCCAAGAATGTTCTGAGCGGTTTCGACATTTGCTTCTTCAGCTGGTCGACCACCATGAGCTCTTCCAGACTATCATAGTCATGGGCGAACCCAGCCAAATCCATCCACTTATGGAGATAGGATTTTAGACGCAAACTGTGGGCGGCAAACAACTCCCCCGGTTCTCGTTTCGCTGTTAGAAATTTTTTTCCGGTAGGTATGTGACGTAATCTCGAATCGTTTCAGCAGAGCCGTCTTCAATTCGTCGTAATTGTTCTCATGTCCTGGTGGCAGGCGAGAATAAGCCTCGTAGCCGTTCCCACGTAAACCTTGGGATAGCTTAAGACACCATTTGTCACGGTCCAGACCCATAGCAACAGACATGGCCTCGAAGCGTTGAAGGTACTCAGAGGTCGACGAATATGGCAAAGAACTTTGCAGACACCTTGGGGATGAGAACATTCGAACAAAAGAAATACCAGCAAAAGAAATACATTGGAAACACGCAGTTACTTACAACCTCAATTATAACATTAACGGATTGAGTGCAAAAAAAAAAAAAGAGTAGATTTGGACCACACAATCAAATGAACAAGTACTAGAATGTACATTTCCGTTGATTGAGCACTGAAATTGCGAAAGATACACGGAACGAAACACATAACACGACGACCCTAGTAAGACGATTTATCTTTCTGTCTTAAAGGGAGATAACATTTGACGATATATTATCCTCGGAATGAGTCAGCAGGGTAATCTGATTTAAAAAAAGAAAAAAAACCGGCACTGTTGGTAACTGGTGGTGAAGCACCAAACAGAATATTCATTTATAACGACAAATCGGTATTGTGTGAATCAGTCATATAGTGAACGCATATATCCATTACTGGTAATTTACAAATATTCATTAATTGGTGCCTGTACAACATAGGACAAATGATTTGACAGAATCACCAATGCCGTGCTTTGTGGAAAAACAGGGCAGACTCCAGCCAATCTAAAGAAACCTAAACAGGTACCAGTGAATCGAGAGATGGGGAGAAAACACCGACGCTGGTTAGAACACACATTGAGGAAATCTGATGGTAGTCTAACTCAGTGGTTCTCAACCGGTGGGGAATCTCCCCTCCCCCCCCCCCCCAGGGGAGGGGGGATTTTAGGGTTTCCAGGAGGGGAATTAAGATTATTTCAAGATCGCGTTAATACAAGAACCGATTACTTGGTATTGTTTTTCCCTCCATACTTTACTGACTTGTGCTTCTCGCTCTTCTGTATTTCAATTCATAACTTAAGTAAACCTGCAAATCACATTTTATATAGACGTCTAGACTTGTTCTAGTATGTGTTATTAAATTTAGCTTCCATTTTTATGTATACTGTGTAGGGGTGGGGAGGGGGGGGGCAATGTATAGGGAGGAAATACGAAGAGGGGAGGGGGTGACATTCTGAACAAATGGTGAAGGGGTGCATGGGCCAAAAAAGGTTGAGAACCACTGGTCTAACTAGACAGTCCTTGTATTAAAACCCACGGAGCTAAGGAAATGGAGCAAGACCCAGCACGACACGGAGAAGACAGAGATATTGACATTATATGGGGAGGACACGAGGCGAGCTGCGAGAGTTAGCGGAAGATAGGACAGATTGACTGAGGGCCTGTGCCACAATGGGAGTGGGGGTGGGGTGGGGGTTTAATAAAGCGGGAATTAGCAGAATGTCTTGTTCACCGAACTGAAGTTACTGGTCTATAGCTTGATCTATATATACAACGCAAATTCACCTCCTAGGAAGACAAGGGAAACAATACAGCACCGCATATTTGTTCTAGAGTTATTGCACTGCCAGCACCACAAACCTCTTCCAACACACAAAAGGCAGAAATCAAGACCCCGTTGCTGGAAACAAAACAGCGCATTAAACTGACGGAAATTAGTAGCCATATGTAGAAGATTTCTTGCAGAAACTACTACTGTTTCGTCTTGACAGTGGTTGGCAACATGCGGTTTCGACAAGCAATGTTTCATGTTGTTTTCCCTAGCCTTTGATTATTCAAATATAGCTGTCTCTAGCGTTTAACTATTCAAATATAGCTATCTCTAGCCTTTGACTATTCAAATATAGCTATCTCTAGCCGTTGACTATTCAAATATAGCTATCTCTAGCCTTTGACTATTCAAATATAGCTATCGCTAGCCTTTGACTATTCAAATATAGCTGTCTCTAGCCTTTAACTATTCAAATATAGCTATCGCTAGCCTTTGATTATTCAAATATAGCTGTCTCTAGCCTTTAACTATTCAAATATAGCTGTCTCTAGCCTTTAACTATTCAAATATACCTTTCGCTAGCCTTTGTCTATTCAAATATAGCTGTCTCTAGCCTTTGACTATTCTAATAAAGCTACTGGCAGTAGATCTGTCTCACTTAAGTTCGTATTCCTTGATGGTCCGACGTGGCGGAACCCTACCAGAAGCTGCGCTGACGAAGTAAGTGAATACGAAAGTCCTCTGTCACTTCTAGAGTGAAAACAGAGGGCGAATTTTACTAAGGGGTTCTCGCAGCGCTTTGTTAAACCCAACGACGTAATTATCGCAGCTCTGCTATAAAAAGACAACTTGAACTTTGTGTGCATGTACGCACGCACGCACGCACGCACGCACGCACGCACGCACACACACACACACACACACACACAATGTACCAACACATCAGACCAACGAAGAAGTGAATGCTGTGGGGGAAAACACGTTATACAGTGTTATACAAAGAATAACGTAATAAGGATAACTTCGGCTAGGAATCTACACATTATTGACCACACACTGGTAAAAGTTGGTAACATGTCCTTTACAGGACGCCGCAGTCTACTCCAGCTTGTAATGGCTGTAATTTCTAAGCAATTTACGTTTAGAAGTTTGTCATAGCTTTCTGAACGACCGACGCTCATACCAATCTGACAATCCACGCAAAGTGATCTGCTCCCATACTGCCCGCGGATGACCTCGTCGCTCAAAACAGTGTTGCCATTTTGACGCTTTTCGCACTAAATTTAGTGCTTTTTGAAGTCATTTAGTGCCAAAATTTGTCATTTTGCGCGGCCGAGCGAATTTGGTGCTTCACAATTTTTTTGGGGTGCTTTTTGGTGATTTTTTTGGGTGGGTAAAAATTACTTTAAAAATCATTTTGGAAACACTAAAAACCCGAATTTGAACTGAAGCGAGGGAGTAAAACAGTCTTAGTACATTATTGCCCAATATT
>JACEFZ010028160.1:5000-159412 GCA_014155875.1 Cepaea nemoralis | reverse complement strand
GAGGTGTACTGTTAGTTGGTAATCTAGCTATATGGCCAAACCATTTAACCTGCTATTTTCTGATACAATCTAGCGCTGCTATAACCCCAACTTTATCTGTGTATACTAAAAGCATCACATCAGTCGTACTAGTAAGCTCATCAGTCAACCTGATTCGGTCAAATAATCATCAGTCAAAGTTATTCGTTATACACTGGTGCAGATCTGAGCGCCTCCAGTGTAATAAAGACAATCCGCACGAAACCGAACTGAACTGTTTGTGAATTTAGTTTTTAGTTGTTTTTTGGTTTATTTTAGTTTTTTTTGTGTGTGTGTGACACGTGCAAAAAAAAAGTGAGAGGTAATAAAAGAAAAGCACAGTGTACATATCTTGCAATGCACGCAAATCCGGCAAAAGTGTGTAACAATAATAATAATGATAATAATAACTTTAAAATTATGATAAACATAAATTACACTATAATACGGTGAATCAACGTTTCAATCTCAGTGATCTTCATCGGGAACAACACAAACAGATCTAAAGAAAGACACGAAATTAGAAAATTCTATTAAAAATTAAAACGTAAACAGAAAAAAAAATATTGTTATCAGAATGTTGTTAGGCTAATGCATAAGCTCTGTTTCTTAATCATACTTTTTCGCAGGAAAACTAACACACCAAACTGTTTTCATTTCCTATTATTATATCTTCTCCTATCTATTATTGCGTCATTTATTATACTGCCCCAAAATTGAACATAACATACAACAGATTCCAGCAATTGTGGTTTGGGTTTCACATAACAATTTGTGATTTGATCTTAAACGCCATTAGTTTTTTTTTGTAACATATGTGACTTATATGTTTGTAGAGCTGAATATTCTTAGAAAATTAAGAGGTTATGTATACTTCATTATGACTTAGAAGTTTAAAATTTCCAAAACATAGACTTGGGAGGGGGGGGGGGGGGGGGTTTACAGAAATTGACTTTTGTAACAAGTCTCACAGACAGACAGACAGACAGACAGACAGACAGACAGACAGGCAGGCAGGCAGGCAGACAGGCAGGCAGACAGACAGAAAGACAGACAGACAGACAGACAGACAGACAGACAGACATGGCGGTCTGAGAACTGCATTAACCAACTCTTCTTTCTTGTATAAGCAATCATGTTTATACAAGACTGGCATAACAAGTCACGTATCCGACACAAAACATATCTCAGAGTGCGCAGCTAAGTTGTATGCACATCATCATCATCATCATCATCATCATCATCATCATCATCATCATCATCATCATCATCATCATCATCATCATCATCATCATAACCATCATCGCCAGGTTCCATTTCCACATCGCCAGGTTCCATTTCCACATTTATGGGCTACTGCATTAACACCCCAACAAACTTGTCTCGTTTTATCACAATGCACACATGCATACTTCCTACATTCCATCTCTTGTTTCCCTCCCACATACAAATTTATCTTTCTCTTGCACGCTTCTCCTCCACTTTTCCCTATATCACATATTTTAACATTGAGCCACGGTGACAAAATGGCTAGCGGCTAGATTGCCGGCCCGATGCACGTGCGTTCGATCCCCTTTCGTGTCTTGATTATTTCTTTTTTTTTAATGATCTGTGTTCCTAGGTCGACCCAGACAAACTATAGATGCTAGGATATTTAATGGGAAATAAATGCGGCTGCCGTGATATTAACCACATGACCCACTGAGCATCGATCCTTCTAAAAATATGAGACTAGCAATGTGTACCCATTAACATCTTAGCATGGAAGACTCCGACGCTAGCTCGACTGCACGAACTAGCAGTGAATCCTGGCCAGGCACGCCAATGCCGTCTTCGAGGGAGAGAGAGAGGGGATACCATAACCAACTCCTCATGGGAACAGTGAGTAGAAATGCTTTTTGGTGACTGGTGCATCGGGGGACTGAACACACATGTGAATGCCCAATGTGCGGTGATGTTGTTCGACATAGAATAACAGTGTGAGAATGGCCTATTACATACATACATACATCTACTCGCGCACACACACGCTCACACACACATATATGTATATAAGAAACAAATGCATATCGTGAAGGCAACATGCATCGCCTACATTGGGAGTTGCCAGTTTCCGTCGAAAATACAACCAAGGTTAAGTGGCTATCAGTTCTTTTCACAGGATTGCGTGACAAGAAATTACACGAAATGTATCCATGCCAGGTGAATTATTCTAAATGCCGGGGCTGTTATTGATGTAACAACAGTCAAGGAAGCCATGCAGTGGGCGTGACATGCCTGTTGTATTTATTCTAAACATTCAAACGGCAATCTGGCATTACCTCAGAAACTCATTGGCCAACTATAAATATACCTTACCTTCCTAGGGTTGTGTAGTTCATGTGACATAATTTTAGAGTTACAAGATGGTATAGTTTCATGACCAGATAAATATGACATTTAATAACTTGCCTAATTTTATAGTCCCAGCCGTGTGACACTGGTGATCATGTCTGTTCACAACCTACTGTTTCGCGTACTGCCATTTATTTCTGAAACTGATGGTACCTCCATGCCATGATGTCACTGTCCAGTATCTTCTCTCATGGTCTCTTTCTGCCGCTCCTCCCCCTCAACCTTCCAGATGGGACTACGTACTCTTTTCATTTCTCAACTTTTTCTTCTTCTCTTCCTTCATTTGCCTAAGTGAAATGGGGCCTGGGGGAGGAAATGAGTTAGGGGAAGAGAAGCTGTTAAGATCTTTTACGCGATCTTTCTAATACACTTTGTAAGTTTGTATTCATTTCTCTAAGATTTTTCTTGATACCATCACCGAAGCTTTTACGTAGTCTTCCTCTTGCTCTGTATCTATTATATTTCGTTAATAAGGCTCTTTGTGACAGATGGTACCAGAGCTTCTTGTGAGGTGGCCAAAAAATTTAATCTGTTGGTCTTTAATGAACTACATGACTAGCTTCCTCATTCCTAATTCTACTCCTCACGGTTACTCCCGTAGCTCTTCTAAAACATCGCATCTCCGTTGTTATGATTTTTGAAATAATTAAGCATTAATTAATTTGACATTGGTAGTATAATGTCGGTACACACACAAATAGATCTGATGAAATTTACTTTAGTGTTTATAAGTATCTTTATATGCGGTAGAACGTGTTGCATGGAGGGCAAACATCAGAAATGAAATAAAGACAAAGGAGAAATTTATTGCAGATAAGTCACACACACCGAGCGTGTGAGACGTAAGATGGTGCATGATGGTGGAAATGACCACGTGTTCACATGCACCCACTGTGAACAGACAATTACAGCGCGAATTGGCCTCATCAGTCACATTCGCTACCTCCATAGGTAAAAGTTATCAGACCTTTTTAAAGCACAAACTATCATCAGTCAAGACGGCAAGGTGCCAATGTATGCGGCAGAAGTGGTGATAGTTGTCCCAGTATCTGATTTACCTGTGCACAGTGTATGTTGATTTCTCTGTCCATTCTCCCATCTTAAGTGACCATTGACACTAGATATTTACGTTCTAGGGTTTGTATTAGTTACGAGTTTATTATTATTGTCGGAGTGTCTGCCTGTCTACATTTCTATATCCGTTTAATACACATTTTCATGTTATATGTCTCACACTTGGAATTGCCTTAATTTAGATGGTTCTGAAGGCGCTCTCCATCTTCTGCAATTAACACTTCATCTTTCGCAAATACTAATTCTGAAATGTCATCGACTTCTTCGCTCTCTTTTTCGGCATATAATGTCAACGTATGTTATAAAAAGTAGCGGGTGGGGAGAGCTTATATCCTTTTCTTAAACCTGAATTTAATTCGACAGGTCTTGATATCCCTGCATGTGTTCTTAAGAAACATTTGCTTGGCGTATATACAAGTTTGCAGGGGGTGACCAGAGGGTGTGGTCGACACTCGGGACTCTGAAGAGAGGCCACATGGACACATAATCAGATTTCTACTGGTTCCATTAGTATAGGACTCTTCGCTGGCTGTTGCAGATGGGAACGGGGCACATATCCAGAGTGATGTGATGTTTGTTCTTGACTTAACTCAATGCCAGTAAATGTCTTCTACAATCACCCACATTGTTATAAAGCATCCAGTTTCATTTACACTCTGCGCTACAGTTTCCTAAAGGACTGATGGAAGTTATAATTACCCCAATCTGATCATAGGATAATAGATCTAATGTGTACTTTTTCAGATAAAGGCCAACAAATGAGTGTGCGTGTTACAGAATCTATGTCATTTGGACACCGCAATCTGTAGGCCATTATAATTGTTGTGCAGACAAAGTTCCACACAGTAGGAAAGCTGCCTACAAAGAATATTTGCTACTGTCGTGTCCTCCTTTAAAGTGTCGTGCCTGGAGTGAAGAGAGTCAACACCCACATTATAATATTTTTTTCCTATCAATATCCTGGAGAATCCACCAGCTTCCGTCCAACACACTCCATCAGCCCGTGGACACCTTTTCCTATCACTCTCTCACTGTCGTACTATGCCCCCTCTCATACTTCCCCAACGCAACATACTCAACAACTCTTGCTTCTAAAAATTAACACAGATTAATTTATTAAAAGAAAAGTGTGACGTATATGAGCCGTGTGTGCGAAGAAAATGTGTGTCGTGTATTATAACATAACTGTATGTGTCAGCCCTCAAAGTTCAGGATCATAGTGTACACATCATGGCAAGGATTACACGACATCACACGAGTCAGTACACTAGACCTCACCGAAGTCGTATCCTTCTCTCCAGACATGTCCTCCTCCAGGAACTCTGATGACCATGAGATCTGAATCCCATGTAAATATATAATCCGTGGAAAAATACTATTATTGTTCCTAACACAACTGTTCCTAATAGTTTATAGAAACTCCGGCTTCATAATTCCGGCGCAGTGAAACAAACATGGAACACTGTCATATGAACAGGACTTTTTGTCTCTTGCTAAATGTTCTCTAGTTCTCACTATTAAACAGTTATTGTCTATACTCCAATAGAGTCCTTTATTTTTGTTCTAGTCATAAGTGAACTGAATATCCATCACTACTGGTGTGTTAAAACTGGTATGACCTAAACTCATTCGGTATTTATCCTGTAGGATACATATACCATTCAGCTCCACTGAGCAATGTTGATCATCTTCCTCTAGCATAAGCTCTGTTGTAAAGTTGCTGGCCAATCTTCCTGCGCCAAACTTTTATCCGGGATCGGATTTTTCCTTGGTTTCCGTGTTCTTCATTCCAACCAGAGGAAACCTGTAAAATAAATCAAACAACTGGTGATAGCCTCCCCGTCACTGATCTCTATTAGATGATCGTGGCCATCGGCCTCGCTCAGAAAATACAGTGAACCTGTCAGGGACAGATGAACTGACCACATAGGTTATCATCAGGCCAAGACAAGAAAAAAAATCAGCAAACAGAATGCGGAACCCCCCCCCCCCCCCCCACCAGGGAGCACCCACTGGAATATCCCAATTATCCCTCATTACTCAATTCTCAACTAGTAAAGCTTATCAACACTTCACTAATCTATTTTCAACTAACAGAGTCAAGTATCACTTCCCTACTCTAGCTAGTTTTCCACTAACAGTGCTAATCATCACACTTTAGTTTTAACAAGGCTACAGCCTATATTAATTAGAACTAATTATAATAGGTTCTACCTTAGGCAACACTGCAGTTAGATCAAATTACATCCACTCTTGCCATGACAGGCACGTGTAAATTTAAATTAACTCAATTCGCACACGGTAGACATTTTCCAATCAGAACCGCAGTTTCGAAGCACGTCCACTAAAATCCAAGGTTTGAGTTCAACTGTCCCTCTCCAATCATGTTTTTCTGGCAAACCCCTAAAACTGGTCACGTGACGTGGTTGATGTCAAGCAGGTGTTATTTGGGCATATCATCCATTGTCAAGAATCCATTTTCCCTGGCTTAGTCACTGTCAAAGTTGTCATCAGTTGTTTGGACTCCCCCAACAAACTAACGAGTTACTGTATGATCCCAACAACAGTTTTCCCCAACAAGCTGCCAATCTTCTTTACGTCCGGAAACTATGAATTGACAGACGGACTGTTTTCTTCCGAGCTGAGTACTTCCGCTTCCAATCCGACCTGTTTATAATCTGTCAAAGCGATGTATGATTCAGCTCATCCACTTCCCCTACACATCTGCATCTGTTACTTTGCCCGACATGTGATGGCTGACATCCGATTGTAACCAGGATCTGACTGGCTCTATCTGTATTCGAATGTTGATAAACTGTCAAAGCGATGCAGGGACCCGTCTCACTCACCACCGAATGTTCCCAATCCGTCGACCAGATGTACACGTGCAGCTACAAATATTGTCCTGGGATTTTGACATCCGATTTGTTTTTTCTGTTAGTAAAATAGTTGTCGCTGGCAGATAGTCCGTTTTATCAGAAAGCCTCTATAATAATCAACTGGCTAAACGCAAGGTTTTATTTTGTGACTTAAGAGAGTAGTCCATCTCACTCTTCTCCACCGTGAGTTTAATCCAGATGATTCATTCTTCTTCTTCAGGAGCTGGGTGTCTTGACAAGAAATCCGCTCCAACATTTTCCTTCCCAGGAATGTACTCCACTGTGAAATTATAAGGTTGAAGTAACAACGACCACCGCATCAAACGGGCGTTGAGCTTCTGAGAAGTAGCCAGGAACATCAGGGGCTGATGATCCGACTGGACTCGAAACTTAACTCCATACAAATATGGCTGGAATTTTTGCACTGCCCATACGAGAGACAAGCACTCTCTCTCGACGGTTGAATAATTCCTCTCCGCCTGTAGAAGTTTCTTACTTGCGTATGCTACAGGTTTCAAAACCGAAGCATCGTCTTCTCCTTCTTGTAACAAAGCTGCCCCAATCCCAATCGCACTCGCATCCGTTCTCAACACAAATGGTTTGGAAAGGTCAGGGAGCTGTAATACAGGTTTGCTGACCAAGGCCTCCTTTAACTGACTATAGGCATTCTCACATTCTGGTGTCCAAATGATTTGGTCCGGGAATCCCTTTTTCAAGGTTTCCGTCAACGGAGCTCCCAGTTCAGTGAAATGTGGGATAAATTTGTGGTAGAACCCACACAACGAGAAAAAAGATCGCACATCCTTCTTCGTTTTTGGCCTTGGTGCATTTCTGATTTTCTCCAGGTTCTTCTCTTCTGGGACAATGTGTCCTGGAGTGATGGTGTGACCTAGAAATTCCAGAGTCTGGTAACCAATCATGCACTTGGTTGGACGAGCGGTAAGCCTCGCTTCCTTGAGTCTATTAAACACTCTCTCCAAAGATTGTAAGTGGTCATCCAAGCTGTCACTGGAAATCAGAATATCATCCATGAATGAGATGATGGATGGATCCTAGTAACGGATCTAGTAAAGTCCTCATCATGCGTGTAAACACACTAGGTGCATTGCTGAGTCCAAAGGGCATGACTTTGAATTCGTAGTGTCCACTGGGTGTACTGAAAGCCAACAGTGGTAGAATCTCCGGTTTGACTGGTATCTGATAGTACCCCCGACTCAGATCCACCTTTGAAAAGTACCGAGCCTTATGGAGCCTAGCGAATAACTGAGTTGGATTCGGCAAAGGTTCCACCTGAAATTGTGTGTGACTGTTCAGAAGTCGGTAGTCTATACACAACCGGTGTTCTCCACTTGGTTTCCGTAACAAAACTACCCCTGCATTCTATGGGGATGTGGATGGTGCAATCACGTCATCCTCCAGCAGTTTCTGTATTTCTTCCTCCATAGCCTTTTCTTTAGAGAATGGCACTGGGTAAACCTTTTGGCGAACAGGCTCCTGTGTGGTCAAAGTCATCTCGAACTCAACCAACCTCGTTCGTCCTGGTTTATCAGTCAGTATCTCCTTATGAGACTTGAGAACCTGGGTTATCCTTTCCCTCTCCTGGGAGGTCAGATCAGGGTTCACTTGCACATCCCTATAGGTTTCCTGGTGTACCAAGGGATATTCCCTGCCCTCGCTGGTTCCCACTTCAGTCTCCACTGCAACTGCCATTGCCATGAGGTGAGCTGCCTTGTCTCCGGGTCTCTCTTCGTATTTCCGCAAGAGATTGATATGGAAAATCTTCGACTTTCCCCGGATCCGGATCTGATAGTTGGTTCTGGCTATCACCCTTTCCACGGGAAATGGTCCTTGCCAACCTATCTCCAGTTTGTTGTTTCCCGTTGGGAGTAGCAACAAGACTTTATCTCCCACCTCTAGAGATCTTTCTTTAGACCTACGGTTGTAGTAAGCCGCATGTCTTTTCCTGGCCTTTTTCAAGTTTTGATTTGCCAGAGTCCATCCCTTGTGGAGTTTTTCTTTCAGTTCCTCCACGTATTTATAGGATGAGATCACTTCTTCTGACGTCCCCTCTTCAGTCCAACTCCTCAACATGGCTTCCAACGGTCCTTTGATTGGACGACCAAACAGCAACGTAGCGGGTGGTAGTCCTGTTGAGCCATGAGGAACTTCCCGATAGGCAAAGAGTGCTGCTGGGATATATTCATCCCACCTATCAGGTTTTTCCTGCGCTAATTTCCTGAGCATTGTCATCAACGTGCCGTTGAAACGCTCTACTTATCCATTGGCTTGAGGGTGGTAAGGGCTGGTATGTATGTGGTTAGGGTGATACACCCTAAATACCTCCTCCATGAGTTTCCCACAGAACTGAGATCCATTGTCCGTCAGAATTTGATCCGGAAAGCCTAATCTGGTAAAGGCCTCCATCAGTGCGTCCGCCACTCTTTTCGAGTCTATCTTGGTCAACGGTATGGCTTCACCCCACATTGTACAGCAATCCACCATTGTGAGTATATACATGTTCCTCTTCCTAGTCCTGGGAAGTGGACCCACGATATCGATGGCTACCCTCTCGAAAGGAGAGTTCATGATGGGCATCTCACCCAACACCACCGGTGCTGTCCAGTGTTTCGGTGCCACCCTCTGGCACTCAGGGCATGACTTCACATACCGACGCACATCATCTGTCATTCCCGGCTAATAGTAATGGCAGGAAATCCGCTGCATGGTGGCGGCAATACCCATGTGTCCACTAAAGGAGATGGTATGCCCCATATGAAGAATCTGGGACCGGTGAGCTTTCGGGACCACCAACTGACCGTATAGGTTGTCTCCCCTTCCTGCTCTCATGTAGAGTATCCTATTCTTCATGTAGTACTGTCCCCGTCCTGGTGGATCAGCACTTTTCTGCTGCTTTCTGTAGCAAGGACGTAACGTATCATCCTCACTCTGGGCAGTTCGTAGCTCCCCCGGCATTGGGTTTGTCACAATTGCGTCTGCCTCTTCCGTTCTCGTCTGAGAGCGAGTCTGCATTGCTCCCATATGGATTGGCTCCCTGGGCATTCCCAGAAAGACATACCGGCAACCTAGGATTACTGGAAAAATGGGATCGGTCAATACAGCAGCCTTGATTGTGCCGGTGACATACCTTGACCGAATCTCCACATTAGCAATGGGCAACTTCATGACTACAGCACTCTTCTGTGCAGGCTGTATCTCCATGGTTTCACCTGTGAATTGTTCTGGATGTACCAGATCCGCAGAAATCACGGCCTCCCCGTCCAGTCCTGTGTCGTATAAACACTCCACTTGACGACCGTTAACCTCTACCAATTCCACTACAGGTGGTTCTTCCTGGTCTTGAGTCTCTTCCTCGGCCTCGACATGTTCGGTGGGCTCCACCTTAGGTTTCCCGAGGCACACGACGAATTGAGTGTCTCCTGACTTTCCCCTGCAGTAAATAGCATTGTGCGTATTCGACTTGCACTGGTTGCACCATTTCCCTGTCCTAGATTTTCTATTGCCGGACTTGAGTGAGCTCTCCTGGTGGCGAGCTTCCTTGCTGACCTTGGCATTTTCCGTGACAACCTCCTTGGAAGTCACTTGACATGCTGCGAAGTGAGGGTTCTTAGCCTTCGATTTGCAGTCCCTCGTATTGTGAGAGGGTGACTTACAAATTGAACACCACATCTCCGACCACGGTCGTTTTGGTGTAGAGCTTGAAGTGCTCTTGCTTCCCTCCTTCTTCTTCTCTGAACTATCCTCTGATTTTTGCACATAAGGTTCCCACTTTATTGTTCCTGAGTTTTTGGCTTTCTTCTTATCATGTTTCTCTTGACTTTTGGTGTTGGTGGAAAGGTTTTCCCCTGCCTCCCCATGTACCTCGACGAACCGTTCTGCTAATTTAGTCACGAGGTCAATACGTTCCGCTCCTTCTTCTCCCAGGAACGTCCTGAGAGGTTTAGACATTTGCTTCTTCAGCTGGTCGACCACCATGAGCTCTTCCAGACTCTCATAGTCATGTGCGAACCCAGCCAAATCCATCCACTTATGGAGATAAGATTTTAGACGCAAACTGTAGGCGGCAAACAACTCCCCCGGTTCTCGTTTCGCTGCTCGAAATTTTTTCCGGTAGGTATGTGACGTAACCTCGAATCGTTTCAGCAGAGCCGTCTTTAACTCGTCATAATTGTTCTCATGTCCTGGTGGCAGGCGAGAATAAACCTCGTAGCCGATCCCGCGTAAACCCTGGGATAGCTTAAGATTCCATTTGTTACGCTCCAGACCCATAGCAACTGACATAGCCTCGAAGCGTTGAAGGTACTGGCCAATCTTCTCTTTGTCCTCCTCGTAGACCACTAAAGGAAACTTCATAGCATGGTACCCATGTCCACCTACTGGTGTTGAGCCTGGGACAGAGGATCCTCCAACTGCTCCCTCAGTTTCTCCATTAGATTGACTCTTGAGCTCGAGTTCCCGCATCCGGTACTCGTGCTCCCTTTTCTGTGATTCCTGTTCAGCTTCTAATTTCCTAGCTGCTTGCTCAGCTTCAAATTTCCTAGCTGCTTGCTCAGCTTCAAATTTCTTAGCTGCTTGCTCAGCTTCCAATTTCTTAGCTTCTTGTTCCAACTCCATCCTTCTCAATTCTAACTCGGCCTTTCGATCTTCCCTTTCTGCTTGACGATACTCTCTCTCCACTTCCTGTATGTAATCCGTTAGAGCAGAACCCGCCAATCCCATGTCTTCCCCCTTTGCCCTTAATTCTGCTGTGCTTAGTTTAGGGGTGGCCATTTTACAGAGAGGTAAGCTAGCAGGTCGAGTACAATATAACTGCAAATTACTATAGCAGATATATGAACAATTACTATAAATCTAGATATTACCACACACAGCACATTCACTCAGTGACAAGAGTAGAATCAGGACCACAGACCTATGCAGACGTGTGAAGTGTGAACAGGTAAGATATTAGTCCTAACCCCTATCCACATTCACTATAGCTGGATTCTCCAAAATGATATCTCCCTCTTATAACTAAGGATTCCGTGTCAAAAGACCCCGTTGTCAGAAGATCCCACTGTCAAAGGTTCCTGCTTGCAGGAGATCTCGCTGTCCAAGGATTCCGTTTACGGGAGATCCCGCTGTCCAAAGATCCCGGACGAGCCCCCAATAATGTCGTGTCCTCCTTTAAAGTGTCGTGCCTGGAGTGAAGAGAGTCAACACCCACATCATAATATTTTTTTTCCTATCAATATCCTGGAGAATCCACCAGCTTCCTCCAACACACTCCATCAGCCCGTGGACACCTTTTCCTATCACTCTCTCACTGTCGTACTATGCCCCCTCTCATACTTCCCCAACGCAACATACTCAACAACTCTTGCTTCTAAAAATTAACACAGATTAATTTATTAGAAGAAAAGTGTGACGTATACGAGCCGTGTGTGCGAAGAAAATGTGTGTCGTGTATTATAACATAACTGTATGTGTCAGCCCTCAAAGTTCAGGATCATAGTGTACACATCATGGCAAGGATTACACGACATCACACGAGTCAGTACACTAGACCTCACCGAAGTCGTATCCTTCTCTCCAGACATGTCCTCCTCCAGGAACTCTGATGACCATGAGATCTGAATCCCATGTAAATATATAATCCGTGGAAAAATACTATTATTGTTCCTAACACAACTGTTCCTAATAGTTTATAGAAACTCCGGCTTCATAATTCCGGCGCAGTGAAACAAACATGGAACATTGTCATATGAACAGGACTTTTTGTCTCTTGCTAAATGTTCTCTAGTTCTCACTATTAAACAGTTATTGTCTATACTCCAATAGAGTCCTTTATTTTTGTTCTAGTCATAAGTGAACTGAATATCCATCACTACTGGTGTGTTAAAACTGGTATGACCTAAAACTCATTCGGTATTTATCCTGTGGGATACATATACCATTCAGCTCCACTGAGCAATGTTGATCATCTTCCTCTAGCATAAGCTCTGTTGTAAAGTTGCTGGCCAATCTTCCTGCGCCAAACTTTATCCGGGATCGGATTTTTCCTTGGTTTCGTGTTCTTCATTCCAACCAGAGGAAACCTGTAAAATAAATCAAACAACTGGTGATAGCCTCCCCGTCACTGATCTCTATTAGATGATCGTGGCCATCGGCCTCGCTCAGAAAATACAGTGAACCTGTCAGGGACAGATGAACTGACCACATAGGTTATCATCAGGCCAAGACAAGAAAAAAAATCAGCAAACAGAATGCGGAACCCCCACCCGCCCCCCCCCCTACCAGGGAGCACCCACTGGAATATCCCAATTATCCCTCATTACTCAATTCTCAACTAGTAAAGCTTATCAACACTTCACTAATCTATTTTCAGCTAACAGAGTCAAGTATCACTTCCCTACTCTAGCTAGTTTTCCACTAACAGTGCTAATCATCACCCTTTAGTTTTAACAAGGCTACAGCCTATATTAATTAGAACTAATTATAATAGGTTCTACCTTAGGCAACACTGCAGTTAGATCAAATTACATCCACTCTTGCCATGACAGGCACGTGTAAAATTAAATTAACTCAATTCGCACACGGTAGACATTTTCCAATCAGAACCGCAGTTTCGAAGCACGTCCACTAAAATCCAAGGTTTTGGTCAACTCCCCATCTCCAATCATGTTTTTCTGGCAAACCCCTAAAACTGGTCACGTGACGTGGTTGATGTCCTGCAGGTGTTATTTGGGCATATCATCCATTGTCAAGAATCCATTTTCCCTGGCTTAGTCACTGTCAAAGTTGTCATCAGTTGTTTGGACTCCCCCAACAAACTAACGAGTTACTGTATGATCCCAACAACAGTTTTCCCCAACAAGCTGCCAATCTTCTTTACGTCCGGAAACTATGAATTGACAGACGGACTGTTTTCTTCCGAGCTGAGTACTTCCGCTTCCAATCCGACCTGTTTATAATCTGTCAAAGCGATGTATGATTCAGCTCACCCACTTCCCCTACACATCTGCATCTGTTACTTTGCCCGACATGTGATGGCTGACATCCGATTGTAACCAGGATCTGACTGGCTCTATCTGTATTCGAATGTTGATAAACTGTCAAAGCGATGCAGGGACCCGTCTCACTCACCACCGAGTGTTCCCAATCCGTCGACCAGATGTACACGTGCAGCTACAAATATTGTCCTGGGATTTTGACATCCGATTTGTTTTTTCTGTTAGTTAAAATAGTTGTCGCTGGCAGATAGTCCGTTTTATCAGAAAGCCTCTATAATAATCAACTGGTTAAACGCAAGGTTTTATTTTGTGACAGCTACACGCCGTTCTCTTATGTTTGTACGGAAGTAAAGGGGAAACCACCATACGAATGTCCAGAGAGTAAGCTAATAATGTATCACATTTATCACTGAGGGTATATTTTAAAAAAAAAACACTATCTGTTGTAGGTTTGAATAACCTGACAAACACGGCCGATGTTCTTTTAGTGAGGATTATGTAGTCCGGTGCGCTGCCAGCGGGGTAGTGAGTACATTCCCTACACCAGTCAGAAGGCAATGACAAACTCATCATCATCATCTAGTGTCCTGCCGGCTAGCGTGGGCAATCATTCCTCTCCACAAATTGCGATCTCCGATGACATGGATCAATTCATGTCTTGACTCCCTTCCGTGCCATGACACAAGACTGTCAAGAATCTTCTCCCGCGGTCTTCCTCTATCTCTCTTTCCGCAAATCTTTCCGGTTGTCACATGTTCTAATTTTTGTCTTCTCATAACGTGGTCAAAAACGATGACTGCCTCTTTCTGATGTTTGTGGATAAGTTGTCTTTGCGACTCAGCTTCCCTAAAAATGTCCACATTGCTCATTTTGGCTGTCCAATTAATGTTCAGCATTCTTCTATAAAACATCTCCAAGGCCTCAAGCGATTTGTTGCCTGTTTACTATATGTCCAGGATTCGCAGCCGTATGCTAAAATTGGTTCTTTGTAACATACAAGAACTCTCTTTCTAACTTTCAAGGAGAATGACTTATTGCACAAAACGTTCTTCATTTTATAGAATGCAGTCTTGGCTTGTCCTATTCTCTTCTTTATCTCAGTAATGCATCTTCCATCTGATATGTGCCTAGATATCTGAATTTCTGAACTTGCCCCAAAATAATGCCATTTACTTTAATTACACATTTAGGCACAATCTGTTTCTTTGATAATACCATGACTTCTGTCTTTCTATTATTCAAACTAAGGCCCATTTTTCACTTTAAACAACCAATGTACCTATCATTTTTTTTTGTAGTTCCTTCTGCCTTGTTGCTGTCAGGACTGTGTCATCAGCATAACGTAAGTTATTTATATTTTGTCCACCAACCAAGTTCCCTGACATATTTTCTGTAGATCTCATTATATGTTCACTGTACAATGAGAACAAATCAGAAGACATTACACATCCTTGTCTGACGCCCTTCTTTATACACTGAAATGTTCCTACCGGGTTGTTGATTCTCATGGCTGCAGTTTGCTGCCAGTGAACGTTCTTTTTTATTCGCACATCTTTGTAGTCAATGTTCAGTTGACAACTGTCAACATGTCATCTACTGCCTACAGTACCTCACAATGTAGGGCAGGGGAGGGGGGAAGGGTCTTGAGCCTGATGAATTAGGGCCGCCTTGCTAGTGAAGTCGCCGCGAACTGTGCAGGTTATGAGTTTCTATTTGCCCCCGACAGAAAAAATTCACACCTTACTGAGATTCGAACCCGGGTCGACCGAAGGCGAACGCGGGGCTCTTAGCCACTATGCCAGCCGCTCCCCATACTAAATTTAAAATTACCTAGAAATTCAACCTGGGGCGATCGCAACATCCTGCACAGGCCATGCAACATTTCTAAGAGTAAAATGAAGAAATGGAGCCTATCACACGCCTGACTACGTCTGGGGTATATGGTGCTAAACCCTTATTGTAATAGATCACTAGCACTCGGTGGCTGGTCTGGTAACTATCATACCGGCCGCCTTTACTTCCCAAGACGTTTCCTGGCACCCATTTTATGGTGGGTCCACCTGGGACCCCAGGTCAATTCTGAATATTCACCCCTGCGAGAGTTCGAAGCCATAACCACCAGGTAGGCATGCTAGTGTCTAGCCACTACACTATCACGGCTCCCATGAATTATGTATGGAATTTCCTCATGAATTATGTCAGGGATTTCCTAATGAATTATGTATGGAATTTCCTAATGAATTATGTATGGAATTTCCTAATGTCATGATCTATGTCTAGCTAATGTTTTGGATATGTGTTTAATCAAATAAAAGGCTTGTATTTATCTCAGAACACGCCAGTCGTAAATGATAGCAAGGAGCTAAACATTTACACAATTATACGGGTGAGATGACACGCCTTCTTTCTGAACAATCCATCATAAAATATAATAGTGATACGCGCGCAATAATCTCCAGCTCGGAAATATAGCTTTCCGTTAAGACGTTTATCGAATTCTAACGTGCTGGGAGGAAACTGTATTATTCATTTCAAAGGCAGCTAAATTAGAAAAGCAACCTTGAACGTACAGAAGAACAGGCAGATAGACAGACAGACAGAAAACCAGTCAGGCAATCAAGTAGATTTACAGGCAGATAGACAGGCCGATAGTTACAGCTCGTAATACGCTAAATGTGTTCATCTTCTTCTTCGTCCGAAATGTTTCTTTTAGACTTAATTGCGCTGTGCCTGTTTACATCAGAGTTGCGGTATGTGCTCCTTTCAGCCGACACATCCAACTTCTTCGGGCATCTTTTGACCGGGTTAACCTTCCAGGATATGTGTTATTGAGAAGATACACGCTGACAGACACATTAAGAAAATAATTATTTAAACACAGAAGCCTCAAACTATAGGTTGCACAATGTATTGCCTGTCATAATTCGCTGCATCTCGTCAGATGCATACCGCAGAATTAAATGTAATATATAGTGAATAGATTAATCACATTTTGGCTGAAATGCATAACGTACATAATCTTGGATATTGTTCGAATGTGGAGCAAGTTATTCCCACGTTAATCCAATAAACAGTGAAATCATCTCATCTCATCATGTTCCTCTTGTACCTTGCGGTGTCGAGGTGAAGTATAAACTTCGTGAGAGTGCCCAATTATGGGCTTCATATATAGATATTCCCATGGACTTTTGAGAAACACAGAGAACGGCCGTTTAGCACATTCTGGACGAGCTGAAGCAAGTTCAGGATGTCGCTTGAATGGCTGCTATAAAGCCTGAAACGGACGAAACTCTATCAAAAATTCAAGAAGAGAGAGAAAAGACAGAAGAAACTCGTAAACAGATCCAAGAAGAAAAAGAACAAATAGAACTGCTCAAGTCACAGAACGAAACATCCGAACCAGAAAATGCAAATACCCAGACAGAAGAAGGTTCTTTGTAACAAGCAAGAACACTCTTTCTAAGCAAAAGAAGAAGAAATAGAACTGGACGAAGCAGGCTACCCAGACCAAGACCAAGTGTGTAGGGCGGTCATGAATCGGTATAGCTCTCCACCAAGATCGAACTATCGAGACGACACACGAAATCAAAGAAGACGGAGAAGATTCGAAGACAACCCAAGACGGGGAAATAGGTGGAACACCAGGAGAGACGACTACCCGTAATCATACCTGAAGGAAACAGCTCCATATGACGGGGTGGGTACACACTTACACCAGGCCTTAACAAGTGCGCGACTCTGTCCAGACATGAAAAACCATAACAAGAAAGTAACGAACACTATCAACCAATCAGAAGCCCGGAAGCCGAAAACAAGCAGCCCACTTCACGGAAGACTTAACACAAGCTACACCATAAAGACCCCACATACAACGATATCGACACAGTCGATGGTTGAACTCGTCTCAAGAGTTGGAATTGGAACGGCAATATTTTCAAAAAACTACACAGTCATTACAAATACACCTTATACATATTCTTATAGAGAATGTATTCGATGTCCGAAACAAAGAGGAATGTTTTGTTTCTTAGCATACTCAGTGCCATGAGCTGATGAATTGTCTTAAGCAACTTCCTATATCTGCCATGAGATTATATGTCGCCGAAATGTTGTCACTGCGTTATAATACGTTTCTGCTACCATATTAACAACTAATAATAATAAACAAAATATTAAGTCATAACTGTGACAAACCCTTACTTCCCATTTTCCGTCATTCATTTTTGTTTGGTCCAAACCTTCTTTTTTGTATGGTACTGAATCTGTTAAATATATGTTAGTCTGAGTCTGATCTGCATCTGAGGCTTTGGGGTAGGGAACGTGGTTTCACAATCCCGGCATTCCGGGCTCGAAGTCTGTCGGATGTTTTGGGAACATCTCAAAGAGATAGAGGACAACTAGAGTTCTTGTTTCTCAATGTGATACTGACCCGTTATAATTTTAATAGCTTTCCCTGGCTCAATTGCTTGAGTCCATAAATAGAGTCCAGGAGAGCCAAGGAAGTCCTCAAGGAAAAGGTTTCTTCGAACAATAATAATATTCTTGAGGAGGTTCCTTGCCTCTCTGCTCTCAGCTAAATAACTAATATCTTGAGTATATTAATTATAACAACAATAACGTAAACACTCAAGGAATTCTTGTAACACTCAAGATAGGAAATGAAATCGCTTGTAAATTTAACCAACACAGTAAGTTAGTTAGTTAGTTAGTCGACAGATCATCCTCATTGCACATCGGACCATTCAGTCCATAAGTGCTCGGATCCCCTCCTCAGCAAATCCCGCAGCGTGTAGCGGCTAACGACACCAGTTCTGTGTTGGTTTATCAGTCTTCTTTGGCTTCCTGCGTAGTGTTCTTGTTTGGGCACCCCTCTTTTAATTTGCTGTTCTCGCAGTCTGGCCATGATTGTAGATTCACAGTCATCACTTGGTTCACGCAAAAGTCTTACTTCTCGTAGAGCATTCAGAATGTCAGCCTGGTCCATGGCGCGTCCGCCCTCCACAGTAGCGTTACCTGCGAGCTTGTCAGGCGGCGCATTCCCTTGTACTCCCGCATGCCCTGGCACGAAGATGAAACTAATCTTTGCCAGCCGAGACCGCTCCAGAGACAGCAACCATTCTCTTCGGATCCCCCCCCCCCCCCATCTCTATCCTCTTGAGCATGTTCATTGAGTCGCTAAGGAAACATGCCCTAGTGAATGTCTGTGTCTCGAGCCATGTTATTGCTTTACTTACTGCCATGACTTCCATAGTCAGGCTACTTGTGGTCTCAGCAAAGCACCAGAGTCCTCCTTCACAATTCTCCCTCCGGCCTGAGCCGTAAAGGCCCATGAGCTTCTCACATGTCGGACGACCGACCCATCTGTGTAAATGACAGCATCACCGTCTAGCGAATTCTCGAAAATCAACGCTTGTACTTCCGCCTCCACAGCTGCCGGGTTTTCTTGTCTGCATTTTCTGTCTAGTTGGATGCAAACTGAAAAGGATGTGCAGAAATCTGTTGGCACTTGTACCCACTCCTCGCCAGGTTCTAAGTCCTCAAGTGAACACACCTGTTGAAGAATGTCTTCGGCTTGACCCATCCACGACCGTCCTCTTTTTAACCTGCTGCCCTTCACCTTCATAATTTCACTATGCAGTGGATGTTGTGTGTTTGCGTTAACTCTGAGGTAGGCGCGAGCTCTGCAGACTTGTATTCTGTCTTCAATGGTTGGAAAATCAAGAAGGTAGCGCATCGCCCTGCATGCTGTATCTCTTGTACATCCAAGAATAATGCGCATATCTTCATTCTGTATCCTTTCCATCCTTTCTATCTGCTTACGGCTGAAAGTCAGGATTGCCATCGCATACTCAAAAACAGACATGACCAGCCCCTCGTATAGAAGACATAGATGGTGCTACTCACAGTTTGCTGCCGCCATCACCCGCATCGCAGCCAACCCTCGCTTGGCCTTTGTTATCACCTGGTCTATGTGTTCTTTATAAGCAAGGCTTCGATCAAACCGTATCCCCAGGTAATTCATTGCCTGCGTTCTTTCCACCGTCTCTGAACACAGAGTAACAGTTGTGTTGGAGTGTTGACAATATGATTACTCAACAAGAACCAAGTCATTGTTGTCTTTGTTGGGATGACCATTGCCCCAGCCTCAACACACCAAGTACTTATGCGAATGAGTTCGGTTTGTAGTTCCAGAACAACCTGATCTCTATCCTTACCCTGGCGATACACTAAAACATCGTCGGCATATGACAATGTCCTACCAGGTCCAGTGATCTGCTCACTGGTGATTCTCACAGTGTAGGCATTGTACAGTATCGGAGATAATGGTGATCCCTGTGGTAGGCCAGGATATATTATTGTTGGTTCCGACGTCCAACTGCCACATCTAAAAACGACTTTCCTTTGGAAGAGGGCTGCAGCGATCCAACTAAAGAGGAATGGACTTATTTTGAGTTAAAGAAGCTGAAGCATTAAAACATCCAATGGTACTCTGTTGTACGCGTTCTCAAGATCAATCGCTGCAAATTCCCTTTTCGAATCAGCGCTCTGTTTCAAATTAAGATGATGTAAATTTCATCTTTCTTCTTAAACTATAGACGCAACTTCCTTCGTTTATAAATTTGAATTTAATTCTAATGGTGGTGGTTGCTGGCGCTTTTGATAACTGGAGCGTAGTGCGGGGAAATTGAAACAGCGATGTGGCGTCTTGCAAGATGTATACTACAAAGTCAATCGCGACCGATTTGGAAGCAGGCTATTTTGCGTTGATTTTCACTATTGTATGAGAAACGGTCGTTCAGAAAGCATTGACAAACTACTGAACCCAAAACCGCCATAAACATTCACAAACAGCCAATAAATTCTATCGCTGATTGCGATTTCCTGTAAAAGACACCAAACGAACTCTCAATCCTGCATGAGGGCCCTTCGACCATATGTGGTTCACCGAGGCCCTCTTGCATGTGGTAAGTGGTTTGGTTTTCCGTTTTGTTTGGTATTCTCGGTCCTCATGTTCAGAAATTGGCACATTATTACACTTTGATCTTTGTAAATTGACAGAGAAGAATAAATGTATTGTAATGCTCCAATCGGTTTCTGAAAAGAATAATATATGTATCATCCACATAACAGCGGCATAGAATCAGGTCCTTAATATGCCAAGGTCTTTGTTCTTGTAAGTGGCCCGAAAAGATGTCTGCTAGAAAGGGGCCAACATGTTCAAATTTTTGTTCTTTTTAAAGGGCTCGAGGTTCCCATTTAACAAATCAATAATAACAACAACAAAAACATAAATAAATAAAATAAGGGCTCGTGGTTCCCCAAGGCCAGAGCCGCCCCATGAGGTTCCACGCCCCTGTGTGTCATTCGGATGACAGCCTGTGCTGGTGGCCCTGGTCAGATCAAGTGCTGATGACTACACTTTGGCTCTTGCCAAATGACCGAGATTCCCATTTTGAATTTCTAACTAGAGCAGTGTTTCCCAACCTTTTTTGTGCTATGCCCCACCTAAGCCTTTCTAAAATTCGTATCCCCCCCCCCCCCCCCCCCAACATATACATTATTTTTAATATTTAAAAATTGAAATGTTCACTAAAGAAACTTGAATGGTAGGTTTTAGGAAGAAATCACTAGGAAATTATTGAGGAAACACAGTAAGTAAATTTTCAAAACATAATAGAGAACTGAAATTCAAGAACAAGATAGTGTTAATGAATGATTTTTCTATATTATTTTAATTATGAGTAATTATTTATTATTTACATTTAGTGAGATCCGTGCGCTTGATGCATGCTGCAAAAAGATCTTATGTCAGGTTCCAATTTAGTTAATTTCAGTCTCAAGTCTCCCCGTATTGTTCTATCCAGCTGATTTCTTCCATTTTCGAATTGCCCCCCTCAAGAATCGAATTTCCCCCCTGTGGGGTGTGGGCCCCACTTTGGGAAACACTGAACTAGAGTATCCCAGACCTCGAAATAACTGATTCGGAGCTTCAAAGTCGTATTTTTTGTCTTTAGCTCTGAGTGAAAGGAAAAGGCTATGAAATTGTGGAGGAATTGTACGCGTTGCGATGCATGGAAGATTGAACATCTATAAGTATAACAGTGTGACCTGTTATAGTGGTTGTTTGGCATTATAGGGCTAGCTGATGCGCAACGTAAAGAGTAGTTGATAAGCAGAGCACGGGTGAGCACCGTGATGTTGGGTTGGCACTAAGAGAGTCGTAGGGTAACCGGTTAGTTACCAGGACAGAAAGCGTTTGACCATCGAAAAGGGAAGCAGCACAATTGGTTCCATCTGGTGTTAATGATGTTTAATTATAGAATTAAGATGACATTGCCTTTTGTAAACCTGTGGACACTTGTATGCCAACGTTGTACAATATATTGGAACGCTACCCTTTTGGCATAATAAACAAAACAAAATTTTGATGCTGCGGACATTTTATTCACACCAGTTGAATTAAGAGTTTAGTGTTTGAGAAATGATGCACCTCCACGCTCTTCTACACGACACGGACCTTGGCACTCCTGTTGCTCTGCTATACGACACGGACCTTGGCACTCCTGTTGCTCTGCTATACGACACGGACCTTGGTCCCCCTGCTACTCTGCTATACGACACGGACCTTGGTCCCCCTGCTACTCTGCTATACGACACGGACCTTGGCACTCCTGTTGCTCTGCTATACGACACGGACCTTGGTCCCCCTGTTACTCTGCTATACGACACGGACCTTGGCACTCCTGTTGCTCTGCTATACGACACGGACCTTGGCACTCCTGTTGCTCTGCTATACGACACGGACCTTGGTCCCCCTGTTACTCTGCTATACGACACGGACCTTGGCACTCCTGTTGCTCTGCTATACGACACGGACCTTGGCACTCCTGTTGCTCTGCTATACGACACGGACCTTGGTCCCCCTGCTACTCTGCTATACGACACGGACCTTGGCACTCCTGTTGCTCTGCTATACGACACGGACCTTGGCACCCCTGCTACTCTGCTATACGACACAGCCCTTGGCACTCCTGTTGCTCTGCTATACGACGCGGACCTTGGCACCCCTGCTACTCTGCTATACGACACGGACCTTGGCACCCCTGCTACTCTGCTATACGACACGGACCTTGGTCCCCCTGCTACTCTGCTATACGACACAGCCCTTGGTCCCCCTGCTACTCTGCTATACGACACAGCCCTTGGCACTCCTGTTGCTCTGCTATACGACACGGACCTTGGCACCCCTGCTACTCTGCTATACGACACAGCCCTTGGCACCCCTGCTACTCTGCTATACGACACGGACCTTGGTCCCCCTGCTACTCTGCTATACGACACGGACCTTGGTCCCCCTGCTACTCTGCTATACGACACGGACCTTGGTCCCCCTGCTACTCTGCTATACGACACGGACCTTGGTCCCCCTGCTACTCTGCTATACGACACGGACCTTGGTCCCCCCTGCTACTCTGCTATACGACACGGAACCTTGGTCCCCCTGCTACTCTGCTATACGACACGGACCTTGGTCCCCCTGCTACTCTGCTATACGACACGGACCTTGGTCCCCCTGCTACTCTGCTATACGACACGGACCTTGGTCCCCCTGCTACTCTGCTATACGACACGGACCTTGGTCCCCCTGCTACTCTGCTATACGACACGGACCTTGGTCCCCCTGCTACTCTGCTATACGACACGGACCTTGGTCCCCCTGCTACTCTGCTATACGACACGGACCTTGGTCCCCCTGCTACTCTGCTATACGACACGGACCTTGGTCCCCCTGCTACTCTGCTATACGACACGGACCTTGGTCCCCCTGCTACTCTGCTATACGACACGGACCTTGGTCCCCCTGTTACTCTGCTATACGACACGGACCTTGGTCCCCCTGCTACTCTGCTATACGACACGGACCTTGGTCCCCCTGCTACTCTGCTATACGACACGGACCTTGGTCCCCCTGCTACTCTGCTATACGACACGGACCTTGGTCCCCCTGTTACTCTGCTATACGACACGGACCTTGGTCCCCCTGCTACTCTGCTATACGACACGGACCTTGGTCCCCCTGCTACTCTGCTATACGACACGGACCTTGGTCCCCCTGTTACTCTGCTATACGACACGGACCTTGGTCCCCCTGCTACTCTGCTATACGACACGGACCTTGGTCCCCCTGCTACTCTGCTATACGACACGGACCTTGGTCCCCCTGCTACTCTGCTATACGACACGGACCTTGGTCCCCCTGCTACTCTGCTATACGACACGGACCTTGGTCCCCCTGCTACTCTGCTATACGACACGGACCTTGGTCCCCCTGCTACTCTGCTATACGACACGGACCTTGGTCCCCCTGCTACTCTGCTATACGACACGGACCTTGGTCCCCCTGCTACTCTGCTATACGACACGGACCTTGGTCCCCCTGCTACTCTGCTATACGACACGGACCTTGGTCCCCCTGCTACTCTGCTATACGACACGGACCTTGGTCCCCCTGCTACTCTGCTATACGACACGGACCTTGGTCCCCCTGCTACTCTGCTATACGACACGGACCTTGGTCCCTCTGCTACTCTGCTATACGACACGGACCTTGGTCCCCTGTTACTCTGCTATACGACACGGACCTTGGTCCCTCTGCTACTCTGCTATACGACACGGACCTTGGTCCCTCTGCTACTCTGCTATACCGACACGGACCTTGGTCCCTCTGCTACTCTGCTATACGACACGGACCTTGGTCCCCCTGTTACTCTGCTATACGACACGGACCTTGGTCCCCCTGTTACTCTGCTATACGACACGGACCTTGGTCCCCCTGCTACTCTGCTATACGACACGGACCTTGGTCCCCCTGTTACTCTGCTATACGACACGGACCTTGGTCCCTCTGCTACTCTGCTATACGACACGGACCTTGGTCCCTCTGCTACTCTGCTATACGACACGGACCTTGGTCCCCCTGTTACTCTGCTATACGACACGGACCTTGGTCCCCCTGTTACTCTGCTATACGACACGGACCTTGGTCCCTCTGCTACTCTGCTATACGACACGGACCTTGGTCCCTCTGCTACTCTGCTATACGACACGGACCTTGGTCCCTCTGCTACTCTGCTATAGCTATACATGTCATGGTTCTCTTTATTTAAATAATTAGCCATTGACTTGAGTCATACAGGGATAACGCCCCTTGACTTGAATTAGATGGGCTAACTACGTTGGGTCCCTTGATTTGAGTAAAAACGGGTTAAATTGTGTCCCTTGACGTTATAGTTAGAATGTCAGAACAATCTATTCCCTTAGTGAATTTAAACACAGAAGTAACAAACAATATGATGCAGTATTTATGGCCTGGTATATTTCGCTAATCACGCCAAGTGTATACTGCACAGTTATATATCACATGAAGTGAATAAATGAATAATACTTTTTTTCTGAAACACTTAAACATACACGTCCTTTACAGAACGTCACAGTCAACCCCAGTATTTTTTTTGGTTGTTTGTGATCTCTTGAAAAGTTTACATTCAGTAGTTTGCTATTGCTTTTTGAACGACCGGCACCCATACTATTTTATAAAAACCCAACGCAAGGCGGTCTGCTGCGAAATCACAAGCAGCTGTGTTTCCAACGCAATATGCGGGATTACGATCTGCGTCTGTAAACCCTTTACCATGGAGTCGATATCTTCCGGTACGCTGATGACAAGATAGCGGGATTGTATTCTACGCGTGTCAATTTGCACTTCAGTGTTGACTTCTCGTAAAATTGCCTAAAAAATCAACCTGGCGTTGATCACAGCGTCCTGCAAAGGACATGCCTTAAATAAACAAATTTATTCATTCATTCATTCATTCATTCATTCATTCATTCAGTAGGATGTCCTTTGCAGAACCTCGCTCCCATAACAACCCTAGGGAAAACTGCTCGATCACAAGATGTCCCGCGTCCGATACACCCATCTGGAGATCATCCGCCACATCCTGCACCCATCTTCTCTTTGGCCTTCCTTTTCCTCTCTTCCCAGGCATATACCCCTTCATTACTGTTCTCTCCAAACTTTTATGACGTTTCAAGTGAGCAAAATATTTCAATTTTCTTTGTTTTATCGTCTTTAATAGCCAACCCTCTTCAATATTCAGCTCTTGAAGTATGGATGCATTTGTTCTTTTCTTTACCCAAGATATTCTTAGAACCCGTCTATAACATTTATATTCAAAAGCATTTATGCGCTGTTCAGCTTGTTTAGTAAGTGTCCAGGTCTCACATGCGTATGTTGCAATGGGAAAGATGCATGCTCTTAAAAATCTAATTTTTGTAGTTCTATCTGTCCCACTCCATAATTTATTAAGTTGTTTTAGTCTTTGAAGAGCAATTGATAGTCGTCGTTTAATTTCTTTCATTGTGTCACCATTGTTGGTAATCAATGACCCAAGATATTCAAAATTTTCCATCACCTCCAATCTTTCCTCATTAACATATATTTCGTTCTCCATAGTAGTTTTATCTGTATGCATCATCTTTGTTTTTACAATGTTAAGATATAAGTTGTGATTTTCACTATTTCTTTGGGTTGAGGTTATTAAGTTTTCTATACCAGTATGTTATGTGGATAGTAATACTGTATCATCAGCATATCGAAGTTCTGGTATTTCATGACCACTGATATTTAAGGCATCATATTGCTCCCTGGTTATATCATCTCTGACATTTCTCAGTATATTTTCTGCGTACAGGTTAAACAAATAGGGTGACAGCACACATCCCTGACGGACTCCTTTCTTGAAGTCAAACGAATGGTGTCTTTTATTGGTTACAATTCTATCATTTCCTTCACAAGCGTCAATACAAAGTGAAGTCCGCGACACTTTTCCACAGCACGAGACGTATTGGGCATATAGCGTCAGTACCATATTTGTACACACCAATCGGCACTCGATGAGTTATACTGTCAGTATTCTGGGAAGGTTAATCCGCTTAACAAATGCTTGAAGATGTCCGATGCGTCGGCCGAAAGGTACAAATATCGCCGCTCTGCTGTAAACACCACAACGCCATTACATCTAAAACAACATTTCCGACAAACGCAGCAGCAGAAGAAGAAGAGGAAGAAGAAGAAGTAGTAGTAGTAGTAGTAGTAGTAGTAGTAGTAGTAGTAGTAGTAGTAGTAGTAGTAGTAGTAGTAGTAGTAGTAGTAGTAGTAGTAGTAGTAGTAGTAGTAGTAGTAGTAGTAGTAGAAGAAGAAGAAGAAGAGGAAGAAGAAGAAGAAGAAGAAGAAGAAGAAGAAGAAGAAGAAGAAGAAGAAGAAGAAGAAGAAGAAGAAGAAGAAGAAGAAGAAGAAGAAGAAGAAGAAGAAGAAGAAGAAGGAGGAGGAGGAGGAGGAGAAGGAGAAGAAGAAGAAGAAGAAGAAGAAGAAGAAGAAGAAGAAGAAGAAGAAGAAGAAGAAGAAGAAGAAGAAGAAGAAGAAGAAGAAGAAGAAGAAGAAGAGGAAGAAGAAGAAGAAGAAGATGAAGAAGAAGAAGAAGAAGAAGAAGAAGAAGAAGAAGAAGAAGAAGAAGAAGAAGAAGATGATGAATAAGAAGAAGAAGAAGATGATGAAAAAGAAGAAGAAGAAGAAGAAGAAGAAGAAGAAGAAGAAGAAGAAGAAGAAGAAGAAGAAGAAGAAGAAGAAGAGAGAAATAAAAGAGAAAGAGAGAGAGAATGAGAGAAAGATATATATATATATATATATATATATATATATATATATATATATATTATATATATATATATATATATATATATATATATATATATATATATATATATATAGAGAGAGAGAGAGAGAGATCTTGCTGAAAACAGAGAGCACTTCTTGCATCCTTTAATAGTTCAGAAACAACAAGTTGGCGTAACATCAGTGTTGTATTTAATTATTTAGCTAATAAATAATACAGCAGACACATGTCACGACTAGCAATAGACAGTGCTCAACAACCAACAAAGTAAAACAATATGGCTGAGATGCAACGAGCGTTCGTGTAAAAGATGGATAAACAATAAAACTGCGGCAATAAACAATATAGTTCATGAATTATTTATCATAGCTTGTTCTAGAATTCTATTCACATGATGACGATGCGAAGCAAGAGGAAGAAAAGACGTGTATTTTGCATATATCCGCAGAGAATGACAATGTCAACGCTTACGTGATTTACTGCCAAATGAAAAAAGTAAGTTTTGATCAATCATGGTACACCATCGAATAGCAAGTCTTATATAGGGTGTATTTTTAATGACTTGCAGTTTGTGAAAATATTGCCGTTCCAAGTTTTGTATTTACTTACTGTGAAGTAATGAAAATCGTAGATTGATTAGAGAAATTAGACGTAGACAGTCAAAATTACTTTTGCAGTCCAAGGAATTCGCAAAATTCGTCCTAGGAACCACATCTCGTTGCTTCCAAGCTCTTCCAAATTTGTCCATTTACATTCCAAGATTCACAGTCACACAGCAAAATAGGTTCAATGTAGCACTTCAGCGCTCTATTTCTTACATTCAATGATAGTGACTTATTGCGTGAGACATTTTTCATTTTCTGAAATGCAGCGTTTGCTTGTCCTATTCTGCTCTTTAGAACAAGAGATTAGAACAAGAATCGCCATTGCGAATGTAGCCTTTTGCAAGATGATAACATACTGACAAATAAAAAGATATCAATTGAAACGAGAAAAAGAGTGCTGAAGTGCTACATAGAACCTGTACTTTTGTATGGATGTGAAGCGTGGACAATAAGCAGTCAAGCTGAAAAACAGCTGATGGCTGTGGAAATGTGGTTTCTGAGGAAAATGCAAAGAATACCTTGGACAGGCAGAAAAACCAATGAACAAGTCCTTCAAGAAACAAATGAAGATCGTAAACTGATTAGAGACATTAGATGTAGACAGTCAAAATTTTTGGGGCATGTTATGAGAAGAAATGACTTGGAGAACTTGGTGACGACTGGCAAGATCGAAGGGAAGAGACCAAGGGGAAGACCGAGAAGTAAATACCTGGATGGCTTGGCCACGTGGCATGGTCGAGACAGAAACTTGGAGCTGATCCACGACTCTGGTGATCGAGTGAGATGGCAGAACATGACCGCCCACGCTTATCGGCATGGCACGTGATGGATGGATGGATTCTGCTCTTAATCTCTGTTGTGCATTTTCCAGGTGATGTTATAAATGCCCTTAGGTATTTAAAACTATCCACTTGGTTAAGAATGTTCCCTTCTATTTGTATTTCACATTTTGGTGTCACCGTTTTCTTTCATATCACCATTGTTACTGTTTTCTTGATATTTTGCATATACTTTGTTAAAAAAACGTTGATAGGTCGGTGCGGCTGAGAGGTTTAACACCCTTACATTTTATCTGCACACCGCTACGCAGTGGGTTCATTCCACATGCCCTTCAGCTTAAATATTGACTTCTCGTCTTTGGCTTGTGGACGTAAATTACAAGTGTCTTGTGAATCGGAGATGGCGAGGGATATCGGTAATAGGGAAAGCTAACCTTCGAGCAAAATCAGTCCTTTGTCATTATTACTTACAAAATGTGTGCAACGTTTATGCTCGAGTTCACTTATAAAATTGCAAAGAACTCTCTTCATTGACTTAAGAGCTAGAATAATATTTGAATAGACCAAACGGCTTTCGATAGGTGTGGTAATCAATGTCAAGGTTCTCTTTGCCTCCAAGGTCATGTTCTGGCACCCATGTTTGACTGGGGAGACTTCGGACTCCAAATCAATTTTACACACACCCCTGCCTCGATTGGGGGAGGGGGGGGGGGGGGTTGAGCCCATGGAAACCCAGTCGGCAGGCAAGCGAAGAGCACTCCGGTCTGCCCCATTTGCTGTTCCAGCATGTGCTTCGTAACTGCCACTTAAAAAGCCGTCATTTACACGTCTATAGGGTCGACTTCTTTGCACCTGGTTTTTATCCCATATGGCTTAGTCTCTTTCTGCAGTGAACTGTCGAAAGCGTCGCACAAAGTGCGGACTCCGTAGCTCCAGCGACAACCATCAAGAGTCTCCGTTACTGCCAACCTTGTGTATGTCCATTTTTCGTTTTATTCTTAGTTCTTAGAACTAGTTATAAAAAGTTATTATCTCGCTTTATAATAAGTTTTTATAACTATTTATAACACTTTCGTTTTCTCTTGTCTCCGTGGGCAAAAGCTTACGAACGCAGTTCGTGAGCCGCTTACCAGGCGTTCGAAACGTAGCCGTGATCGATTTGTGCAGCAGACCGTAACGCGTTGTGTTATAAAGCGTCGGTATGGGAGCCGGTCGTTCAGAAAGCAATGGAAAACTACTGAACGTAAAATTTGCCTATTGCATCAGCAACAGCTGAAAAATGCTGGTGTTGACTGCAACGTCCTGCAAGGGATATGCAACATTTAAAAAATTGCTTACTTAAGATTAATCTATGGTGGCTGTAGCAGTCGTGCTTGGTATAGCTTTTGCGACTTTTAAGGCATTTCTAAATCTCCTGTTGATGAGAATGTAATCAATCTTCTTCTTCTTCTTCTTCTTCTTCTTCTTCTTCTTCTTCTTCTTCTTCTTCTTCTTCTTCTTCTTCTTCTTCTTCTTCTTCTTCTTCTTCTTCTCTTCTTCTTCTTCTTCTTCTTCTTCTTCTTCTTCTTCTTCTTCTTCGTCTTCTTCTTCTTCTTCTTCTTCTTCTTCTTCTTCTTCTTCTTCTTCTTCTTCTTCTTCTTCTTCTTCTTCTTCTTCTTCTTCTTCTTCTTCTTCTTCTTCTTCTTCTTCTTCTTCTTCTTCTTCTTCTTCTTCTTCTTCTTCTTCTTCTTCTTCTTCTTCTTCTTCTTCTTCTTCTTCTTCTTCTTCTTCTTCTTCAGCGTTCCGAGCCATTGAGGTTCTTTGCTGCAGATACAATCCGTCTCCATTCGTCTCTCTGGTGGACCTTCTCTTGCCAGTCGTTGATTCCAAGTGCTTGTAGGTCTGTATATGTATTATCTCTCCACCGTCTTCTTGGTCTACCTCGGGGTCTACGGTCATTTATTTCCTGAGTGTAAGCGAGTTTTGTTTCCCTATTATCTTCCATTCTTTCTATATGCCCCAGCCATTGTAGTCTATTAGCCTTCATGATACCAGTGATTAGCGGGGACTTAAACAGATCATAAATGTCTTTGTTACTTCTTCTTTTCCACTCTCCACTTTGTGTATCCCTAATGGGTCCAAAGATGCGTCTTAAAATTTGTTCTCAAAGGTTTGTAACAAGGCTTCGTCTCCTTTCGTTGTACTCCAGGTTTCAGAGCCATACAGCACAACTGGTCTGATCATTGTTTTGTATATTGTGATTTTGGTGTTATGAGATAGCGCCTTTGATTTTAGTAGATGTTGTAGTGCATAGTATATCTTATTTCCAGAGTTGATTCTAGTTTGTATTTCTTCCCTTATGATGTTGGAGCAGTTGAAGATTGTACCCAGGTATTGTATGTTTCCGTTCTTTTAATGGTCATATTATCTATTTGTATGTGGCCAGAGTTTTTAGCCATTCCGTCTCTTGAAATTACCATATATTCTGTCTTATCTTGGTTGATAACCAGCCCATCTGTTGGGCTTTTTCCTTTAAGTGAGTCAATATTTCAATGTCTTTTGTTCACTTGGTCCTATAATATCTATATCATCTGCATAACCAAGCAGCTTGGATGTTCCTCCAATATCACATTCCTCCTTTACATTCCTTACAACTTTCTCTAGAGCCAGATTGAAGAGTAGCGGCGATAGTGCATCACCCTGTTTCAAGCCAGATGTTATTTGGAAGGGGTCTGATTTCCTGCCTTTATATGTTACTATATTATAAGTATCTTCCATGCATAGTCTGGTCATGTTGATTAACTTACCTTGGTATTCCAAATTCCTGCATAGCATTCCATAGACTATTCCTATGGACACTATCATAAGCCTTTTTAAAATCCACAAAAATGTTATGGAGATCTTTTTATATTCCCAATTTTTCTCGGCTATTTGTCGTAAGATAAATATTTGATCTATTGTTGATCTGTTTTGTCTAAAACCCGCCTGGTAGTCACCTAATATGTCTTCTGAATATGGTTTAGTCTATTTAGTAATACTGCGGATAGTATCTTATAGCTTGTGGACAGTAGTGATATTCCTCTATAATTTCCACATTGGAACTTGTCTCCTTCTTAAAGATAGGTATCAATAATGACTCTTTCCAGTCATGGGGTAATTCTTCTGTCCTCCAGATTTTTATTATTAGTTCGTATAGCTTTAGATGTAATGCATGGCCACCTGCCTTTATAAATTCAGCAGCAATTCCATCAGTCCCAGTTGCCTTATTGTTTTTAAGTCGTGTGATTACATATAGGATTTCTTCAAATGTAGGTTCTTCAATTTGTGGTTCGCATGTTAGAATCTCTTCCTGTGGGAAAATGTTACTTGGAGCTTCACAATTTAGTAATTCAACAAAATATTCTTTCCATGTGTTGCACATTTCCTCATTGGTATCATATTCCCATTTTTGTCTTTTAAACCATATGTGTTTTGTTGGTGCCCTCGTTTCATTGACTTCAGTTCTTTAAAAAATTTTCTGGATTAATTTTTCTGGTGATTAGTTTCCATATCTTTGATTATATTACTCATATATTCTCGCTTCTGCTGTCGGACTGTTTTTGTAGTCTCTTTACATTCATTTCTATAATGCTCTTCCTTTGGATGTTGTTGATATATATATATATATATATATATATATATATATATATATATATATATATATATATATATATATATATATATATATATATATATATATATATATATATATATATATATATATATATGTATAAATTAGGACCGTCTGTCTGTCTGTCTGTATGTATGTCCTTTATTTGTTCGCGAACGGCCCATCCGATTGAGATGAAATTTTCTACACGCCTTCCTTTCATTCCAGCGCTGCCAACTGTCGTATTTTTTTTCTTCTTCCTCCTCCTCCCTCCTCCCCCTCCCAAAATACGTACGTAAATATATGATGATGATGATGAAAGAATCCCCGAACCAAAACGCTAGGGAAAGGGAAGAAAATGACGTGACTACACAGAGTCGTCACACGGCAATCATCATCATCATCAAGTGCCGTGCCGGCTGGCGTAGGCGTTCATGGTTCTCCATAGATCTCGGTCTTTGGTTTTCTGGATCAACTCTGCTGCTGATATATATCCTCCATGCCACGGCAATATCAATAACAATTCATCTTTTTATGTGTAAGGAAGTTATCTACAGTCGTGTAGAAGGGAAGAACAATCAATGGAAGGACCGAAATCACAGAACCTAGACGAGTATGAATTCGGAATGGCGAACTCCTCCTCCTCTCTTCTCCTCCTGCCTCTACCTCCTCCCCTCCTCCTCCCTCTACCTCCTCCCATCCACCCTCCTCCTCTTCCTCCTCCCTCTACCTCCTCCCCCCTCCCTCTCCCTCATCCTTCTCCCTCTTCCTTCTCCCTCTTCCTCTCCCCTCCTCCTCCACCCTCCTCCCTCCTACTCCCTCCGCCTCCTCCCTCCTCCTCCCTCTACCTCCTCCCTCCTCCTCCTCTACCTCCTCCTCACCTCCTCCTCTTCCTCCTCACTCTACCTCCTCCCCCTCCTCCCTCTCCCTCCTCCCTCCTCATTCTCCCCCTCCCTTCTCCCTCCTCCTCCCTCTCCTCCTCCCTTCTCCTCATCCCTCCAACTCCCTTCTCCTCCTCCCTCCTCCTCCTCTCTCCCCCTTCCTCCTCCCTTTTCCTCCCTCTGACCTACCTCCTCCCTCCGCCTCCCTCCTCCTCCTTCCTCCACATCCCTCTTCCTCCTCCTCCCTCCTCATCATTCCTCCTCCTCCTCCTCCTCCCTCTCCTCCTTCTCCCTCCTCCTTCTACCTCTTCCTCCCTCCTCCTTCTCCCTCCACTTCCTCCCTCCTCCTCCTCTCTCCTTCTCCCTCCTCCTCCCTCTCCCTCCTCCCTCCTCCTCCTCCCCACCTGCGTTCTCCTCCTCCCTCCTCCCTCCTCCTTCTCCCTCCTCCTCCCCCTCCCTCCTCCCCTCCTCCCTCTTCACCTCCTCCTTCACACTCCTCCCTCCTCCTCCTCCTCCTCCCTCCTCCTCCTTCCTCCTCCTCCCTCCTCCTCCCTCCTCATCCCTCTTCCTCCTCCTCCGCCCTCCTCCTCCCTCCTCCTCCTCCCCTTTACCCCCTCCTTCACTTAATCCCTCATCCTCCCTCCTCCTCCTCCCTTTCCCCCCTCCTTCACTAATCCCTCCTCCTCCCTCCTCCTCTCTCCTATTCCTCCCTACTCCTCATCCTCCCTCCTCCTTCTCTCTCCGCCTATCTCTTCCTCCCTTATCCTCCCTCCTCCACTCTCTTCCTCCTCCCTCCTCCTCCCTCTTCCTCCTCCTCCCTCCTCCTACCTCCTCGCCCTCCTCTTCCTTCCTCCTCCTCCCTCCTCCTCCCCCTCCTCCTTCCTCCTCCTCCCTCATCCTCCTCATCCCTCCTCCTCCATTCTCCTCCTCCCTCCTCCTCCCTCTACCTCCTCCCTCCTCCTCCCCTCCCCATTCCTCATCCTCCCTCTTTTCCCCCTCCTCCCTCCTCCCCATCCCTCCTCCTCTCCCTCCTCCTCCTCTCTCCTCCTCTCTCCTCCTCCCTCCTCCTCCTCCTCCCTCTACCTCCTCCCTCCTCCCTCCTCCTCCCTTCACATTCCTCCTCCTCCCTCTTCCTCCTCCTCAACCTCATCCTCTTCCCTCCTTCTCCTCCCTCCTCCTTCTCCCTCTTCCTCCTCCCTCTTCCTCCCTCTTCCTTCTCCCTCTGCCTCCTCCCTCCTCCCACTCTCTCCTCCTCCTCCCTCCTCCTCTTTCCCTCCTCCTCCCTCTCCTCCTCCTCCTCCTCCCTCCGCCTCCTGCGTTCTCCTCCTCCCCCCTTCTCCCTCCTCCTCCCTCTTCCTCCTCCCTCCTCCTCCCCCTCCTTCTCCTCCCTCCTCCCTCCTCCTTCTCCCTCTTCCTCCTACCTCTTCCTCTTTCTTCCTGCTCCCTCCACCTTCTCCCTCCTCCTACTCTCTCCTCCTCCTTCCTCCTCCTCCCTCTCCCTCCTCCTCCCTCTCCTCCTCCTCTCCTCCTCCTCCTGCGTTCTCCTCCTCCCTCCTTCTCCCTCTTCCTCCTCCCCCCTCCTCCCCCTCCTCCTCCACCCTACTCCTCCCTCCTCTTCCTAATCCCTCCTCCTCCCTCCTATTCCTCCCTATTCCTCCCTATTCCTCCTGGTCTCCTCCTCCCTCCTCTTCCCTCCTCCACCTCCCTCTTCCTCCTCCCTCCTCCATTTACCCAAGACAGACAGACAGACAGATAGTCGGGAACGGGATCTATATGACTACTTATATGATTTAAATGAGATGCTCATCCACCATGGGCTGGGCCGGGTCAGACAGACCAGACAGACAGACAGACAGACAGACAGACAGACAGACAGACAGACAGACAGACAGACAGACAGACAGACAGTCGGGAACGGGAACTTATATGACTACTTATATGAATTAAATGAGATGCTCCCCACCAGGAGTTGGGCGATGCCGGGCCGGGTCAGACAGACAGACAGACAGATAGACAGACAGACAGACAGATTGTCGGTAACGGGAACGAGAACTTATATGACTACTTATATGAATTAAATGAGATGCTCCCCACCAGGGTCTGGGCGAAGCCGGACCGGGTCAGCTAGTATATATATATAATATCTATATATATATATATATATACTATATATATATATATATACTATAATATATATATATATATATTACAATATATATATATATATATATGATATATATATATATATATATATATATATATATATCTATATATATATATTATATATTATATATATATTATATATATATAGCATTTATATTAAACTAGCTGACCCGGCCCGGCTTCGCCCAGTCCCTGGTGGGGAGCATCTCATTTAATTCATATAAGTAGTCATATAAGTTCTCGTTCCCGTTACCGACTATCTGTCTGTCGTCTGTCTGTCTGTCTGTCTGTCTGTCTGTCTGTCTGTCTGTCTGTCTGTCTGTCTGTCTGTCTGCCTGTCTGTCCTGTCTGTCTGTCTGTTGTCTGTCTGTCTGTCTGTCTGCCTGACCCCGGCCCGGGTTCGCCCAGTCCCTGGTGTGGAGCATCTCATTTAATTCTGAGTAGGTAAGAATCCGCTCTGCCTTCAAAATGTTGACGTGAAGATTTCTTCCTGCAGCTGCTTCTGTATTTGTTGATCAGTAAGCTCCATTTTTAGCCGCTTGACCACCCATCTGACTGTGTTTGAATCAGTGTTTTCTGATTCCTGGTGTCTTGGTCCTCCTTCCTCTCACAAGTTTTTGTGTTCGTCTGTGGGTAGTCGTCGCTCTTCTTATTGGTAGTTTCATTGACTGTAGGTTCAGATACTTTATTACAGCTTGCATGCAGACTCTCCAAAGGCAGGTTCGTCTTCTTGATAGTCTGGTCGGTTTTCTCACTATGCATCTTGGAGGCTGCTTGTTTCTTTGTGCTATTACGACGTGCCATTCCCCCCCCCCCCCCCCCCGTATCAGGCTGCTTGAAATGTATAAGGCGTCTTGGCTTGATAGCGCTGAGAAGTGCTGTCAAGCGAATCGTGCCGATATGATGGCGGAAAACACTAAAGATGCGATGATATTGTTCAACATCGTTTAGATAACTTCTTAAGTATAGAAAGATGAGTTACAATGTTATGCATTATGCATTATTTTTATGTAAACTTTGAAAATGCCTTAAAGACTGTATCATTATTTATTATAACTCATATGCCGGTATATAACTATAGACAAAGAGTTTATAAATCTTTGAAAACGATACAACAATATGACTATAAGTTATACAACAATGTTATTAAAAGTTATGCCCCTTGAAATAACTTTTTCTAGAGTTAAGTCCCTTCGCTATATATAGATTTTAATGAAAAATGAAAAATGAAATAATACTGAGTAAGCAGGCGATTTCACACTAAAAAAATATCACAGTTGGCAGCTCTGGAATGAAAGGAAGACGTGTAGAAAATTTCATCTCAATCGGATTGGCCGTTAGCGAAAAAATAAAGGACATACATATTTACATACATACACTTTGTTTTATATATATAGATTGAAACCTAGAGCAGTTTGCGAACCCGAAAAGTGTGGTCAGAAAATAATCATCATCAAGTGCCGTGCCGGCTGGCGTAGGCGTTCATGGCTCTCCACAGATCTCTGTCTTTGGTGTTCTAGATCAACTCTGCTGATGATATTCCTCCATGCCACCGTCTCAGTCCGTCCAGCATCATTTCTCTTGGTCTGCCTCTCTTCCCCTCGATCTTTCCAGTTGTCACGATGTTCTTTAATGCCTCTCTTCTCATCACATGACCAAAGAAAGATGTTTATCTCTTTCTTATTGTTGTATATAGTGTTCTAGTTCCATTAGCCTCTTTCAGACAATCGTTGTTAGTTACTCTGGCAGTCCAAGGAATTCGCAACATTCGTCTTAAAAACCACATCTCTGTTGCTTCTAAGTTCTTCCTAATTTGTTCATTTACATTCCAAGATTCGCTGCCATACAGCAAAACTGGTTCTATATAGCATTTTAGCACTCTCTTTCTTACATTCATTGATAGCGACTTATTGCATAAGATACTCTTCATTTTCTGAAATGCTGCTTTTGCCTGCCCTATTCTGCTCTTAATCTCTGTTGTACATCTTCCATCTGATGTTATAAGTGCCCCTAGGTATTTAAAATTATCCACTTGGTTGAGAATTTCCCCTTCTATTTCTATGTCACATTTTGGTGTCCCCATTTTCTTTGATATCACCATTGTTACTGTTTTCTTGATATTCAAGGAGAGTCCTTTCTGTGCACTCTCTGTTACTACAATGTCCAACAATTGTTGTAGGTCTGTTGCATTATCCGCCACCAATACTGTGTCATCTGCATAGCGTATATTGTTTATATTATATCCTCGGATTAGTATTCCTGGCTTCTCTTTGATCTCTCTCATTATTACTTCGCTATACAGGGAGAAGAGATCGGGTGACAAGACACACCTTTGTCGTACTCCTAGCTTTATCTTTTCGTAACTACCCTCTTTATTTCCCATTTTAATTGCTGCTACTTGGTTGCTGTATATATTCTTTATTATTCTTAAATCTTTCCCATCAATGTTGATATCTTCCAACATTTCAAACAGCTCATCATGTTTTACTTTATCAAATGCCTTAGTATAATCTATGAAGCATAAATATATGTCTCTCTGTTTCTCTATTGATCTTTCTATTAGTGTTCGTAATATATATATTGCATTGTTTGTACCCTTTCTTTCCATAAAACCATACTGTTCTTCACTAATTTCCATTTTTATTTTCTTTTTTGTTCTTCTCATTATAATTATGAGTAGAAGCTTAATGACATGGTTTATGAGGTTAATTGTACGAAAATCTTCACATTCAATTGCTCCTGGTCTCTTTGGTATTGCTATAAATACAGATTTCAGCATATCGCTCGGTAAATATCCACTGTTGTAAATATCATTCAGCATTTTGGTTAATATATCTACCCCAAATTCTCCCAATACTTCTAATTCTTCTACTGTGATTTCATCTGGCCCAGCTGTTTTTCCTTTCTTCATATGTTTCATAGCGTCAGCGACTTCTTCTTTTAGAATAGGTGGGCCTTCTAAGTTACTTTCTTCTGTTAATTATTCCCTTTCTCCATTATATAATTCTCTTATATACTCATTCCACCTCTTCATTATAGCACCTTCCTCCAATAAAATCTTTCCTATTTTTGATTTCAAACACCCTGTATTTATTCTTAGTTTTCTTCCTGTGAGCTCGCTGATTTGCCTGTGCATACTATTTTGATCTTTAATGGAATTTAATTCAATTTTTTGCATTGCTCGTTTAACCAACTTTCTTTTGCCTTCACACATTTATCTCTTATTTCTTTTTTTATCTTAGCATACTCTTTTTTGTCATTTTTATTCTGTTTCCTTTTGTCCATCAGCATTAAGATTTCTTCATTCATCCAATTTTTCTTAGTTTTTTGGCTTCTCATCGGTAATAATTCTTTGCTAGTTTGATGAATGGAGTCCCTTAACATTTCCCATTGTTCATCTATACTCTGTATTTTAGCTATTGCATTGTACCTATTTTTCACAGTCACTCTGTATTGTTCTTGAATTTCTGTATCTACTTTCAGAACCTCTTTATTAAGTCTCAAGTTTTTAACCATTTTTTCCCCTCTCTTTAATCTTACTTTTATTTGTCCACATAGTGGTACATGATCACTGTTACCGTCAGCACCAGGCATTGTCTTTACATTAATTAATGCATTTCTAAATATTCTATTAATAAGTATGTAGTCAATTTGGTTGCGTATTTTCATATCAGGGCTTTTCCATGTGTATAGTCGTCTTTTATGGTGATTAAACCATGTGTTTCCATTAATCATATCATTAATATTTGCCCATTCTATTAGTTTCTCTCCTCTTTCATTTCTTGTAGCTAAACCGTAATTCCCCACTATATCCTCTATTTTTCCCTTTCCTACTTTTGCATTAAAATCCCCCAGTATTATTTTTATTTCTTGTGGTCCAATTTGGGCTATTGCCATTTCAACTTCATCGTAAAAGTTTTGTATATCTTCATCACTACTGTTTGTTGTTGGTGCATATACTTGTATAATATTTATATCTATCGGTTTGCCTTTGATTTTGACCATTATAAATCTATCTGAGATGCACCAGTATCCAGTCATAGATTTGGCTGTATTTTCATCAAATATTATTCCTACACCTTTTTCATGTGTGTCGCCTCCAGAATAAATTATTGTGTGTTTGTCGGTTATAATTTTGCCAGATCCGTTCCATCTCATCTCACTTATGCCTAGTATATTCATTTTCATGTTTTCCATTTCTCTTAGAACATTGTTTATTTTTCCTAGCTCATTTAATGTCCTAACATTCCATGTTCCTACTCTAAATTTATTTAGTTTAGTTATTGTTTTAGTTTTGCCATCAGTAGCTGGATGACGGTCTGGTATCACCTGTGGCTAATGACTGTCCTACCGGACGAGGATGTCCTAAGACAGCCATTAACGTCGTTCACTATTTCTGAAATGTGTGTCGCCATGAAATCTTGGGAAGATAATGTGGTGGTTATCCCTTGTCTTCCACATTCACATGGTGGTCTTTTAACTCTGCCTTTGACAGCCATTTCCGACTGTCTGGACAAGTGAGTGCCCTGCTCTGCTCAGCTGCAGAGTTGTCCACTTTTTCCGGTGGATACTCGGTCCCCAGAGCTGTGTCAGCCACACCGTGGTGTGTTTCCATCCTCTACCGAGTGAACAATCCATGGCTGATGCTTACAAATGTCTATAGAATAGTCACTTGCTCTCGCTGTATATATTTCACAGATTTGACACCTGATGTGTTTCTGAACCAGAGCAAACACAATCAATAAACACACTAACAGTAGCTATTTCTCTACTTTATTTCCAGTTCAAATGTTTGTTTAAAAACTGTTTGTAAACAAGTTGTTCTTTGTGTGTAACTAATTAATAAGTTAACACAATTACCAAACACAAATGGGAAATGAAAGGGAGAGGGATGACATCTGTTGAAAAGAAGATGATCTCTATTTTCCTGCAGCTACTCAAGATCCATGCTATTTCTTCACTTGATCCTGTTTCATGTTGATAAAGTTATTTCAGACTATTCACAGACTGTAAGGGGGTTCAAGAGCTAATTGGATTCTTAGTGAAAAGCATATTCTTATCTTGTATCACTATCTTCAACGGGACCACCACCTAGACAAAAACCCGAGTCTGAGATATTCAAGGTTCATATTCTTGACTACTGAACATTAGAGGAGAATGGGACCAGCTTCTATGACTAGAATATGGGTGATGCACAAAAGTGATCCTCATTTCAATCGTAATATATGACATTTATATCCACATAGCCAGGGCCTCTATACGACTTTATAGTTGCTTGTTCAATGTCCAAGCTTCCGCGCTATACACTAGTGTTGAATATACGTAGCATTTGACAATTATCATTTTTAAACATGCGCTGTTAATTTCTCTAGATGTTAATACTGATTTTGTGTGGAGATCACATATTATTCTAAATATAATATTGACATTTAAATTGTATCACAACGCCTCGAGTTCCATACGTTATATCAAGCATTTGTAGTACCTTCGGCGGGCCGGATGAAATGACGTCGGGTGCCGATCCGGCCCGCGGGCCGTAGTTTGGTGACCCCTGATTAGACGATGTCAAAGATGTATTGAAGAAAAAGCAAATGACACCTCACCAGGGCCCGATGGGGTTAGGTGTGCCCACATGATGGATATTAGTGATGGAGAACTTATGGAGATGGCTGCTTGCTTTAGCCTGACCATCAGGGTGACATCCGTACCCCAGGTTTGGGGGCATAGCTATTTAACACCATTTCCTAAACCAGGCAAAGATCATTCAAAGCTAAATGGATTTAGGATTATTAACCTACATAATACTTTAGACAAGGTGCTGGAGAAGGTCGTTGCTGTTAATCTTCAGGAAAATTTAGAAACGGAAAAGCTCCTCCCCCCCCCCTCTCTCCCCCCCCCCCCCCCCCCCCGTAAGGTTTGGGAGGTTACAGCCAGGGAAAGATACTTGGTCAAATGCAGCCACTTTTGCCTACGATGTGTACGATGGGTTCCAAAACAGAAAGGAGACGACGGTGGCAGTACTCGATTTCGAGGACGCGTACAGCAGTCAGATATGATATTTTGATGTATGCTCTTATAAAGAAGAGAGTATTCCTTGGTTGGTAAATTGAATTGCAGCTGTTCTGTATTCTCATAGCGTGGTTCTCCGGCTGGGTACATGGACCTCTGAGCCATGAATCATAGCCCCCGGACTACCACAGGGGTCAAAAGTTTCCCCTGTGCTATTCAATGTGTATACGAGCAAGATTGCCAGCTCGAAGCTCCAGAGGCTGGAAGGATACTAACAATTGCAGATGATGTTCTTGCATACAGACAGGGGAGGGATAGAAATCAAACAGCTCAGGAGATGCAGGCGACACTGGACAAAGTGATGGCATGGTGTACGGAGATGAATGCCGTCATTAACCCAGAAAAAGCGTCTGTCTTGTGGTGCTCTTTGGAGAATAGGATTGTCAAAGCTGACCTCCCCAGCCTCACAATAAATGGTAGAGCTGTGAATAGAGACATGATGTGGGTATGAAATGTGATGAGGAAAGTAAACTCGCCACCACATCTCCTTGTGGACCGAGATGATCTCCGTGGTGTAGTGGTTAAACCGCCGGCCTCGCGCTCCGAAAGAAATGTGCTTGTTATGGGACACGGGGATTCGGTCCATGGGTGTAATTTTCTGGGAGACTCCTGTGGGCCCGTAGTGCGTGTGCTCTGTGCGACGCCTTTGACAGTTCCCTCTGTGGAAAGGGATCCCGCCATCTGGGATAAAACCAGTTGCAATAAAATCATCCCTCTTACCTTCCAACCATATTCAATATGTCGTGGCCTAGAAATTAGTTAGTTAGTTAGTCGTTGTTCCAACTTCACGGCAATGGGTCGTCCCCATATTGCTCCGTTCCTGTGCCAGTGAATATCACATAAAATGCTCCTCACTGCCCAATGTGAACAATGGAATAGACAGGAGTGTCGACAAGCCAACAGCCCACACAGGTACACTGTGCATAATGCCGCCGCCAGAATGCCAACACAAAAGTCCTCCATGAAAAATACAGTTCATCGTCGATGGAAACGGCATTCACTAGAAAGACTTCATTGACCTGGGTTTTATCCCATATGGCTTGGTCTCTTTTCGCAGGACGACCCACCGAAAGCGCCACACAAAGCACGAACTCAGTAGCTCCAGCGGTGACTCCCATGAGTCTCCTGAAAAATGCACCCGTGAGCCGAAAAGGCAAACCAGTCAATCCAGCAACAGCCGGCCGCCATCGTTCCGAACATGCAGTTCACACTACAGACAACCACCGACAGATGTAAATGCATTCCACGCGAAACTCTCAGCTCACAGTGTCTCGCCACGCACTCACTCAGTAGCAGGGCGACGGAACCATAGCCTCCTTAGTCGCCTCTTACGACATGCATGGTAGGCAACAGTGTTACTATTCGTTGCTTCCCCGTATGGGCCCCAGCAACACACGGGTGGGCCTAGAAATTGTGAAGGCCTGACACTTCACACACAGTCGGTAGTATATGCTGTGGTACCATCTCCACTGTATATAGACAGACAGACAGTAGACAGACAGTAGAAGACAGACAGACAGACAGACAGACAGGCAGGCAGGTAGGTAAGTAGATAGATTGATAGATAGATTGATAGACAGACAGGCAGGCAGGCAGCCAGCACTCATACAATATATTGAGAACATTATAGGGTTTGGCGGGCCATTGCGGCCATACCACTTCCCCTTCAAGAGAAATTGGAAAACGAGCAAGCATTGTCAATTACAACTACCATTTCAACTACAGGGATCTTGATGTAAGCTTGATAATATTTGTACAATACGTTACAAGCAGACGTGCAGCATTCTATAAGTTTTACTTACTATTCAAAGAGTTTTATCTAGATTCTGATCGCAGATTTTAATAAATTATAATATTTCTAACTATAAAATGATGCTTTGAAAATGAAATATTTAGGCTCTATAGAAGCAAACATCTATAAAAGTGAAGGTTGCCTCCCTTGGACTAAATCACAACTGTCTGAGCCCTTTCTTGTCACCAATGGGGTGAAGCAAGGATGTGTTCTGGCACCGACACTGTTCAGCACGAATGCCGTCGAGAACAACGACATTGGAATAGACATCAACTACCGCATGGATGGAAAGTTATTCAATCTCAGAAGGCTGAAAGCTAAACAAAAATTAACAGCGACACCGTCAGAGAGCTCCTGTTTGCTGATGATTGCGCTCTATATGCCAACTCAGAGGCAAACATGCAACACAATGTTTTAGCCACTGGATGAATTGAATGGTCATCATCATTCATGATGGACAAACAACACAACAAATCACATCGTTGTTAGTACGCTTGCCTGCCAAGACAGCGGTCCGGTTTCAGTCTCAGAAGCAGGTTTATCGACCAGGACTATTCTGGGGCCGATCCAACCTAATTAAAATAAGTACCAACATTATTTAGAATTATCTGGAAATTATGTGGGAGGTGAGTTGAACTGATCCCTAAAGGACAGGCTTCTATCAAAAGTCATTCCCAGGTACTGCAGTCTGCGTTCTCTAATCATATTTCTAACATTTATCGAGAGGCTTGGGAGAGATTTAACAATCCTATTGTTCAGCACAACAACAGTGAATGCATAGTGAGAGCAACTGGAGGACACTCAGAACCCTTCACCATAAGATCTGGAGTACGGCAAGGTTGTGTCCTGTCCCCTCTCTTGTTCATAACATATATAGACAACATATGTAAAGAAATCAGCCAAGCAGAGACAGCAAGAATAACGCATGACGAGAACACAGAAGAAGAACCATCTGCAAATCTAACCATTAGAGAACTCCTGTTTGCGGACGACCAAGCACTAATAGCAAAATCAGAAGCTGAATTACAAGACCACATGAATAGTCTAAACAAAATGTGTAGGGAACATAACATGAAAATTAGCACAAGCAAAACAGAGGTAATGAATATAACTAAAGAAGAACAAGCAACTACAATTCACCTAAACGAACATCCTTTGAAACAAATAAAGAGTTTCAAGTACCTAGGAAGTATAATATCATCAAATGGCAGATCAGAAGACGAGATCGAAAATAGGTGCAATAAGGCAAATCAACTCATTGGACAAATGGCACCAATACTAAAGAACAAACATGTATCAATAACTACTAAGAAGGCACTTTACAACACAATCTTCCTGCCAACTCTATGCTACCAATGCCAAACCTGGACAATGACAGAAAAAGAGAAAAGAAAAATCACCACAACAGAAATGAGGTTCCTGAGAAGAATACTCAACGTATCAAGAAGAGATCAGATCAGAAATGAAGAAATCAGGACTAAAGTGGGGGTTAAAGCAGCACTAGATTTTATCAGAAAGCAGCAAGTCAAATGGTTTGGCCATGCAAGTAGATTACCAGTCAACAGCATACCACAACAAGCAATGATGTACAGACCAGATGGAAACAGGCCGACAACGTAAACGTTGGACGGAGGGAATAGCAGTCCATGGGAATATCGATATATGAAGCCCATAATCGGGCACTCTCACGAAGTTTATACTTCACCTCGACACCGCAAGGTACAAGAGGAACATGATGAGATGAGATGAGATGAGATGAGAGATTGTTCAGTGAGCACCACAAGACCTTTATGGGTCTGAGCTGAAACTTAATAAATGTATATGCCGCGGATGATTCTTTTGTTACAAAGGAACGACGAGACTAGCTTATGGAGCTGGAGGTCATCCCTGGCAGTAGGCTGCTCAATGTACGATGTGACGACTTTAATGTACGAAACAGAGAGTGGGACAATATCGGGGAAAACCGACAGGGAAATGCCCTGGCAGAAGCCATGGTGGATTCAGAAGTAGTCCGCATAAACAGCGGGAGGCCAACTAGAATGGGAATGAGACCTGGTGATGTGGACACAACTATTGACCTGGCATTTGTTACCCAGTCGGCAGTATTGAATGTTAAATGGACTATCCAGTGTGATCATGGGAGTGACCATCTACCCTGTTCACTATTGATTTCTAAGTCCAACAAGACCAACGCTGTTAGAGCACTTCAGTCCGTTAAATATGAGAGGGAATACACCCTTATGGCTCGTCTCAGATAGAGGGCAAACCTACTTATGTGCAGCCTCCTTGATGAACCTCCGAGGTAGAACGTACATGGAAATCCAAGAGAGCAGCAGTTAAACAGTTACAGAAAGTGCGGCGGACACTCAAAAGCTCACAAGAGGAAATGGAGAAAGCTTCGCAAGAAAAGAAAGCCAAGGTGGAGGAATTCAAGCGCTGTGGAACAGAGCCCATAAGAGAAAAAAATGAACACTTTATGAATGAGACTAGCTGACCCTGCCCGGCTTCACCCAGACCCTGGTGGGGAGCATCTCATTTAATTCATATAAGTAGTCATATAAGTTCTCGTTCCCGTTACCGACTGTCTGTCTGTCTGTCTGTCTGTCTGTCTGTCTGTCTGTCTGTCTGTCTGTCTGTCTGTCTGTCTGTCTGTCTGTCTGTCTGTCTGACCCGGCCCGGCATTGCCCAGCTCCTGGTGTGGAGCATCTCATTTAATTCATATAAGTAGTCATATAAGTTCCCGTTCCCGACTGTCTATCTGTCTGTCTATCTGTCTGTCTATCTGTCTGCCTGACCCTGCCCGGCTTCGCCCAGTCCCTGGTGGGGAGCATCTCATTTAATTCATATAAGTAGTCATATTAGTTCTCGTTCCCGTTACCGACTGTCTGTCTGTCTGTCTGTCTGTCTGTCTGTCTGTCTGTCTGTCTGTCTACCTGACCCTGCCCGGCTTCGCCCAGACCCTGGTGGGGAGCATCTCATTTAATTCATATAAGTAGTCATATAAGTTCTCGTTCCCGTTACCGACTGTCTGTCTGTCTGTCTGTCTGTCTGTCTGTCTGACCCGGCACGGCATTGCCCAGCTCCTGGTGTGGAGCATCTCATTTAATTCATATAAGTAGTCATATAAGTTCCTGTTCCCGACTGTCTATCTGTCTGTCTGTCTGTCTGCCTGACCCTGTCCGGCTTCGCCCAGTCTCTGGTGGGGAGCATCTCATTTAATTCATATAAGTAGTCATATAAGTTCTCATTAAATTCATACAACAAAAAAAGTAACTTAAAAGAATGTCCTTCCACACACCATCCATTATTTTTAATGAAATCTCTTTCTAATAACCTGCATGACTACAGTAACTTCTTAAGCAAAAATAGATGAGTTACAATGTTATGCATTGTGCATTATTTTTATGAAAGCTTTGAAAATGCCTTACAGATTGTATCATTATTTATTATAACTCATATGCCGGTACATAACTATGGACAAAGAGTTTATAAATCTTTGAAAACGATGCCACAATATGACTATCAGTTATACAGAAAAGTTATGCCCCTTGAAATAACTTTTACAGAGTTAGGTCCCCTGAAATTTATGAAATTATAATGAAAAATGAAAAATGAAATAATAATGAGTAAGCAGGGGATTTCATACTAAAAAAATATCACAGTTGGCAGCGCTGGAATGAAAGGAAGGCGTGTAGAAAATTTCATCTCAATCGGATGGGCCGTTCGCGAACAAATAAAGGATATACATACATACAGACAGACAGACAGACAGACAGAACAGACAGAACAGACAGACAGACAGACAGACAGACAGACAGACAGACAGACAGACAGACAGACAGACAGACAGACAGACGGAGATCCTAATTTATATATAAGATTAGAGGAGATAAAACACTGGGAAATTTCTGCAAATTGCATAAACAGATGGAAAGGAAAGATTGTCCTGTCACAGTGGGTACAATATACAGAGATAGTGGTTCGCGTTTGACAATGGACAAAGAGAATGGGGAAGCTTTCCTGCAGAGATTTAGCACTGAAGATCAGAACGATGGGGACATCAGAGGAAAGTTAGAAATCTATCTGGTACCATTAAAGATACCTACTGTGAGGATATCCTTCAGTTAGACCAGGGGTCACCAAACTTTTTTCTCGGCAGGCCGGATAACTGACAAAATGACGAGCGGGAGCCGCATACTCATTCCGTACAATACTTGCACCGGTCTCCGTGGCGAAGGTCTTACGGACGCGGTTCGTAATCCGGTATACCCTCGTTCGAAACACAGATGCGAGCGATTTGGCAGCAGACCGCATTGCGCTGGTATTTTACGCTGTGGTATGGGTGCGGGTCATTCAGAAAGCAATGGCAAACTATTGAACGTAAACTTGCCAAGACATCAACAACAGCAAAAAATGCTGGTGTTGACTGCAAACATCCTGTAAAGGATATGCAACTAACGTTAACAACACTTGCAAGCAAGAATGAACGCTCTGGGGAAAAAAGACGAATAACTAAGTTAATCATGGGTGAATGGCGTGCAATGCACACAAAAAACAAAAACAACCAATATATTAATTTACTACAAAAGGTTATCAAAGAAGGCAACGTTAGCAACAACGATAGTTACTTCGGACCTAGTGTGCACATATCATAATCTCACAAACTAAGCAGCAAAAAAGGTTAGTGAGATTTATGAAGCTGATATTTGGCTTTCAAGATTTCATCCATGTTTGGTTAGGAATTGCAGCATCCAATCTAGAGAATTGCTTTCAAATGTTCATCAGTCAATCTCGTTCGATGTATTGATTTTACATATTTCATTTTTGAAAATTTTGCTCACAGACATAAGATGTTCCAAACACTGATACCATTTTTTGTTTCATATTCTTTACAGGACATCGCTATCAACATCAGTATCTTTCAGCTGATTGTTGATTTCTTGGCAAGATTACGATCAGTAGTTTGCCATTGCTTTCTGAGCGACCGGCTCACATACCCCTACGTTACCGACGTGGAGAGAACCGATACCAAATCTCGCTCACATCACGTTACTTACGAGAGTATACGGGATTACGCAGAAATTCGCGTAACCCCTAGACCAGGGAGACCGGCACTGATGCCATATCAGCGGCAAATCACTTCAGTTTCGGAAACTCAACATCAGCTAAGCAGCAGTAAAATTCAACAAGTTTTCCTTCTCTGTGCTTCTCTTTCAACAAGTCATGTGCTTGCAAATCAGTGAGCTTCAATTGTAGTTCAAACTGGCACATCATCAAGGTTACAATCAAACGGATTCTGGAACAGAAGAATGTCACGTTCAATTCTTTCAAGATCTGAATATCTCTCCAAACAAATGCTTCTTCAAGTCACGAATAATTTTTATTTCGGAAAATCGAGTTTGACATCTTCGGCGATTGTAGCGCAAAACTCGTTGAAACAGTGAAAATGAGAAACGTTTTCTACTTCCTGTTGTATTACAAATAATAACAGCTTTCTTAAAAATCCTATTGATGATTCTGTAGAGATCACAGACGAGATTATCCTTTCCCTGAAGTTTCAAATTCAGATCATTCATGTCTGATGTGATGTCGACCAAAAATGACAACTTTGACAGCCAAGTAGGATCTGGCAGCTGTGGATCAGCTCTATTGTTTTCAGTGAGGAAAACATCTATTTCGTTTCGGAGATTGTAAAAACGAAACATGACTTGACCGCAACTGAGCCACACTCACTGTTGTGTGATAAGGCAAGTCACAGAAGTCAGAATACATTTCTTCAAGAAACGTCTTTAACTGACGGTGATTGCGTGCATATCACCGAATGAAGTTCACAGCAGAAACGACTGGTTTCAGTACCTAAGAAAAGTCTAAGTCTTTCCCCACAGAGTGCCAGCTGATGTATGATGCAGTATATGAACAGAGCGCACGGAATTTGCAAATTTTCCAACTGTACCATCAGACTCTTCCTCATTCCAGCCATGTTTTTTCCTCCATCAAAGCTGATTCCACTGAAGGTTATACTTTTTGCACTTCTATTAAAATGTCTTTTCATGTTGTTGTTCCATGAATGCTGCAAACGGATGCCAACTCTTCCGTTATCTGAATGTCCAAATTGACACCACAAATGAACACGAAAAGTTGTGACGTACTCGAGAGATCAGTAGACTCATACAGCGAGAGAGAATACCACAACACGTTCCTAGTTTTCTCGAGTATCTGTGGCACTATCTTCTCTCCAAATTCTTCTGTTCTTTGCACAACTGAACTTGCCGTAAGGCAGATAGTTCCAAACAAATCGGTTTTCTCAGGACACAAATCATTTGCTGCTTCCATAATACACTCTTTGATGAAGTTGCCATCAGTAAACTATTTTCCTCGTTCTGCCATCACACAATGTTGTAGCTTGTAAGAGTGACAGATTCTTTTTTAGCAACACTTTAGCTGCATATTACGCAACTGGTTTTCCGGTCCTTTGTTTCCACAAAGAAGTACTTTACTCCCCATTCTTCACTGAAAACGCGACACTCGCAGTCCACTTTTCTTTTCTTAGTAGCTGTGACAGGATCACCTCGATTATTGGGAGTGAACACAAGCCCCGAGGTGTCCCTAGCACTCAAGTGTATTCTGACCCCAGGGGCTGGACAGTTAGATACACTATAACTCTGCTCCTGACCTCGTTTAAATATTATGAGTCTACAAGCCCCTCCCAGATTCTAGACCTCTACTATCTACCCTCTACCTTGAGACAATGAACACTGAGGCATCGTCCGAGACCACATTCAATAACTGTAGATAAGAACATGTCAACATAAACAAAGTTTATTCTACCCTAAAGACACAGGAATTGAACACCCTGATAGAATACAATCTATTTACAATAAAGAGAATAGAGTAGAGACAGAATAAGAGATGAGACCATTATCTTCATCAGGCTTGAGAGGCAGATTTGCTGTGTATGTTCCGTCTAGTCGGTCCGATACTCACCCGGCTTCCTCTCAGTATGGTTGACTGGAACCTTGGAGACCACTCCGTCCCAAGAGCTCGGATCGGCAATCAATGGAGTTAACCACCCGGACCTCAGCTGACTAGAAGAAGTTACCTCATCAATGTCAATGAGTCACTGGCTAATGACACAAAGACCGTTCTCATAATTCAGCCTGGCTGGGAGACCCTCCACTCTGAGGTGTGACCCAGGTAATCAATCTTGGCATTCATAGTTGAAGCAAAAGACCAACCCTATGGTCATTGACTATGATAGCATATCCCTGGTTGGATAATGTAAAGTTTCTGCAGCCAGATCCCAAAGTTCACACGAATGTATATAACTCTGTAGGATGATGGTAATACAGCTGTACTGTCACAACTGACCTGACTCACTCGGAGTCGAGTCTCACATAATCATCATAATTAGCACAATGATGACTGAAACATAATACTGTTAGTGTTAGTTAGTTAGTTAATTAGTCGACAGATCATCCTCATTGAACATCGAACCATTCAGTCCATAAGTGTTCGGATCCCCTCCTCAGCAAATCCCGCAACGTGTAACGGCTAACGACGCCAGTTCTGTGTTGGTTTATCAATCTTCTTTGGCTTCCTGCGTAGTGTTCTTGTTTGGCCACCCCTCTTTTAATTTGCTGCTCTCGCAGTCTGGCCATTGTTGTAGATTCACAGTCATCACTTGGTTCTCGCAAAATCTTACTTCTCGTAGAGCATTCAGAATGTCAGGCCTGGTCCATGGCGCGTCCGCCCTCCACAGTAGCCTCACATGCGAGCTTGTCAGCCCGCTCATTTCCTTGTACTCGCGCATGCCCAGGCACGAAGATGAAACTAATCTTTGCCAGTCGAGACCACTCCAGAGGCAGCAACCATTCTCTTCGGATCGACCCCTCCTCTATCCTCTTGATCATGTTCATTGAGTCGCCAAGGAAACAAGCCCTAGTGAAAGTCTGTGTCTCGAGCCATGTTATTGCTTTACTTACTGCCATGACTTCCATGGTCAGGCTACTTGTGGTTTCAGTGAAAGCACCAGAGTCCTCCTTCACAATTCTCCCTCCGGCCCGCGCTGTAAAGGCCCATGAGCTTCTCACATGTCGGACGACCGACCCATCTGTGTAGATGACCGCGTCACCGTCTATCGAATTCTCGAAAATCAACGCTTGTACTTCAGCCTCAACAGCAGCCGGATTTTCTTGTCTGTATTTTCTCTCTAGTTGGATGCAAATTGAAAAGGATGTGCAGAAGTCTGTTGGCACTTGCACCCACTCCTCGCCAGGTTCTAAGTCCTCATTGTTTGTGTTAGTAACACTCTTAGTTCAATGGATCAGTGATGAACTGAACCTAGTGCACCTGTAGAGTTGATGTAACGTATTAGAAGCCTAACTGGTGTGGGTCAAGTGTTGACCTCTCACTTGTGTAGACGTAGTTACAGCACCCAGACTTGTGCCAACAAGTACTACTTGGGGTTACCCGCGTTTAGGCGGATGTTAGCCCATTCAATGGAACTGATGTGCTCCCAGAGCTATGACACTGCCCCACCTTTGCAAGTCTCCCTGGAACGAGCTGCTCATCGTACTTCCACTGTATTTCAGTCTCTTAACCTACACAGGCATTACAGCTTCAGGTTGTGGAACAAACCTTATCAGAAAAAGTGGCGAATTCTAGTTCAATATCAAACCCCATGGAGTACTATAAGGCATGAGTGTTCGCATTCAGGCGTTGTCGGTTCGTAAACAGTCACTCGTCCTTACAGACGTAGTGGTTTCATAAAACAGGCATCCTGATTCTTCAACAGGCAACACCTGGAAGGAAGAGCGGTAGGTGAGAGTATTCGGCCCCAACATTGGTCCACATGCATCGAATCAATGAATAAAGAGCCTTCATTCATACTAATTAGTTTTCATCTCATTAGGGCATCATCTCTATATGTGTAGAATTGAAGCCTGGGTATCAGTCCACTGTCAGATGGCCCATAGAACAGCCCGTCGGACAGATCGTGTTCCGAGAATGTCGAGTCTGATCATATGTTTCACATACCACTATTCGCTAAGTCGGTGTTGCTAGAATGAGTAGCTACAATAGTTCTAATATTTCATAGAAACTAAATCAAGGAAATGAGATCCCTGGCTCCCTCCCTTACATTGTACATACAATAATGCATATCAACTAATTAAGGTATTAAATTAAGTAATAACACCTCAACATAGTATATGTACAGCGGTCCTGTTCGCTGGTTGGGTATCTTTCCCACCTGGCAGCGAACTCTTCTGGTTTACTCTTATCTAGAGGCCAGAAGTCATCCATGTTAAAACATGTTCTCTCCTACACGTTCAAAGGTGTCACTCCAGTTCTGATCTCCTCCCAAGCGGATTAGCCTGGGACCATGACCGAACTTTACGGCTGACCTGGTTTGCCAGTCAACTACTTAATAACTTGCACTCAGTCCCCATATCCCATTTGTCCTCGTGCCTCATTCAACCTCCTTGCGTCCTTCCATACATCCACCGCATCAGCACTCACGTACTCATGCTAGTATGAACAGAACAGGACAGTAAAGAGAAGAATCTAGAACGCATGTTTACATCGCGACGGTAACGCAGTCATTTCGCCTCGAACCACGGCGTCGCTCGGTACCTCGCTCATGTTAGCAACACTACATTACCTAGTATATACGTCATATCAATATCGTATATATATATATATATATATATATATATATATATATATATATATATATATATAATATATATATATATATATATATATATATATATATATATATATAGCACAAGCTTGAGATCTCTACTTCACATATTTCCTCCTTTCCATGAAATGAAATCACCATTTAGTTATCACAAAATAGCTACATCACTTCCTATGGCTTAGCAGTACGTGCTCTGTCTCCCTAGCAACTAGGCACTTCACTGTCTGAATTACTCACACTATCAACTTACCTGTCTATTCCAGAGGCTCTAGTACCATTAGATGTTAACTGACATAAGTTAGGTTCACAAAATACTACAGAAAATAGCTCCCTATAATTGTAGAGCAAACTTAGTATATGCAAATACTTACCATGTATAATTAATGACTATTGAGCACATTTCGCCGATCTAACGTACTTGTATCTAAGCTTGAAGCAGACTCCACAGTTACAACTGGGTTTTGTCAACAGTGCGGTACACACCTGTACAATGTTCTACTTTCAAGCCGGCTTATCGATCGTCAACTAATTAGCAATGCAGAATCGTTCGCATATTTAATGAGTTGTCTTTCGGTCGCGTTTACGCTCAATTATAACGGGAAATTAATTAAATAAGTATTTACCTGAACATGTGGACCGACCACAAGTCAGCTACCAATACTGTATGATGGCCACTCTGCCTCTTGGACTGACAGTACGCTGAAGTTGGCAGTGCGTCCTCACATACCGACAGTTAGAAAGTGAATGAGCACTTACAGCCAAATTCCGTCCTACGCGCGTCTCAATTCGCACGGAGAAATACTGCAACATGTTGTGTCTCAACTTCTCGAGAATCCTGGGTTCTCCTAGATTGAGATACTCTTAGTGCACTTAGCAACCTGGGTAACGCAAGACCAGCTGTTTCTCAAACATTCTAGCCGAAGAAACATACTCGACTTTCCCCAGTCTATTTATAACTGGGGAAGTACCTGATGACTCGCCGGGTTCAAGCGAAACCTCTTACGACACAACACAAATCTTGCGTCGTTTTGTCACAGTATCCATAATGAAGGGTGAAGTACACAGGATCTGAAAATGAAAAAGCCATTGAATTAGAAACATAATTAAAAGCCTATTGACACACTAGAAAAGCAGGCGACTAGGGGTCACAGGTGAAGCTACAGCTCACCATATGTACATATAAAGTATATAGGTACCTATGGTAATAGCATATATCTCATAATAAGATTTGCAAAATATATAAATAGGGCCGGCCTAAATAAAAAGCCCAGAGCAGAGTTTTTCTACCGGGGTTCCGACAGGGGCAGCCAGGGGTTCCGCGGAAACAGACTGAAATCGCATAAATGCAACATTCCTGGATACCTGGTTTATTACATAAAGTAGGACAGACACTTGGATCATCATAATGAGTTCCTTTGGCAACGTAAACATTTGCGTAAGGATCTGCTCCAGCAGAAAGATTGAAAAACACCGGCCTAGCGACCAGCTCGATTAACACCTTGACCGGGGAATTCTTATGACCTGGGGATAATATTTTCGTAATAACACGAGGATTCTATGGCATTTTTATGCTATGTTTGCTACTTTATTGCCTTTATTCACACCTGTAGTTCACTTACCTATCACTTTCTAACACAGAAATCCGCGTTACATACCTATTAAATGGATGACTGGCAAAATTAAGTAAATATTTCTGGAGCATTGGACTTGCGTTGACAGCCGGACGCATCTGGGGGAGGGAAAGATGTGTGTGTGTGAGTGTGTGTGCGCACGCGCGCGCGCGTGTGTGTGTGTGTGTTGCTCTTGAAACCATGGTAATGTCAGAGCGTAGGCGGCGCTACAGCGATCCAGTGAAGGATTTTGGGATGGTGCGAAATAAGTAAACATTACAATAAACAAGAACATCTAGATACAATAATTTATAACTGAAAACTGTAAATTTAAGACACATGGTAGCCAGGAAGTCTCCGCACGTGTGAATCAACCAATCAATCAGGTTCCGTCTCCACAATGAAGGTTGGCTGCAATGGATCTCTAACACTGGCTCTCACCTTGACTGTACATTATATCAGGCTGATGTTCGTCCATCTCTTGATGTTATCTTCCCACTTGTATCGTCTCCCTCTTGCTTGCTTGCCCTCAGCCTTGCCCTCCAGTATGTTTTTATAAGAGAATCATGTCTTTTAACGTGGCCGAAATATTTAACTTGCCTCCTCTTTATTTCTTTCATCCACTCTCTCTTCATTCCAAGTTTTTCTAGAACCTCTGCATTTGGTTGATTTTGTTTCCACGAAATACGACATATTCGTCTGTTGTGACATAATAGTCATCATCATTTTACAGTAAGTCAACAATTGCACACCAAGCAGAGGAAATGGTACACTTGAACGCACAGATAACACATAACAACCAACTTGACACCGAAGATAGACACATGCCATTTGGAATAAACGGCGTCAACACTATCTAGAATCATTGGATGAACCCTATCACGTGACGGTAACTCCGGCCCTTCGTCGGCGTTTAATTTTGAACCGCGCACTTGGCCCGGTCTCGTAGTGATGACCCGGTTTTTCAAAATTATGTGTGGTTTGGTCTGAATTCGAGGTAAGCTTATTAATTCCTCCGATCTATCTGGTGCCCAGAAGTGTACAGTAGAGGTATCCAGTGTTTGTGTGTCAATTTAAGTGTATTATTGATAAAATAAAACCTCTGGAGTGTCAACTTGCTGGCCGCCACTTCTGGCTGAACTGCAACATTCTCCGGGCAATCTGTCGCTCTCACACTTTTCAAAACTGCTAGCTCTGAAGTTCTTCTATACATCTGTTGTCTTTAATGTGTGCATACTACAACATACTATCACAGAAAACTGTAGGAGGTGGAATTCTTAACACACTCTTATGCATTTCATCAAAAATGCTTAATTTACTATCTGCTATCCAGAAGACAGTTTGTGCACGAATCACTGCCTCGTTTGAAACCTACATGTTTTTGCCTATATAAAAGAGAGCTGAGAGAGGAATTTATCTTTCCTCCCTTCTTTCTGAGTTGAGTTAACAGGGTTCGATAGAATGTAGTTGTATATATGTGTCAGATTTTCACTTAGACAAGGCACCCATTAACTGCACTGCCTAATAAGGTTACGCTTTACAAATTGCCATTTGTGACAGTTGGGCCTAGATAATCTGTCCAGACAAGAAGGTGAATCAAACCTCTGTCTATAACCAGCTGTTGGTATTCAACAGAATGGGATTGATGCGCACTGACTCCAGAAGAAGAAGAAGAAGAAGAAGAAGAAGAAGAAGAAGAAGAAGAAGAAGAAGAAGAAGAAGAAGAAGAAGAAGAAGAAGGGGAGAATTAGTGGAAGATGTACATTTTATGTAAACCTATCACTAATGTGAATTGATTTGTTATCATCATTTTGTATGGATTACATTTTGTAACAAATACACATAAGAATTTTCTTTATGTTAGTCATGAACAACAATCAATACTAGGTGAGTTATACTCATACTGACTGATGAAGACTGGAGGGGAAGTTGTTGCAATTTATGAGAACCCCAGTCAACAGAAGTCCACACAACACAGCACACCACACAACACAACAACAGGTAGTAGAAGGTGATTTGAGAGAAGAAGAAACACTAGTTGGTTGATCTAAGATGTGCAGAGAAACAATTATACACACCATGCATAACCAAAATGAGTGGATGAAGATGTTGTATTTGTATGCCATTTATTAAAATGCCATCATACCATCATCATGGTTTAGTCCTATCAGCTTGACATAAAATGCTCATGGAACAACATATCATCATTCCTGTCAATGTCTGTCTGTACACATCTCAATGAAACCCAGGTACAATGAGAACATACATACAGCAGGATCAGATGATAGCCACATGCATACACCTGATTAACACAACACCAGCTCAAAGGGGGGCATAGTTCCAACTTTCAGGCTGATATATTTCTTCCTTCCTTATCATCCTTCCTGTACTGTCCTGTTCATTCTTAACTATCGCTGTAAAACAATACATTGGTTGAAACATACAAACCTCTATGAATGTTTACAGCAGTGGTGATCTTGGTGGCAGAAATAGAAGAGAAAGTAAGACAACTCAGGCATCTACCAGAGCAAGGGCAGCCTTCAGCTTGACTTAACTGGCAGGTAACTGAAACGGATCCACCAACACATGGACCCAGACTCAACCCAGTCTCATTGCTCAGAGGTTGTGACGAAGTCCCCAGCTTCCTCATCATCTTTTGCCTAAATTGGGGAAGAATCTCTTTAAAACCCTTATGTAATTATATAAGAACCTATATTCGTTTTTATTCCTAGATATCTATGTATAAATAGTCCCTGTCTATAGTATAAATCAACGGCTAGGTAATATTATTAATTTAATATGAAGAAATACGTTACATTAGTATAGGGGGAGAGGCTTAATTTACTAATTAGTGTACCCTGCCAAATCTACAAATCTGGCGACATGTTTCACACTTTGGTCGGCGAATGTCACGGCAACGAACTCCCTGGCACGGCCACTTCCGGTCAGGGGAGAGATAGCGAAACTCGGCCCTTTTTGTGCTAGACGTCATGGTAGAAGCATCTGCTAGTCACAAGGCTCTTATAGAATACTTTCAAAGTTTAAGAGTGTTTTTCTTATGGCGCGTATTACGGCCCCACACACACACACCCACACGCACACACACACACACACACACACACACACACACACACACACACACACACACACTTATATATATATATATATATATATATATATATATATATATATATATATATATATATATATATATATATATATATATATATATAAGCATTTATATTAAATTGAATCTTAGAGCAGTTTGCGAACCCGACAAGTGTGGTCAGAAAATAATCATCATAAAGTGCCGTGCCGGCTGGCGTAGGCGTTCATGGCTCTCCACAGATCTCGGTCTTTGGTGTTCTGGATCAACTCTGCTGCTGATATTCCTCCATGCCACCGTCTCAGTCCGTCCAGCATCATTTCTCTTGGTCTGCCTCTGCCTCTCTTTCCCTCGATCTTTCCAGTTGTCACGATGTTCTCCAATGCCTCTCTTCTCATCACATGACCAAAGAAAGATGTTTATCTCTTTCTTATTGTTGTATATAGTGTTCTAGTTTCATTAGCCTCTTTCAGGCAATCGTTGTTAGTTACTCTGGCAGTCCAAGGAATTCGCAACATTCGTCTTAAAAACCACATCTCTGTTGCTTCTAAGTTCTTCCTAATTTGTTCATTTACATTCCAAGATTCGCTGCCGTACAGCAAAACTGGTTCTATATAGCATTTTAGCACTCTCTTTCTTACATTCATTGATAGCGACTTATTGCATAAGATACTCTTCATTTTCTGAAATACTGTCTTTGCCTGCCCTATTCTACTCTTAATCTCTTTTGTACATCTTCCATCTGATGTTATAAGTGCCCCTAGGTATTTAAAATTATCCACTTGGTTGAGAATTTCCCCTTCTATTTCTATGTCACATTTTGGTGTCCCCATTTTCTTTGATATCACCATTGTTACTGTTTTCTTGATATTCAAGGACAGTCCTTTCTGTGCGCTCTCTGTTACTACACTGTACAACAATTGTTGTAGGTCTGTTGCATTATCCGCCACCAATAATGTGTCATCTGCATAGCGTATATTCTTTATATTATATCCTCAGATTAGTATTCCTGGCTTCTCTTTGATCTCTCTCATTATTACTTCGCTATACAGGGAGAAGAGATCGGGTGACAAGACACATCTTTGTCGTACTCCTAGCTTTATCTGTTCGTAACTACCTTCTTTATTTCCCATTTTAATTGCTGCTACTTGGTTCCAGTATATATTCTTTATTATTCTTAAATCTTTCCCATCAATGTTGATATCTTCCAACATTTCAATCAGCTCATCATGTTTTACTTTATCAAATGCCTTAGTATAATCTATGAAGCATAAATATATGCCTCTCTGTTTCTCTATTGATCTTTCTATTAGTGTTCGTAATATATATATTGCATTGTTTGTACCCTTTCTTTCCATAAAACCATACTGTTCTTCACTAATTTCCATTTTTATTTTCTTTCTTGTTCTTCTCATTATAATTCTGAGTAGAAGCTTAGTGACATGGTTTATGAGGTTAATTGTACGAAAATCTTCACATTCAATTGCTCCTGGTCTCTTTGGTATTGCTATAAATACAGATTTCAGCATATCGCTCGGTAAATATCCACTGTTGTAAATATCATTCAGCATTTTGGTTAATATATCTACCCCAAATTCTCCCAATACTTCTAATTCTTCTACTGTGATATCATCTGGCCCAGCTGTTTTTCCTTTCTTCATGTTTCATAGCGTCAGCGACTTCTTCTTTTAGAATAGGTGGGCCTTCTAAGTTACTTTCTTCTGTTAATTCTTCCCTTTCTCCATTATATAATTCTCTTATATACTCATTCCACCTCTTCATTATAGCACCTTCCTCCAATAATATCTTTCCTGTTTTTGATTTCAAACACCCTGTATTTATTCTTATTGTGCATACTTTTTGATCTTTAATGGAATTTAATTCAATTTTTTTTGCATTGCTCGTTTAACCAACTTTCTTTTGCCTTCACACATTTATCTCTTATTTCTTTATTTATCTTAGCATACTCTTGTTTGTCATTTTTATTCTGTTTCCTTTTGTCCATCAGCATTAAGATTTCTTCATTCATCCATTTTTTCTTAGTTTTTTTTGGCTTCTCATCGGTAATAATTCTTTGCTAGTTTGATGAATGGAGCCCCTTAACATTTCCCATTGTTCATCTATACTCTGTATTTTAGCTATTGCATTGTACCTATTTTTCACAGTCACTCTGTATTGTTCTTGAATTTCTTTATCTACTTTCAGAACCTCTTTATTAAGTCTCAAGTTTTTAACCATGTTTTCCCATCTCTTTAATCTTACTTTTGTTTGTCCACATAGTGGTACATGATCACTGTTACCGTCAGCACCAGGCATTGTCTTTACATTAATTAATGCATTTCTAAATATTCTATTAATAAGTATGTAGTCAATTTGGTTGCGTATTTTCATATCAGGGCTTTTCCATGTGTATAGTGGTCTTTTATGGTGTTTAAATCATGTGTTTCCATTAATTATATCATTAATATTTGCCCATTCTATTAGTTTCTCTCCTCTTTCACTTCTTGTACCTAAACCGTAATTCCCCACTATATCCTCTATTTTTCCCTTTCCTACTTTTGCATTAAAATCCCCCAGTATTATTTTTATTTCTTGTGATCCAATTTGGGCTATTGCCATTTCAACTTCATCGTAAAAGTTTTGTATATCTTCATCACTACTGTTTGTTGTTGGTGCATATACTTGTATAATATTTATATCTATTGGTTTGCCTTTGATTTTGACCATTATAAATCTATCTGAGATGCACCAGTATCCAGTCATAGATTTGGCTGTATTTTCATCAAATATTATTCCTACACCTTTTTCATGTGTGTCCCCTCCAGAATAAATTATTGTGTGTTTGTCGGTTATAATTTTGCCAGATCCCTTCCATCTCATCTCACTTATGCCTAGTATATTCATTTTCATGTTTTCCGTTTCTCTTAGAACATTGTTTATTTTTCCTAGCTCATTTAATGTCCTAACATTCCATGTTCCTACTCTAAATTTATTTAGTTTAGTTATTGTTTTAGTTTTGCCATCAGTAGCTGGATGACGGTCTGGTATCACCTGTGGCTCATGACTGTCCCTACCGGACGAGGATGTCCTAAGACAGCCATTAACGTCGTTCACTATTTCTGAAATGTGTGTCGCCATGAAATCTTGGGAAGATAATGCGGTGGTTATCCCTTGCCTTCCACATTCACATGGTGGTCTTTTAAACTCTGCCTTTGACAGCCATTTCCGACTGTCTGGACAAGTGAGTGCCCTGCTCTGCTCAGCTGCAGAGTTGTCCACTTATTCCGGTGGATACTCGGTCCCCAGAGCTGTGTTAGCCACACCGTGGTGTGTTTCCATCCTCTACCGAGTGAACAATCCATGGCCGATGCTTACAAATGTCTCGACAGAATAGTCACTTGCTTTCGCTGTATATATTTCACAGATTTGACACCTTCAGTGCCAAGCTTTGGATGCGCCAACCTGTGTGACTGACTTTTGTGAAGCATCACTTATCACCATCTCACTTAGAATACCTACCAGATAAGGGTAACACTCAATTGTGCAAGCCAGAGAACTAGAAGAAAAGATAAGTGGCCAAACTTACCGTTGGCAGCCAAAATTACCTCAGTGATTACCTCGGTGATCAGACATTTGTAGTCTTACATACTTATTTGATTGTGACATATGGAAGGGGAGGGCATATACGCATGTATGCATGTATGATTTGTATAACTACCAAACATGCTTGCAAAATTTACACCTGATGTGTTTCTGAACCAGAGCAAACACAATCAATAAACACACTAACAGTAGCTATTTCTCTACTTTATTTCCAGTTCAAATGTTTGTTTAAAAACTGTTTGTAAACAAGATGTTCTTTGTGTGTAACTAATTAATAAGTTAACACAATTACCAAACACAAATGGGAAATGAAAGGGACAGGGATGACATCTGCTGAAAAGAAGATGATCTTTATTTTCCTGCAGCAAGATCCATGCTATTCCTTCACTTGATCCTGTTTCATGTTGATAAAGTCATTTCCGACTATTCACAGACTTAAGGGGGCTCAAGAGCTAATAGGATTCTTAGTAAAAGGCATATTCTTATCTTGTATCACTATCTTCAACGGGACCACCACCTAGACAAAATCCCGAGTCTGAGATATTCAAGGTTCATATTCTTGACTATTAAACATTAGAGGAGAATGGGGCCCAGTGTCACAGAATGATGATAGTTTAGTGATTCCTTGATAACTTACATATAAAACTACAATGTAGTAGGAGGGTTAACAATCGTGTACTTCAGTCTGAGAGGGGGATAAATTAAAGATCATTGACCGACGGATATAAAAATAGGATACAGGTGTTCGCAGAGTTCATTGCCTGACGATCTGATCGGACGGACACGGGAAACGGGAAGATCGCGTTGTGGAAAAACTGAATGTAGACGGCGATCAACGGGTTCAGACGCTTTGAAGTATTAGCGTAAGGGGAACTCAGGGAAACAGCGTAACAACGGAAAGAAACGAGCAACTAACCACTACGTGATTTCACCGCCTTTTGATGTGCAGGATACGTCAAGAGACGGGTGTTGAGGTATGAACATCAAACAATAACGGAGGATTGGACACTCAATATAAATAGTAGAAACGGGGTTTTCTGTTTAGTGTGTGTTCCAAACTGGGCTGAATTATCTATGCATCCTGAGTTGGGAAAGAAATACACGTTCCTAATGGTTGAAAGAATATGGAATATTAGTGTTTTATTCGCTAGTGTATTTCAATTCCAGGAAGATAATTGAATATATAAGGTATTATAACCTTGGCGTAATAGTTTAAGCATAGGGAAATAGATGTGTGTGCATAGCGTTTACCATTGCTTTCTATTAGTGAATAGTTTAGACTTTGGTGAATTCATATGTCTTATGTCGGTGTATCCTTCGAAAGCCTTTTCATTACGGCTGGAGAAGGACACTTACATAAGTAGTATTAAGTGGCAGACGCATATCACTTGATTTACTATACATCTCACAGGTTCCAATTCCCATCCTGATCATATCAGAGAAGATAGACCAATACGTCTTGTGTACAGAAAAAGCTTTGTTGATAAACTCAAGGCATTTCATTTGGGCGGAGATAAAATACCTTCAATAAACCAAGGAAGAACATAGACAGGGTCAAATAGGGAGACGAAATAAAATATAGCCTTAAATGAACTTTGAAAAAGAAGAAAAGGATATCCAGATAACCAAAGTAACAATGAAAAAGGAAGATAATCTTGCGGAAAGCAAAGCCAAATAAAACTACATACGTTTATACTGTAGACTCATAGTGAAGAAACAATAAACAAGTCAGAACATTGCTAGTCGTTAGAGACAATATGCAGGACTGTGGTGATGTGGTTTTTCCGGTGTTGGATTATTAATTTCATGAAACAGACTCTGGCGAAGTCATAGACTTACTGGAATATTATTACTTTACGGTGATCCAGTGGTGAACAGTTTTGTTTCGTTCAATAACGGATTTACCTTCAGACTCAAGCATACGGAACATCCAGGGTGAGACCTGTCCTGTTGTATGTGATGTCTTGTGATTTGGCGAGTGACTGGGCGAGAGGTGACACAGAGACTAGACATTCCGAGTTCATTCTTGCACCAACAATAGAATACACTACCAACTACACCTACACAGTCCATACATACACCAGACATAGTTTTTATTAATAAATATTTTATTATTGTTGAAGGAAACTGTTGTCGGAGTATGTGATGGAGGAATAATAGAGAGAGAGAAAGGAATAGATATATGGAAGGGAAGACAGAAGGGAGGAGTGTAGACAGAAGTCAGTCAAGAATCCCAAAGAAGAAGAAGTAATAAGGTGTGCTTGTTCATTGCACGTTCCTCCCGGGAAAACAAGTTACATAAAATGGTGGAGCATAGCGGGGTAGCAGCCAATGCTTAGTGGTACCATCCCTAGCGAGGTACCTGCATATAGGTACATTAAAAGGTAACTGCATAGCAGGGTACATGCATATTGATACCTACATATTGGGATATACCTGTAAGTATAGATAATGATGACTTTTAATGGAAGCCTGTCCAGGGGATATATGGTGCCAGTACTTTAATGTTGTGGACCGTACAGTGAGAAAGATCCAGACAGGATAATTGTGGATAGGTGTTCAAACACAGTACTTACCTGTTCACACTTTCACACGTCTACATAAGTCTTTATCCTATATCTTCTCGTGAGGTTGTGAGAGTAGTTGTGGGGTACTGTGTGATGTCACATATAACATATAGATATTAACATATATATTTAAGTGAGATAAGTAGTACGTACTTACTGCCTTAGGGTCTCTTTACCCAACCTACGGACTTACCGTCTTTTACTATGGCCACTCATAAACTAGAGATGGAAGAACTGAGGGAAAGGGGTGAAGCAATGGGGTTGTCTGGACAAGCCCTATCCGAGTATATACAAGTGGTAGAAAGAGAGCGTCGTCTAAGCAGAACGAGAAGATCGAAAGGCAGAGCTTGAGCTTAGAAGAATGGAACAGGAGGCCAAGAAACTGGAAATGGAACAGGAGGCCAAGAAAATGGAACAGGAGGCCAAGAAACTGGAAATGGAACAGGAGGCCAAGAAACTGGAACAGGAGGCCAAAAAACTGGAAATGGAACAGGAGGTCGGGAGATTGGGACTGGAACAGGAAAACAAAAGGTTGCAAGCAGAGGAAGCCAACAAGATAAGGAACATGAATACCGCATGCGAGAACTGGAGCTCAAGACACAAACTAAGGGAGAAACTGACGGAGCAGAAGGAGGATCTTTTTCCCATGGTTCACTCAACATGAGTGGACATGGTTACCATGCCATGAAGTTTCCCTTGGCGGTCTTTGATGAAAGTAAAGAGAAGATATAACAGTTTTTGGATCGGTTCGAGGCCATGGCAGTCGCTATGGGACTGGATAGAAGCCGATGGGCTCTTAAATTATCCCAGGCATTACGTGGTTCGGGCTACGAGGTCTACACACGCCTACCACCAGGACATGAAAATCATTACGAGGAATTAAAAGCCGCTTTGATGAAGCATTATGAAGTCACAGCACAAACGTATCGGAAGAAGTTTCGATCGTCCTAGACGAGAGCCGGGAGAGCTATTCGCCGCCTATAGTCTGAGGCTGAAATCCTATCTCCAGAAATGGATGGACTTGGCAGAGTTCAAGCGGGACTATGACAGTTTGGAAGAGCTCATGGTGGTCGACCAGATGCGACAGCAAATGTCAGAACCACTGAAGACATTTTTAGGAGAACAAGGGGCGGAACGGCTGGATGTTGTGAATAAGCTGGCGGAAAGATTCATAGAAGTCCATGGGGAAGCTAAAGAACTAAGTACACACCACCAAAGGTCAGGAGAAACAAGAGAAAAAGAAACCTAAGAACTGGGAAGGAGAAAAAGTGGAACCTTATATAAAGACGTCAACTGGAGAGTTCAGAGAAGGTGAAGGAAGGAAACCAGAACACCTCGAATTCTCCAGCTAAACGACCGTGGTCCGAGAAGTGGTGTTCGATTTGCCAGTCGCCCTCTCATAACACGAAGGACTGCAGATCGAAACCTAAAAGTTCTTACTTCGCAGCATGCAAAGTGACTCCTACGACGGTGATCACAGACAAGGCTGAGGTCGGCGAAGGAGCTAGGAACAAAAAGGACACACGAAAACCTTGGAAAGGAAAATGGTGCACACACTGCCGGTCGAAAACACATAATACTATGGACTGCAGATGCAAGGCAGAAGACGTCATTTGCATCACCAACCTCGAGGAATCAAAAGAGGAAGGCAAGGGAAACGGTCAAGGAGATGGAAGACACTCCAGGACCAAGAGAGGCCACCTGTGGTCGAACTGATTGAAGTCAATGGCCAAGAGGTTGTTTGTCTCTACGATACCGGTTTGGATGGGGAAGCTGTGATAGACGCCAGCTTGGTAAGCCCAGACCAACTTACAGGGGAGACCATAGAGATACAGCCGGCAATGAGGAGTGCTGTTACCATGACGCTGCCAATCGCCAAGGTGGAGATTAAGTCAAGGTACGTCACGGGCATTATTCCAGCAGCTGTATTATCGGACTCCTTATTTCCCATGATCATTGGCACGAAATATGTCTTTTTGGGGATGCCCAAACAGCCAGCCCACAGGGGAGCAGTAACCAGTGGATCTCAAGGGAAGGAAAAAGAGGCAGAGACACTATGCGACAACTCAGAGATAGGAGAATTGCATACTGCCCAGAGGAAGGATACTACGTTTCGTCCTTGCTACAGGAAGCTGCAAAGAAGTGCTGAGCCACCAGAACGGGGACAGTACTTTCTGAAGAATCGACTACTCTATCGGAGAGCTGGGAGGGGAGATAACCTGCACGAGCAGTGGGTGGTTCCAGAGACCCACCGTCCTCACATTCTTCAGAGTGGACACACCATAGCCGAGAATCGACATATGGGCGTCAGAGAGACATTGCAGCAAATTTCCGGCCATTATTGCTGGCCAGGAATGACCGGAGATGTACGCCGGTGGTTGAAGTCTTGTTCGGAGTGCCAGAACGCACCACCCAACAAGCGGACTAAGAGTAAAATAGCTCTTAAAGTGGAAGACAAAGTGGAAGTGTGGGGTCCAGCAGAGACCAATATACTCCAAGCAGGATGGAAAGGACCTTATCCTGTGGAAAAGGTGGTGTCCAAAAACATCTACAAAATCCGGATCGGGGAAGAACTGAAAAATCTCCCTAGGCATCTCATTAAGAAATATGAGGAGAGATCCGAGAGTAAAGCTTCGCACTTTATGGTGATGGCAGCCATTAAGAAAACGGTTACAGTTCAAGACGAAGACCAGAGATCGCCAGTACAACATAGGAGGACCTATGGGATAGTACGTGATAGGTCAGATTTACCTAACGACGGGAGGAGGGAAATCACACGTCAGGGAAAGGACAAGAGGGAAACTTTCACTAGTAACCAAGTTCAGAAGGGGTGGGTAACGTCAGGAAAGGCGAGAAATACCCAGGACTCCAACCGAAGATTGGCTGACCAGATCCAATATCGTCCAAGATGGTCCTGGAAGCACAAGTCCGGGAGGTTTGGGAAAGACGACTCGGTCCAACGAGGACGAGGCGGAACATCCCCAGAGGCAAAGCCGGAGGAAACCAAGAGAATATGGAAACAGTGTTACAGTAAGGATGGGACGATCCGTCTATATTGTGAGCCGTCGTTTACGCCAGTCGAAAGGAGGTCGACTGAACGTACAGGGGCGATGTGCCAACACTAATGGTGATCATGAGTAGTATAGTAGGCTGTCCATGAGGTTGCCTACTGGATGAGGTGCTGATCCTTGTGAGAATCCAGACATATCATCAACACTTAATGTTCATAGCTACTTCGGAGAAGCTCAACGCAAGATTGATGAGATGGTCGTTGTTACTACAGCCGTACAAATTCACAGTGGAATACATCCATGGTAAGGAGAATGTAGGAGCGGATTTCCTATCTAGACATCCAACTCCAGAGGAAGGATCATAGGAATCAAAACTACAGTGATGAAGAGTCGACGCGGTCAACTCTCTTAAGAGGGGGCCTATGTCACGGGAAAACTGCAGTTTAGTGATTCCTTGATAACTTACATATAAAACTACAATGTAGGAGGAGGGTTAACAATCGTGTACTTCAGTCTGAGAGGAGGATAAATTAAAGATCATTGACCGACGGATATAAAAATAGGATACAGGTGTTCGCAGAGTTCATTGCCTGACGATCTGATCGGACGGACACGGGGAAACGGGAGATCGCGTTGTGGAAAAACTGAATGTAGACGGCGATCAACGGGTTCGGACGCTTTGAAGTATTAGCGTAAGGGGAACTCAGGGAAACAGCGTAACAACGGAAAGAAACGAGCAACTAACCACTACGTGATTTCACCGCCTTTTGATGTGCAGGATACGTCAAGAGACGAGTGTTGAGGTATGAACATCAAACAATAACGGAGGATTGGACACTCAATATAAATAGTAGAAACGGGGTTTTCTGTTTAGTGTGTGTTCCAAACTGGGCTGAATTATCTATGCATCCTGAGTGGGGAAAGAAATACACGTCCCTAATGGTTGAAAGAATATGGGATATTAGTGTTTTATTCGCTAGTGTATTTCAATTCCAGGATGATAATTGAATATATAAGGTATTATAACCTTGGCGTAATAGTTTAAGCATAGGGAAATAGATGTGTGTGCATAGCGTTTACCATTGCTTTCTATTAGTGAATAGTTTAGACTTTGGTGAATTCATATGTCTTATGTCGGTGTATCCTTCGAAAGCCTTTTCATTACGGCTGGAGAAGGACACTTACATAAGTAGTATTAAGTGGCAGACGCATATCACTTGATTTACTATACATCTCACAGGTTCCAATTCCCATCCTGATCATATCAGAGAAGATAGACCAATACGTCTTGTAGTACAGAAAAAGCTTGGTTGATAAACTCAAGGCATTTCATTTGGGCGGAGATAAAATACCTCAATAAACCAAGGAAGAACATAGACAGGGTCAAATAGGGAGACGAAATAAAATACAGTCTTAACTGAACTTTGAAACAGAAGAAAAGGATATCCAGATAACCAAAGTAACAATGAAAAAGAGAAGATAATCTTGCGGAAAGCAAAGCCAAATAAAACTACATACGTTTATACTGTAGACTCATAGTGAAGAAACAATAGACAAGTCAGAACATTGCTAGTCGATTAGAGACAATATGCAGGACTGTGGTGATGTGGTTTTTCCGGTGTTGGATTATTAATTTCATGAAACAGACTCTGGCGAAGTCATAGACTTACTGGAATATTATTACTTTACGGTGATCCAGTGGTGAACAGTTTTGTTTCGTTCAATAACGGATTTACCTTCAGACTCAAGCATACGGAACATCCAGGGTGAGACCTGTCCTGTTGTATGTGATGTCTTGTGATTTGGCGAGTGACTGGGCGAGAGGTGACACAGAGACTAGACATTCCGAGTTCATTCTTGCACCAACAATAGAATACACTACCAACTACACCTACACAGTCCATACATACACCAGACATAGTTTTTATTAATAAATATTTTATTATTGTTGAAGGAAACTGTTGTCGGAGTATGTGATGGAGGAATAATAGAGAGAGAGAGAAAGGAATAGATATATGGAAGGGAAGACAGAAGGGAGGAGTGTAGACAGAAGTCAGTCAAGAATCCCAAAGAAGAAGAAGTAATAAGGTGTGCTTGTTCATTCCACGTTCCTCCTGGGAAAACAAGTTACACCCAGCTTCAATGACTAGAACCCGGGTGATGCACAAAAGTGATCCTCATTTCAATCGTAATATATGACATCTGTATATCCACATATCCAGGGCCTCTATACGACTTTATAGTTGCTTGTTCAATGTCCAAGCTTCCGCGCCATACACTAGTGTTGAATATACGTAGCATTGGACAATTATCATTTTTAATGCGCTGTTAATTTCTCTAGATGTTAATACTGATTTTGTGTGGAGATCACCTATTATTCTAAATATAATATTGACATTTAAATTGTATCACAACGCCTCGAGTTCCATACGTTATATCAAGCATTTTCGAGTACCGCCGGCGGGCCGGATGAAATGACGTCGGGGGCCGATCCGGCCCGCGAGCCGTAGTTTGGTGACCCCTGAGCTAGACGATGTCAAAGATGTATTGAAGAAAAAGTAAATGACACATCACCAGGGCCCGATGGGGTTAGGTGTGCCCACATGATGGATATGAGTGATGGAGAACTTATGGAGATGGCTGCTTGCTTTAGCCTGACCATCAGGGTGACATCAGTACCCCAGGTTTGGGCGCATAGCTATTTAACACCATTTCCTCAACCAGGCAAAGATCATTCAAAGCTAAATGGATTTAGGATTATTACCCTACGTAATACTTTTGACAGGGTCGGCCTCTACTACGATACAAAGATGTGTGTAAGCGGGACATGATTGATACAGGCATTGATAATGCACAGTGGGAGCACATCGCAGCTGAACGTGTTGCATGGAGGGCATCTATCAGAAACGGAATAAAGACAAAGGAGAAAATGATTGCAGATAAAGCACACACAGAGCGTGAGAGACGTAAGATGGTGCAAAATGGTGGAAATGACCATGTTTTCACATGCACCTACTGTGGGCAAACATTTGCAGCAAGAATTGGCCTTACCAGCCACACTCGCCACCGCCATGGATCGTAGTTATTAAGTCTTTTTAAAGCACAATGTACCAAACTATCGTCTGTCAAGACGGAAAGGTGCCAATGAATACTTTTGACAAGGTGCTGGAGAAGATCGTTGCTGTTAATCTTCAGGAAAATTTAGAAAGGGAAAAGCTCCCCCCCCACCCCCCCCCCCCCCCCCCCCCCGTAAGGTTTGGAAGGTTACAGCCAGGCAAAGATTCTTGGTCAAATGAAGCCACTTTTGCCTACGATGTGTACGAAGGGTTCCAAAATAGACAGGAGACGACGGTGGCAGCACGCGATTTCGAGGGCGCGTACAGCAGTCAGATATGCTATTTTGATGTACGCTCTTATGAAGAAGAGAGTATTCCTTGGTTGGTAAATTGAATTGCAGCTGTTCTGTATTCTCATAGCGTGGTTCTCCGGCTGGGTACATGGAACTCTGAGCCATGAATCATAGACCCGGACTACTACAGGGGTCAGCAGTTTCCCCTGTGCTGTTCAATGTGTATACGAGTAAGATTGCCAGCCTCGAAGCTCCAGAGGCTGGAAGGATACTAACATTTGCAGATGATGTTCTTGCATACAGGCAGGGGAGGGACAGAAATGAAACAGCTCAGGAGATGCAGGCGACACTGGACAAAGTGATGGCGTGGTGTACGAAGATGAATGCCGTCATTAACCCAGAAAAACCGTCTGTCTTGTGGTGCTCTCTGGAGAACAGGATTGTCAAAGCTGCCCTCCCAAGCCTCACAATAAATGATAGAGCTGTGAATAGAGACATGATGTGAGTATGAAATGTGATGAGGAAAGTAAACTGACCACCACATCTCCTTGTGGACCGAGATGATCTCCGTGGTGTAGTAGTTAAACCGCTGGCCCCGCGCTCCGAAAGACATGGGTTTGTTATGGGACACAGTGATTGGGTTCATGGGTGTCATTTTCTGGGAGACTCCTGTGGGGCGGTAGTGCCTGTGCTCTGTGTGACGCTTTTGACAGTTCCCTCTTTGGAAATGGATCCAGCCATCTGGGATAAAACCAGTTGCAATGAAATCATCCCTCTTACTTTCCAACCATATTCAATATGTCGTGGCCTAGAAATTGTGAAGGCCTAACACTTCACACTCCATCGGTAGTATATCCTGTGGTACCATCTCCAACACACAGAGAAAGAGAGAGAGAGAGAGAGAGAGAGAGAGAGAGAGAGAGAGGCATACAGCCAGTACTCATACAATATATTGTGAACATTATAGGGTTTGGCGGGCCATTGCGGCCATACCACTTCCCCTTCAAGAGAAATTGGAACGATGCAAGCATTGTCAATTACAACTACGATTTCAACTACAGGGATCTTGATGTAAGCTTGATAATATTTGTACAATACGTTACAAGCAGACGTGCAACATTCTATAAGTTTTACTTACATTCAAAGAGTTTTATCTAGATTCTGATCGCAGATTTTAATAAATTATAATATTTCTAACTATAAAATGATGCTTTGAAAATGAAATATTTAGGCTCTATAGAAGCAAGCATCTATAAAAGTGAAGGTTGCCTCCCTTGGACTAAAATCACAAGAATAACGACATTAGAATAGGCATCAACTACCGCATGGATGGAAAGTTATTCAATCTCAGAAGGCTGAAAGCTAAAACCAAAATTAACAGCGACACCGTCAGAGAGCTCCTGTTTGCTAATGATTGCGCTCTATATGCCAACTCAGAGGCGGACATGCAACATAATGTTTCAACTTTCTCACATGCCTGTGCCAACTTTGGGCTCAATATCAACTTAGAGAAGGCGGTAGTTATGTACCAGCCAGCTCCAGGGAATAATCACACTGTGCCGAATATTAATGCGAATGGTCATAGACTAAGTGTTGTGGACAAATTCACCTATCTTGGCAGCACTGTGTCACAAGCTGCCACAATTGATGACGAAGTGTATGCAAGAATCTCCAAGGCCAGTGCGGCCTTTGGCAGACTGTACAAGAATGTACGGGACAGAACTGGAATAAGCCTGCAAACAAAGCTAAAAGTCTACAAAGCAGTTGTATTATCCACACAGCTATATGCTTGTGAAACCTGGACTGTTTATCAGCGACACGCTTGGAAATTAAACCACTTTCACACAGTCTGCCTTAGGAAGCTACTGAAGATTAAATGGCAAGACAAGATCCCAGACACTTAAGTCCTAGAAAGAGCGTCCACGCCCAGTATCCACACTCTACGTATGAAGAATCAGATTCCCTGGGCTGGTCACTTCACTCGCATGCCAGATCACAGGCTCCCTAAACGAATTTTTTACGGCGAGTTGCGTTGTGGTAAACGCTCCCAAGGCGGCCAGAGGAAACGCTTTAAAGACACTGAAAATCTCACTGAATGCTTTTGGAATTCATCATGACACCTGGGAGACTGCAGCCAGAGACCGAAATTCGTGGCGTGCATCATTACGTGTGAGGCAACCAGGACTGCAAGAGCTGTGAAGAAAAGGCAGGACAGAAAAACCACTGAAGAAAATCCTCCTCTAGAAACGTCAAGCATTCTTTGTCCACATCATCAAAGAACATTTCGAACCAAAATAGGCCTTATCAGCCATCTTAGAACTCACGGCTCCATACTTTCAATCCCACTGAATGAAATGAATGGTCATCATCATTCTTGATGGACAAACAACACAACAAATCACACCGTTGTTAGTACGCTTGCCTGCCAAGACAGCGGTCCGGTTTCAGTCCCAGTAGTAGGTTTACCGACCAGGACAATTTGTGGGCCGATCCAGCCTAATTAAAATAGGTACCAACATTATTTAGAATTATCTGGAAATTATGCTTCTATCAAAAGTGATTCCCAGGTACTGCAGTCTGCGTTCTCTAATCATATTTCTAACATTTATCGAGAGGCTTGGGAGAGATTTAACAATCCTATTGTTCAGTACAACAACAGTGAATGCATAGTGAGAGCAACTGGAGGACACTCAGAACCTTCACCATAAGATCTGGAGTACGGCAAGGTTGTGTCCTATCCCCACTCTTGTTCATAACATATATAGACAACATATGGTTCCAAATGTTGCTGCATGTAGCCGGGGCGCAGTGTTTGGGTGAGCGCCCAACATTGCTTAAATATCCCAATGGCTCGTGAACACATAACCTATGCAGCAAAAGTCCAACTCCTGGCCTTCACGTGGCGGAACTGTTTCTACTAACAGGAGAAGGGGCGACGGCGAGTATCTGGCTCTAGATGTGTATACACATACATGCATGTGCAGACACGTGTGTGCGTGTGTACACATCTAAACTCGAGTGAGACCACAGTCTGCTCTAGCAAAGGAAAGGTGCTGAAGACGGAGGCAACCAGCCAGGAGGCGCACCACAGAAATCAGGATGCCACGCAATTTCGCAAAATGAAATATGTCGACTACTGCTAAAAGTTATGGTGCTCCCCTACCTTGGACCCCCAGGCAGGTGCAGTGCCGAGCCCTATGTCTCGAAAGGGTCCAACCCCAACTACTGGAGGTCCTTCTCAGATGTCCTGTGGAGCCAGGGGACATGAGAATAGAACGGCTGGCCATACTAAACAAAGACTTAAAATAAAGCACTGGAAGGCGGATGGAGTCAGCAACAAAGAAATAGAATTAGAAAACATCCCGGACCAAGAAAAAGTAAGCATATGTTGCTTGCAAGAAACTCACCTCAACGAAAATATAGCCTTCAAAATCAAAGGCTACCTGTGTTACCGATCTGATCGAAAGGACAGGCGAAAAGGTGGGATACTTACCCTTGTAAAAAAATAACATGAAAATCTCACTGAATGCTTTTGGAATTCATCATGACACCTGGGAGACTGCAGCCAGAGACCGAAATTCGTGGCGTGCATCATTACGTGTGAGGCAACCAGAACTGCAAGAGCTGTGAAGAAAAGGCAGGACAGAAAAACCACTGAAGGAAATCCTCCTCTAGAAACGTCAAGCATTCTTTGTCCACATCATCAAAGAACATTTCGAGCCAAAATAGGCCTTATCAGCCATCTTAGAACTCACGGCTCCATACTTTTAACCCCACTGGATGAAATGAATGGTCATCATCATTCTCGATAGACAAACAACACAACAAATCACACCGTTGTTAGTACGCTTGCCTGCCAAGACAGCGGTCCGGTTTCAGTCCCAGTAGCAGGTTTATCGACCAGGAATATTCTGGGGCCAATCCAGCCTAATTAAAATAAGTACCAACATTATTTAGAATTATCTGGAAATTATGTGGGAGGTGAGTTGAGCTGATCCCTAAAGGACAATCTTCTATCAAAAGTGATTCCCAGGTACTGCAGTCTGCGTTCTCTAATCATATTTCTAACATTTATCGAGAGGCTTGGGAGAGATTTAACAATCCTATTGTTCAGTACAACAACAGTGAATGCATAGTGAGAGCAACTGGAGGACACTCAGAACCCTTCACCATAAGATCTGGAGTACGGCAAGGTTGTGTCCTGTCCCCTCTCTTGTTCATAACATATATAGACAACATATGGTTCCAAATTTTGCTGTATGTAGCAGGGGCGCAGTGTTTGGGTGAGCGCCCAACATTGCTTAAATACCCCAATGGCTCGTGAATACATAACCTATGCAGCAAAAGTCCAACTCCTGGCCTTCACGTGGCGGAACTGTTTCTACTAACAGGAGAAGGGGCGACGGCGAGTATCTGGCTCTAGATGTGTATGCACGTACATGCATGCGCAGACAGGTGTGTGCGTGTGTACACATCTAAACTCGAGTGAGACCACAGTCTGCTCTAGCAAAGGAAAGGTGCTGAAGACGGAGGCAACCAGCCAGGAGGCGCACCACAGAAATCAGGATGCCACGCAATTTCGCAAAATGAAATATGTCGACTACTGCTAAAAGTTATGGTGCTCCCCTACCTTGGACCCCCAGGCAGGTGCAGTGCCGGGCCCTATGTCTCGAAAGGGTCCAACCCCAACCTACTGGAGGTCCTTCTCAGATGTCCTGTGGAGCCAGGGGACATGAGAATAGAACGGCTGGCCATACTAAACAAAGACTTAAAATAATGCACTGGAATGCGGAGGGAGTCAGCAACAAAAAAATAGAATTAGAAAACATCCTGGACCAAGAAAAAGTAAGCATATGTTGCTTGCAAGAAACTCACCTCAACGAAAATATAGCCTTCAAAATCAGAGGCTACCTGTGTTACCGATCTGACCGAAAGTACAGGCGAAAAGGTGGGATACTTACCCTTGTAAAAAATAACATCACTGCTTCCCAAATCGAAGTCTATATGGAAGGGGCTGAATATCAGACACTTAAACTTAAAACAGGCTATACAGACCTACATCTGATCAATTACTACTGTCCAAGTGACCGCCCACAGGCACTGGACACACTACCATTAACAGAAAAAATGATTGTGTGGAGCTGATAGTATCTCCAATGAAATGATCAGGAACCTAGGAACAGAGGCCAAAGCAAAGCTGTTGCAGATCTTCAATAACAGTTGGACCTTAGGCAGTGTTCCACAAGCCTGGAGAGAAGCAATCATGATACCCCTCCTAAAATCAGGGAAAGATAGTTCCATTGCCTCTAGCTACAGACCAATTAGCCTCACCAGCTGTCTCTGAAAACACTGGAGCGCATCATCAATCACAGACTGCAGTGGTACATTGAAAGTAAAAACATCATTGTGCCACAGCAGGCTGGCTTTAGGCAGTGCTACTCTACGGAAGATCAGACAACCTACCTCTCTCAAGAAATTGAGGATGCATTCCAAGAGAAGAAGCTGGTGCTTGCGGCATGGATAGATTTGAAGAAAGCCTTTGACAAAGTCTGGAAAGAAGGTCTGATGAATAAACTGAGAAACTGCAAAGTCAATGGAAGGATGTACAAATGGGTGAAAGCATACTTGCACAACAGAAGAGCCCGAGTACAGATAGACGGACTAAAGAGCAAGAAAGTACTACTGCGTCACGGTGTTCCCCAGGGCGGAGTCTTGTCCCCCACACTTTTTCTAATCTTCATCAATGATCTCGTTGCTAATCTACCGCATGGAATTAAAGCGGCAATGTACGCCGATGACCTGGTTCTATGGAGCACAAATGAACATGCATCAGTGGCCACCATGATTACTACAAAGAGCTGTAGATACATTTGTTGCATGGGCAAATAGATAGTGTATCAGCATAAACACTGACAAGTGCAGCACCACCCTATTTACCCTCTCTCCAAAACAAAAGGCAGGGACCATCCAGATAAATGGAACACCCCTAAGAGAAGATAAAGAACCAACATACCTTGGAGTAACATTTGATGGCAGGCTGACATGGAGAAAGCACATCAACAAAGCAGTAGCAAAAGCCAGAAGGAAAATAGCCATCCTGAGAAAGCTAAGTGGAACCACATGGGGAGCCAGTGGGAAAAATACTTAGCAAAGTTTATCAACAGAGTATACGACCACACCTGGAATACGGGTCAACTGCGTGGTGTTCGGCATCAAAAAACCACACTACAAGAGCTGGACAAAGTGCAAAATCAAGCACTTAGAGTCACCACAGGAGGGATGAGATCAACCCCTATAGTGGAAATGGAGAAGATGGGGAGGACACAAGCACTGAGTGAGCGCAGAGATACGAAAACGCTAATACAAGCAGAAAAGTTCCTCAGCTTGCCAGGCCACCCTATGAAGAACAGATTTGAAAACCTAGCTATGGGGCGGTTGAAAAGAAGTAGTTTTATCCACCAGGCCAAACGACTCTGCAGAGAAACCACCGATCTGCCCACAGTTGGTATCCCCCTAACAACTATTCCAGAGCGAACTCCATGGAAAGATGAGCATAGACTATCATTACAAATCCAGACAAAAGTGAGAGGAATATTTGACAAGGAAGAACAGAACAGTGTGCAGCGCAGAACAGCCACTCTCAGCTTCCTTGATGAAGAATACCCACAGGACCTCTGGATCCGAGTCTACACAGATAGGGTCAGCACAAAATGCTGTTCGAAATGGAGGAGCGGGAGTGTACATAGAATACGCAAATAATACTAGGGACACAGCTAGAGTACCGACAGGAAAGTACTGCCATAACTACGATGCTGAAATTGAGGCAATCAAGATAGCAACAGAGAAATTACTAAATACCAGCAATGGTACACAACCTGTGGTGCTATTGACAGATGCAAAATCAGTACTCGAGGCGCTCCTGTCTGGGAAATTGCCAGTAATAAGGACACTACTTTCTGAACTTAGCAGTCAGCATAAGGTCACCATACAGTGGATACCATCCCACTGTGGAGTACCCGGAAACGACAGAGCTGATCAATTGGCTAAGGAAGGAGCCAAAGAAGAACAGCCTGATGTGCCCGTTACATACCACCAAAAGAAAAGAATGATCAAATCAGTCAGAAAGCCACCAAAACCTGCTCAAGATGACTACCACGTTATGGATAGACCAGAACAAGTCATTATTCTGCGCCTCAGAACAGGGCACAATAGATTACGCAACCACATGTATACAAAATTCAAGATTGGTGAAACAGCCATGTGCACATGTGGATTGGCGTCGCAGACAGCAGAGCACATACTCAAGACTGCCAAAAATATAACATATCTAGGCAAACCTTCTGGCCAAGAGAGACGACAGTGGAAGATAAACTCTATGGACCACTGTGTGAACTGAAAAAGACAGTTCAATTCATACACGAGACAGCATTGCAGTTATAGACATATTTCAAGCGAACGAAAGAAGAAGAAGAAGACAACATATGTAAAGAAATCAGCCAAGCAGAGACAGCAAGAATACCGCATGACGAGAACACAGAAGAAGAACCATCTGCAAATCTAACCATAGAGAACTCAATGTTTGCGGACGACCAAGCACTAATAGCAAAATCAGAAGCTGAATTACAAGACCACATGAATAGTCTAAACGAAATGTGTAGGGAACTCTTCTTTAGCGTTCCGAGCCATTGAGGTTCTTTGCTGCAAATACAATCCGTCTCCATTCGTCTCTCTGGTGGACCTTCTCTTGCCAGTCGTTGATTCCAAGTGCTTGTAGGTCTGTACATGTATTATCTCTCCACCGCCTTCTTGGTCTACCTCGGGGTCTACGATCATTTATTTCCTGAGTGTAAGCGAGTTTTGTTTCCCTATTATCTTCCATTCTTTCTATATGCCCCAGCCATTGTAGTCTATTAGCCTTCATGATACCAGTGATTAGCGGGGACTTAAAGAGATCATAAATGTCTTTGTTACTTCTTCTTTTCCACTCTCCACTTTGTGTATCCCTAATGGGTCCAAAGATGCGTCTTAAAATTTTGTTCTCAAAGGTTTGTAACAAGGCTTCGTCTCCTTTCGTTGTACTCCAGGTTTCAGAGCCATACAGCACAACTGGTCTGATCAGTGTTTTGTATATTGTGATTTTGGTGTTACGAGATAGCGCCTTTGATTTTAGTAGATGTTGTAGTGCATAGTATATCTTATTTCCAGAGTTTATTCTAGCTTGTATTTCTTCCCTTATGATGTTGGAGCAGTTGAAGATTGTACCCAGGTATTTGTATGTTTCCGTTCTTTTAATGGTCATATCATCTATTTGTATGTGGCCAGAGTTTCTAGCCATTCCGTCTCTTGAAATTACCATATATTCTGTCTTATCTTGGTTGATAACCAGCCCCATCTGTTGGGCTTTTACCTTTAAGTGAGTCAATATTTCCAATGTCTTTTGTTCACTTTGCCCTATAATATCTATATCATCTGCATAACCAAGCAGCTTGGATGTTCCTCCAATATCACATTCCTCCTTTACCTTCCTTACAACTTTCTCTAGAGCCAGATTGAAGAGTAGCGGCGATAGTGCATCACCCTGTTTCAAGCCAGATGTTATTTGGAAGGGGTCTGATTTCCTGCCTTTATATGTTACTATATTATAAGTATCTTCCATGCATAGTCTGGTCATGTTGATTAACTTCCTTGGTATTCCAAATTCCTGCATAGCATTCCATAGACTATTCCTATGGACACTATCATAAGCCTTTTTAAAATCCACAAAAATGTTATGGAGATCTCTTTTATATTCCCAATTTTTCTCGGCTATTTGTCGTAAGATAAATATCTGATCTATTGTTGATCTGTTTTGTCTAAAACCCGCCTGGTAGTCACCTAATATGTCTTCTGAATATGGTTTTAGTCTATTTAGTAATACTGCGGATAGTATCTTATAGCTTGTGGACAGTAGTGATATTCCTCTATAATTTCCACATTGGAACTTGTCTCCTTTCTTAAAGATAGGTATCAATAATGACTCTTTCCAGTCATGGGGTAATTCTTCTGTCCTCCAGATTTTTATTATTAGTTCGTATAGCTTTAGATGTAATGCATGGCCACCTGCCTTTATAAATTCAGCAGCAATTCCATCAGTCCCAGTTGCCTTATTGTTTTTAAGTCGTGTGATTACATATAGGATTTCTTCAAATGTAGGTTCTTCAATTTGTGGTTCGCATGTTAGAACCTCTTCCTGTGGGAAAATGTTACTTGGAGCTTCACAATTTAGTAATTCAATAAAATATTCTTTCCATGTGTTGCACATTTCCTCATTGGTATTTATCATATTCCCATTTTTGTCTTTTAAACCATATGTGTTTTGTTGGTGCCCTCGTTTCATTGACTTCAGTTCTTTAAAAAATTTTCTGGATTCATTTTTCTGGTGATTAGTTTCCATATCTTTGATTATATTACTCATATATTCTCGCTTCTGCTGTCTGACTATTTTTGTAGCCTCTTTACATTCATTTCTATAATGCTCTTCCTTTTGGATGTTATTGATGTCATTTAACCATACATGTCTGGCATTCTTCTTCCTAATGACAGCTTCTTCACATTTTTGATTGAACCATCTGTTCTTTCTATGCGTGGTTAACACACCGAGACATTCTTCTGCGGTAGACTGAATTGTATTCTTGATGTTCAACCAAGTTTGGTCAATGCTTTCCTCCAAAGGGTTTTTCAGAGTTTCAAGTTTCCAGATAAGTCAGTCCGATATCGAGGCTCATGTATTTGTTTCGTAACAAAGAGGTTTTTTTACAAAGGTGGGGATGTTAACCCCACGCTTCAACCCCCAACCTGGAGGACCAGGGTGTTTCTCTTTGTCTGTTCTCTACCCTTTGACCTGTCCGGCTTGGGAGGCCCTGCTGGTAGCTACGCTACCGCCGGCATAGCTCTCAGGGTCATTGAGAAACTCAAGCTCCCCCACCACGACAAGGTGGAAACACCATCGGGGGAGGGTGTAGGGAACATAACATGAAAATTAGCACAAGCAAAACAGAGGTAATGACTATAACTAAAGAAGAACAAACAACTACAATTCACCTAAACGAACATCCCTTGAAACAAGTAAAGAGTTTCAAGTACCTAGGAAGTATAATATCATCAAATGGCAGATCAGAAGACGAGATCGAAAATAGGTGCAATAAGGCAAATCAACTCATTGGACAAATGGCACCAATACTAAAGAACAAACATGTATCAATAACTACTAAGAAAGCACTTTACAACACAATCTTCCTACCAACTCTATGCTACCAATGCCAAACCTGGACAATGACAGAAAAAGAGAAAAGAAAAATCACAACAACAGAAATGAGGTTCCTGAGAAGAATACTCAACGTATCAAGAAGAGATCAGATCAGAAATGAAGAAATCAGGACTAAAGTGGGGGTTAAAGCAGCACTAGATTTTATCAGAAAGCAGCAAGTCAAATGGTTTGGCCATGCAAGTAGGTTACCAGTCAACGGCATACCACAACAAGCAATGATGTACAGACCAGATGGAAACAGAGGAAGAGGCCGACCACGTAAACGTTGGACGGAGGGAATAGCAGTCCATGGGAATATCGATATATGAAGCCCATAATCGGACACTCTCACGAAGTTTATACTTCACCTCGACACCGCAAGGTACAAGAGGAACACGATGAGATGAAATGAGATGAGATGAGAGATTGTTCAGTGAGCACAAGACTTTTATGGGTCTGAGCTGAAACTTAATAAATGTATATGCCGCGGTGATTCTTTTGTTACAAAGGAACGACGAGACTAACTTATGGAGCTGGAGGTCATCCCAGGCAGTAGGCTGCTCAATGTACGATGTGACGACTTTAATGTACGAAACAGAGAGTGAGACAATACCGGGGAAAACCGACAGGGAAATGCCCTTGCAGAAGCCATGGTGGATTCAGAAGTAGTCTGCATAAACGGCGGGAGGCCAACTAGAATGGGGATGAGACCTGGTGATGTGGACACGACTATTGGCCTGGCATTTGTTACCCAGTCGGCAGTATTGAATGTTAAATGGACTATCCAGTGTGATCACGGGAGTGACCATCTACCCTGTTCACTATTGATTTCTAAGTCCAACAAGACCAACGCTGTTAGAGCACCTCAGTCCTTTAAATATGAGAGGGAATACACCCTTATGGCTCGTCTCAGATAGAGGGCATGCAGTGTCACTAGCAAACCTACTTATGTGCAGCCTCCTTGGTGGACCTCTGGGGTAGAACGTGCATGGAAATCCAAGAGAGCAGCAGTTAAACAGTTACAGAAAGTGCGGCGGACACCCCAAAGCTCACAAGAGGAAATGGAGAAAGCTTCGCAAGAAAAGAAAGCCAAGGTGGAGGAATTCAAGCGCTGTGCAACAGAGCCATAAGAGCGAAAAATGGAACACTTTATGAATGAGATTAGAGGAGATAAAACACAGGGAAATTTCTGCAAATTGCATAGACAGATGGAAAGGAAAGATCGCCCTGCCACAGTGGGTACAATATACAGAGATAGCGGTTCGCGTTTGACAATGGACAAAGAGAAAGGGGAAGCTTTCCTGCAGAGATTTAGCACTGAAGATCAGAACGATGGGGACATCAGAGACTAAGTTAGAAATCTATCTGGTACCAATAAAGATACCTACTGTGAGGATATCATTCAGCTAGACCAGGGGTCACCAAACGTTTTTCTCGGCGGGCCGGATAACTGACAAAATGACGAGCGCGGGCCGCATACTCATTCTGTACAATACTTGCGCCGGTCTCCATGGCGAAGGTCTTACGGACGCGGTTCGTAATCCCGTATACCCGCGTTCGAAACACAGATGCGAGCGATTTGGCAGCAGACCGCATTCAGCTGGTTTTTTATGCTATGGTATGGATGCTGGTCGTTCAGAAAGCAATGGCAAACTACTGGACGTAAACTTGCCAAGACATCAACAACAGCAAAAGATACTGGTGTTGAATGCGAACGTCCTGTAAAGGATATGCAACTAACGTTAACAACACTTGCAAGCCAGAATGAACGCTCTGGGAAAAAAGACGAATAACTAAGTTAATCATGGGTGAGTGGCGTGCAATGCACACAAAAAACAAAGACAACCAACATATTTATTTACTACAAAAGATTATCAAAGAAAGCAACGTTAGCAACAAAGATAGTTACATCAGACCTAGTGTGCACATATCCGAATCTCACAAACTAAGCAGCAAAAAAGGTTAGTGAGATTTGTGAAGCTGATATTTGGCTTTCAAGATTTCATCCATGTTTGGTTTGGAATTGCAGCATCCAATCTAGAGAATTGCTTTCAAATGTTCATCAGTCAATCTCGTTCGATGTATTGATTTCACATATTTCATTTTTGAAAATGTTTGCTCACGGGCATAAGTTGTTCCAAACACTGATACCATTTTTTGTTTCATATCCTTTACAGGACATCGCTGTCAACATCAGCATCTTTCAGCTGATTGTTGATTTCTTGGCAAGATTACGCTCAGTAGTTTGCCATTGCTTTCTGAGCAACCGGCTCACATACCCCGTAAGTTACCGACGCGGAGAGAACCGCTACCAATTCTCGCTCACATCACGTTACTTACGAGAGTATACGGGATTACGGAGAAATTCGTGTAATCCCTAGACCAGGGAGACCGGCACTGATGCCATACCAGCGGCAAATTGCTTCAGTTTCGGAAACTCAACATCAGCTAAGCAGCGGTAAAATTCAACAAGTTTTCCTTCTCTGTGCTTCTCTTTCAACAAGTCATTTGCTTGCAAATCAGTGAGCTTCAACTGTAGTTCAACTGGCACATCATCAAGGTTACAATCAAACGGATTCTGCAACATAAGAATGTCACTTTCAATTCTATCAAGATCTGAATATCTCTCCAAACAAATGCTTCTTCAAGTCACGAATAATTTTTTTTCGGGAAAATCGAAGTTTCACATCTTCGGCGATTGTAGCGCAAATCTCTTTGAAACTAGTGAAAATGAAAAACGTTTTCTCCTTCTAGTTGTATTGCAAACAATGACAGCTTTCTCCGAAATCCTTTTGATGATTCTGTAGAGGATCACAGACGAGATTATCCTTTCCCTGAAGTTTCAAACTCAGATCATTCATGTTTGATGTGATGTCGACCAAAGATGACAACTTTGACATCCAAGTAGGATCTAGCAGCTGTGGATCAGCTCTATTGTTTTCAGTGAGGAAACCATCTATTTCGTTTCGGAGCTTGTAAAAGCGAAATAGGACTTGACCGCATCTCAGCCACACTCATTGATGTGTGATAAGCAAGTCACAGAAGTCAGAATCAATTTCTTCAAGAAACGCCTTTAACTGACGGTGATTTAGTGCATATCACCGAATGGAGTTCACAGCAGAAACGACTGGTTTCAGTACATAAGTAATGACTAAGTCTTTCCCAACAGAGTACTTGCTGATGTATGATGCAGTGTATGAACAGAGCGCACGGAATTTGCAAATTTTCCAACTGAAGTCCTGATCTGTACCATCAGACTCTTCCTCATCTCCAGCCATGTTTTTTCCTCCATCAAAGCTGATTCCACTGAAGGTTATACTTTTTGCACTTCCATTAAAATGTCTTTTCCTGTTGTTGTTCCATGCATGCTGCAAACGGATGCCAACTCTTCCGTTATCTGAAAGTCCAAATTGACACCACAAATGAACACGAGAAGTTGTGACGTACTCGAGAGATCAGTAGGCTCATACAGCGCCAGAGAATACCACAACACGTTCCTAGTTTTCTCGCGTATCTGTAGCACTATGTTCTCTCCAAATTCTTCTGTTCTTCGCACAACTGAACTTGCCGTAAGGCAGATAGTTCCAAACAAATCGGCTTTCTCAGACACAAGTCATTTGCTGCTTCCATAATACACTCTTTGATGAAGTTGCCATCAGTAAACTGTTTTCCTCGTTCTGCCATCTTATACACAATGTTGTAGCTTGTAAGAGTGACAGATTCTTTTTCAGCAAACTTTCTCGGGAAGAGATTTCTTTGAGTTTCAAAACCACGTTTCATGGACTCATATTTCTCAGAGCGTAACTTTTCAGAAAATTTTCAATACGTTTATAGATGTTTTGTTTCGTAGTGACACCGAAGATTGTACTCTTTCAATATGGCAACACTTTAGCTGCATATTACGCAACTGGTTTTCCGGTCCTTTGTTTCCACAAAGAAGTACTTTACTCCCCATTCTTCATTGAAAACGCGACACTCGCCGTCCACTTTTCTTTTCTTAGTAGCCATAATGAAGGGTGAAGTACACGGGATCTGAAAATGAAAAAGACATTGAATTAGAAACATAATTAAAATCCTATTGACACACAAGAAAAGCAGGCGACTAGGGGTCACTGGTGAAGCTACTGCTCACCATAGGTACATATAAAGTTTATAGGTACCTATGGTAATAGAGTATATTTCATAATAAGGTTTGCAAAATATATAAATTGGGCCGGCCTAAATAAACAGCCTAGAGCAGAGTTTTTCAACCGGGGTTCCGAGAGTGGCAGCCAGGGGTTCCGCGAAACAGACCTGAAATCGCCTAAATGCAAAATTTCTGCCCATCTGGTTTATTACGTAAAGTAGGACTGACACTTGGATCATCGCACAGAGTTCCTTGAGCAACGTAAACATTTGCGTAAGGATCTGCTCTAGCAGAAAGACTGAAAAACACTGGCCTAGCGACCAGCTCGATTAACACCTTGACCGGGGAATTCTTCTGAGCTGGGGATAATATTTTCGTAATAACACGAGGGTTCTATGGCATTTTTATGCTATCTTTGCTACTTTATTGCCTCTATTCATACTTGTAGTTCACTTACCTGTCACTTTCTAACATAGAAATCCTTGTTACATACCCTATAAATGGATGACTGGCAAAAATAAGTAAATATTTCTGGAGCATTGGACTTGTGTTGACAGCCGGACGCATCTGGGGGAGGGAAAGATGTGTGTGTGTGTGTGTGTGTGTGTGTGTGTGTGTGCTCGTGTGTGTGTGTGTGTGTTGCTCTTGAAACCATGGTAATGTAAGAGCGTAGGCGGCGCTACAACGAGCCGGGGAAGGACTTGGGATGGTGCGAAATAAGTAAACATTACAATAAACAAGAACATCTAGATACAATAATTTATAATTGAAAATTGTAAATTTAAGACACATAGTAGCCAGGAAGTCTCCGCACGTGTGAATCAATCAATCAATCAGGTTCCGTCTCCACAATGAAGGTTGGCTACAATGGATCTCTAACACTGTCTCTCGCCTTGACTGTACATTATATCAGGCTGATGTTCGTCCATCTCTTGATGTTATCTTCCCACTTGTATCGTTGTCTACCTCTTGCTCGCTTGCCCTCAGCCTTGCCCTCCAGTATGGTTTTTATAAGAGTATCATGTCTTTTAACGTGGCCGAAATATTTCACTTGCCTCCTCTTTATTTCTTTCATCAACTCTCTCTTCATTCCCAGTTTTTCTAGAACCTCTGCATTTGGTTGATTTTGTTTCCACGAAATACGATATATTCGTCTGTACATCCACATATCCAGGGCCTCTATGCGACTTTCTAGTTGCTCGTTCAATGTCCAAGCTTTCGCGCCATACAGTAGTGTTGAATATACGTAGCATTGGACAATTATCATTTTTAATGCGCTGTTAATTTCTCTAGATGTTAATACTGATTTTGTGTGGAGATCACCTATTATTCTAAACATAATATTGACATTTAAATTGTATCACAACGCCTCGAGTTCCATACGTTATATCAAGCATTTTCGAGTACCGCCGGCGGGCCGGATGAAATGACGTCGCGGGCCGGATCCCGCCCGCGGGCCGTAGTCCCTGTCCTGGTCTAGAGAGAATGCAGTAGCAAGGGGTGGTCAGAGGATCTGGTAGACAATCATCACTCATAGGTGTAGCAAGACGGACGTAATAATCAGATTTCAACGAGCACCATTAGTATTGGAACTCTACGCTGGGTGTTGAAGATGAGTACTGAGCGCTTATAAGAATGCCCCGAGTACAATGATGTCGGTTCTGAACTCAAATCAACCCAACTCAATCCGACAGCATTGCACATAGCACGAACTGGGATGGCTCAGACCAGAAAGTCTGAGATTAATAAACCTACACAGAACTGGTGTTGTGAGCCGCTGCACGCTACGGGATTTCCTGAGGAGGGGATCCGAGCACTGAATGGTTCGATGTGCAATGAGGATGATCTGTCGACTAACTAACTAACTAACTAACTAACTAACTAACTAACTAACTAACTAACTAACTAACTAACTAACGAACTAACTAAGACCAAAAAGTGCTTCAGAATCCATATATTATGTAGCCGACGTTAAATACTAAGTTACGTGATAATAAATTAAAACCAATTTATTTTTTAAAACATATTATTGAGTAAATTCCCACAGTGACCGTCAATAACGTATCTATTAAATCTATCCTATTTATTCGATGACCTGATAATTGTTCTAACAAACTCTATCCCCCAATTCCTCTTTCATTTACTTAATAAGTTTTTTTTTTTTTTTAAATTAAAGTTGCATATCCTTTATAGGACGTTGCAGTGAACACCAGCATTTAACTGCCGTTGTTGATGTCTTGGCAAGTTTTATGTTCAGTAGTTTGCCATTGGTATCCATACGTTACATTCCCTGTTAAAAATTGTTTTTGGTTATCGAACTTGGAGCCTGGTTGACTTTCTCAAAATGGCGGCTTCTACGAACTTTAAATTGTGAGACGTAAAGTGGTATTTACTGTATATTCTGTAGGATCTACTTAGACACCATGACAAGCAAGGGGAAACAAGGTATGCATAAATCTGCGTTTCTGTAACTAATGAGTTAATGTAATATAGATTGGTTATTGTGTATGTGCTATTGACTGTTCTCATACTTTACTTTATTTAACGCTGGAAACTGCATGCGATAAATTGATAAAAAAAAGAAAGAAAAGAAAACGGACAATCGCAAGAAAGAATCAATCATGAGATGAGCAATTAATATATAATATATGATATATGTATAGTAAAATAGTTATATAGCTGTGTTTTGTTGAAAGTTGAAAGATTGCCCTCTCGCCTTGAGGCCACAAGAATCCTACATCAAAATATTTCATATAAATATATATTATTGTCTTATTAATATTATTATAATTAATACTTGCAACAAAAAGTCAAAACAAATATCTTAATCTGAATAAAAGAAAAACAGAAATCTCATGTCATCAGGTTCCTCTTGTACCTTGTGGTGTCGAGGTGAAGTATAAACAGCCGGAGAGTGCCTACTTGTGGGCTTAGTGTATAGATATTCCCATGGACTCTGCTATTTCCTCCATCCATCGTTTACTAAAACTTGGTAGGCCTCTTCCTCTGCTTCCATTTGGTCTGTACATCATTGCTTGTTGTGATATACTATTATTATTAGTTAGTTGGTAACCTACTTGTAAGGCCAAACCATTTGACTTGCCACCTTCTAATAAAATCTAGTGCTGCTATAACCCCCACTTTAGTCCTGATTTCTTCGTTTCTGATCTTATCTTTTCTTAATACATTGCATTGATGATTGAGTATTCTTCTCAGGAATCTCATTTCTGTTGTTGTGATTTTTCCTTTATCTTTTTCTGTCATTGTCCAGGTTTGGTAGCATAGAGTTGGTGGTAAGATTGTGTTGTAAAGTGCTTTCTTAGTAGGAAGTGTCTATTCGTAGGGCCCTGTGAATAAACAAAGCGTCTATTCGCAGGGCACGGCTGGTCACGTGATTTAACGTAAGTTTGCGGCTATATTATACATTTTCGTTGATTGGAAAACGTGTCGTCAGTGGCATAGTTGATAGTGCGCCCGCCTGATGGGCGGGAGCTCAAGGTTTGTTTCCTTGCCGGACATTTTTTTTTTAAAAATTGTTCAGCAATTAATTGGATGAAAGTCAAATGTCAATCGTTCGTTTCCTTGCCCGACAATGTGTTTTTAAATTTTTCAGCAATTCATTGGGTGAAAGTCAATCCTTCATCTCTTTGGGTATTTAGAATTGTGTTGTTTAAAGTGAGTGTAATTTAGTTAGTACCAGTTTCTCCAGTATTGGTCCTCGTTGCTTTGCACTACGGCAATTCCAATACCCAACCCACACATTTTTGAGTCCCAAACGATCCGTTTTCCTTCTACCCCTTCTGGCTCCAGCCCTCTTCTTCCTTTTCCTTCCCCCCTCTCCCCTACCTCTTCTCCTCCGCTTAATTCTCTCCCCCTCCGCTTAATTCTCTCCCCGCTGGCTGTTGTCAAAAGTATTGAGCACAAAGCATGTACTCCGTTGCTTCGGCGATAATTCTTTGTAATATTCATAGTTTTCATAATCATATTCATAGACACGAAAGTGGTTAAGTAGGCAGGTAGGTGGGTTGTTAGACAGATAGATGGTTAGATAGGCAGATATGTGGGTAGGTAGACAGGTAGGTAGTTAAGTAAGCAGGTATGTGGGTAGCTAGGCAGGTAGGTGGATGAGTAGGTACGCAGGTAGATGGGTAGCTAGATCCAACTCGACACTCACTCGTCGATCATCTATGTTCCACCATGCCAATTCATACATCTCTTTCAACCTCTCCCTGCAATACTCTGAACAGGCAGGTTGACCGGCCGAGCAACCGAGAGAGAGAGAGAGAGAGAGAGAGAGAGAGAGAGAGAGAGAGAGAGAGAGAGGCAGGCAGTCAGAGATACAGACAAATAAACAACGGATATATAAACTGGCAGACAGACAGCAAACAGATAGAGAGTCAGACACACGCATACATACACACAGAGAGTCAACCAGACATACATATGCATATGGAAAGACAGACAGACAGTTTGTTAGATAGAGATTCAGATAGACATATATACAAATGGACAAAGCGTGAATAAACAAAGCGTCTATTCGCAGGGCCCTGCGAATAGACTCTCCCTTCTTAGTAACTGTTGATACATGTTTATTCTTTAGTATTGGTGCCATTTGTCCACTGAGTTGGTTTGCCTTATTGCAACTATTTTTTCTTGTCTTCATATATGCCATTTGATAATATTACACTATTTCTAAGTTTTTATACGAGCAGTATGAAGATCCTCTGCCAGCTTGCTAGGCCAGTCGCAGGTTTAGGACAAAAATCTGACCATAGGGAGTCCATTCCCCATGGCGAGTCCATGACAGAAGAACAGAACAAAACAGAAGTGTTGGTAATAAATTACAAAGAACAAATTGAAATATCAAAGTAAATTAGTCTGAAACAAGCTTGTATGTTTCTAGTATTTGGATAGTTTGATATAACAACAAATGAAAAGATGAATTAAAGAAGTTAAATATAGAATAATCCATGCAAAAGTAGCATTTCAAAGATGCAGCGTGTTCTGTACAATATATTTGTCAACTGAAGTGAGAACAAGAGTCCTTAAGATCTTTATCAAGCCAGTTGTGATGCATGTAGATGAATCATGAACAGTTAGCATACTCTCGAGAGATTATGTGGAAGCTGCAGTGATGTGATAAGATTGTATACAAGAATTATAACACTGGATAGATAAACAAAAATGTAATGAAGATATACTGTGATAGGAGTTAACTCACAAAGAGAACTACATCACTAGACAGTACACGCTCTATGGGCACATAATGAGAAGGAAAATCGGCATACATTGTGACAGGTGGTACAGTTGGGGGTGGGGGGGGGGAAGAGGAGGAGGAACATCAGTATCAGAAATTATTGGCAATACATGAGACAGAAGGCTGTAAACAGACATGATATGTCACTTGGCGTAGACTTAGAAAAAAGTCGCCGAGAGGATCAACTTCATTGCCATTGCGCTGGGGTTCATCCCATATGGTTCAGTCTTTCCACACGGTGGCCTGCCAAAAGTGTTGCACAAAGCACAAACTCTGTAGCTCCAGTGACGTCTGCCAGGAGTCTCCAAGAAAAATGCATTTGTGAACCGAAAAACGTAGCATGTTATCGAACCCACAACCTTCGGAGTTCGAGGCAGGCGGCTTGACCACTTTGCCACAGAGACTCCCTTTTTTAAGACTTGGCATAGACTATAAGAAGAAGACATGGTAACAAATGCCACTTGGCATAGACTGTAGAAGAAAACATGGAAACAAATGCCACTTGGCATAGACTGTAGAAGAAAACATGGAAACAAATGCCACTTGGCATAGACTGTAGAAGAAAACATGGAAACAAATGCCACTTGGCATAGACTGTAGAAGAAAACATGGAAACAAATGCCACTTGGCATAGACTGTAGAAGAAAACATGGAAACAAATGCCACTTGGCATAGACTGTAGAAGAAAACATGGAAACAAATGCCACTTGGCATAGATTGTAGAAGAAGACATGGTAACAAATGCCACATGGCATAGATTAAAAGAAGACATGATAACAAATGCCACTTGGCGTAGAATATAAGAAGAAAACATAATAACAAATGCCACTTGGCAAAGACTATAAAAACAAGGATTTTGAAGATGACAGTAGGAAATCTATTGAAACATAGCTAGCTATATTTAATTGTACAGTTATGTTTATAGGCCAGCATAATGTTTTCATATGAAATTGAACAGTCACAGAGCTTTTGTAAACAATGGCTATTAAATTACATTAAATTGTAATGGTCTCACAGAGTCTGCTGCCTAAAATAGAAACTGATAAGGTCCACATGAATTGGTTTTTATCACTCAACAAGACCAAGATCAAGAACATGAATTTTCTGCCCAGGACATGCAGATGTACAAAGAAATGTAACACTGATAGACTGACTGCTGGCACATGGGATGTGTTACAACAAGGCTGACGTGTTGACTGCTCTCTGGGACAGAGTAGAAACTGCAGCAAAACACAGAATTCATACCAGGAGGAATAAACGAATGAATTTTATGTTAAAAGAGGTTAATTCATTGGGGAGTGAGCAGAGGCTCCAACCGACTTTTAATGCACAGTGCAAAGTGCAGGTTTCACCAAGTGCCTTGTCAGCTGGCGTGGGCAATCATGCCTCTCCATAAATTATGATCTCCGACGTCATGGATAAATTCTTGGGTTGACTTTCTTCCATGTCATGACACAAGACTGTCAAGAATCTTCTTACGCTGTCTTTTTCTTATCTCTCTTTCCACAAATCTTTCCGGTTGTCACATGTTCCAGTTTTTGTCGTCTAATAACGTGGCCAAAAAAATGATGACTGCCTCTTTCTGATGTTTGTGATAAGTTATATTTGCGACTCAGCTTCCGTTAAAACGTTCTGATTGCTCATTTTGGCGTAATCTTGCCAAGAGATCAACATACAGCTGAAAGATGCTGGTGTTGACAGCTAAGTCCTGTAAAGGATATGCTAAAAAAAAAAAAAAAATTAATTTTCAGCATTCTTCTCTAAAGCCACATCTCCAAGGCTTTCAGGGAATTTTTTGCCTGTTTAAAGTGCAGGTAGATGTTTAATTATTCTGCCACAGGTACCATCAACATAAAAACCCTTCATTGGCTACTGAAGAAAGGATCTGAACATGCATGGGAATGTCCTGAGTGTATTGATGTTGGTTCTTGAACTCCTACTCACAGAGTATGATGCGTTTTCTGATTTTGAAATTTTGCCATAGCAGCCACCTGTTAGACTTACCGTTTTTGATTTCCCAGGACATTTACTTTAACCCTCTTAGGACGGAACAACATTGGGCCAAATTTAGCTTTCCCTCTGAAGAAGACGGAGTCATTTTTTGGAGTATAAAAATGACTGAAGTGACAATTTTGAAAATTCAAAAAAAAATATTAGAACCCTATATATGTATATAAAAGTATATATATTCTTAAAGAGGATATAGTAAAGTTTATTTCTGTGTATGATTGAAGTTGTTTTGTTCATGTTTATGCAAATTTAGTGACCTCGTTTGTATTTTGTGAAAAATACAATATTTCATACCACTATGTATGAATTGGTACTAAATATTAAAAAAATATGGTACTCACCTAAAATTTCCTCATTGAATACCTATACTTTAGAATAATTTTAAACACTTATGGTTTAAAAAAAACAACAACCATGAAGTCCCTTTTGACATTTGTAATAGGTGGGCTATCATCTGGTGACATGTGTTTTGGTCTGGGCATCTCCATGAATGGATATAGATGAACACAATCCTCTTTATTCCCAATACACTTAAAACCATGGGGACACAAGGACAAAATCTTCATGGGCACTTTCTGTATCACTACAGTCCTGAACTGTCAAAATCGCTACTATCATAGCTAGTCAATGCTAGCACGTCTTCGAGTTCAAAGCTGGCCATTATTAAACATAGAAAATTAACAAAAAACTGGGTTACTGCGTTAAAAACTCACAAAATTATATCCACTTGTTTGAATCACGCTCACCAAACGGCCATTTGCAAGCTAGAATGGCTGAGGATTGCAAGGAAGCATTTGATTGGTCTGTATTATTAAAAGCAAACCAATCAAAGCAGTTCTTACAACGGGGCCGAAGGAATCGGGCGGTTCGTCTTTCTCGCTATGACCGTGTCGTGACGTCATGGCTGATTTTTCGGCCTGGCCGGAGTAAAAGGGTTAAATTGTTGCTTCTCTGAGTATCATCACTATTGAGACAGTGTCAAATATAATGAGATTTAAACTCAGTTTATATAGTTTTGTTTTTCTGAATCTTTTCCTTCTTCCCTAGTCTTCAGTTGTTAATGTCAAGGAAAAAATATATAGTCGATAATAAGAAATAAAAACAATTCAGGTATGTGTAACTCCTGTGAAAAAGTGAGAGATACTAAACACAGACATAGTGTACATACAAGGGGCTTCTCATAAGTCTTTAGCCTGACCATGAAGGAGTAGGCGGAGAAAATTGAAATTTGGCACAGTGCTTATTCCTTCTCAATGTAGCCACCACCTGAATTTATGCATTTCTGCCGTCTCTGCGTGACCTTGAAAGGACCTTCATAATAAAACAACCTATTTTTCGAACTAAACCAGTTATCAAGCCAGTATGACAGCTTCGTCACTTTCAAAACGATTTCCTTTCAGCTGTTTTTTAAGATTTGGGAAAAGAAAAAAAGTCTGATGGAGCCAAATCTGGAGAATATGGTGGGTGTGGAAGAATTTCAATATTCAAATCGTTGGCAGTTTGCAGTACAACCCATGCTATATGGGAGGGCATGTCTTGTGAAGCAAAGGCAGAATTTGCGGACGCGCTATCCCTCGTATTTTGGTCACAGCCTTTCTTAGTTTGATAAGGAGATCTGCATAGTACTGCCCATTAATCGTGTTACCATGAAGCATGTAATCTTTCAATATGACACCTTTGATGTCTCAAAAAACAGTCAGCATCACTTTTCTTGCAGATTTTTGTGGTCTTGGCTTGACATGTGTTGGCGAACCCGGGTTTTCCTCTGCATGCTGGCAGTTTTGGATTCTGGGTCATAATGGTGAATCCAAGTCTCATCTACCATCACCATGGTCGTCAATATGTTTTTCGACTCCACATGTTGAGCAACTGGCCACAGCAATCAACCTGTGTTTCTGTTCACATGTCAGCAGGTGCGGGACCCAGCAGGCACACACTATTCTCATGTCCAGTCTCTTGTGTAAAATTCTAAAAACTGTACTCTTACTCAGTTTTGCTGAACCCGATATCTCTGCAGTTGTCATTTTCCTATCCTGGTCTATGATTTCCTTCACTTTTGCAACCCCCTCCCCCCCCCCTCTCCCCCCCTCCCCTCCAACCTTCCAGTGCTTCCTGTACGTCGACACATTCCAGTTTTCCCCATATCATGACATGCCCAAAGTATGTGGATTTCTTCTTCTGATACCAGTAACCAGTTTATGGAAATGGAAACAAAAATATTAATGAATGAATTTTCTCAATTTTTATTTAACAACAGTGCTGTATGTTTGCAGATGATAAGTGAGCAAAGGAGGTGAGCATGGCTGAATGGATAAGAACATGCGCTCTGAAACATCCGGTGTGCTGATGCCGAGTTAAGGGGTTCAACAACTACACCGGACAGTTGGACTAAAATGTTGACTTCTCGTCCTTGACTTGGGGATGTAAATTACAAGTACCTCTGAAGTTGGAGTGGATTCGCTTGATGGCGAGGACACTGGAAATAGGGAAAGCTAATCCCCATGCAAAATTCAGCCGAGTGCACTAGAAGTGTGTATGGACTACGCTTGAATTAAAAAACAAGTGAGCACCCAAAAAAAGTGCATTAATATTTTCAAAAACAAAACTAAAATTGTTTGTGCTTCTTAGTTTATTTTGTATTTATTTGCAGCTGAAGTGACATCTGCAAGAATTCGTTTAGATGCAACGCTTCAGCATCTGGTTGACAGACGTGATGACAGGTTACTTTGTCTTCTTTTCATCTGTTTTCTGTTGATGCATTTGGGCTGGCAATTTGATGTTATCATTATGTCACTTACTGTTTTTTCCCCACGTAATCGAGTTCATACATTTATGTGAATAATGAAGAAATTAAACATTTATCCTTGCAGGATTATAAATTATTCACTTGTTGAAAATTGCATAATCTCCTCGCTATAAGTATTTGTAATCATCATTGTCGCCTGTTGCTTAGGGGTTAGTGAATTGCAGATTTACTTTTCCCTGTCATACTGAGACAAGAGCTTGAAATCAGCCATGTGTGATTTGAAAGCAGATTGCTTTGCGTTGATTATGATGGTATAAGACATCAATCATTCAGAAAGCCACGGTGAACTACTGCACATAAAATTGCCTTGTAAATCACAGACAGCCAATAAATGATGTGGTTGGGTTGATTGCAATGTCCTGTCAAGAGCATGCAATTAACTTTTAACTTGTAATCATCATTATATAGCAGACCATTGCTCTCATCAATGCCTACTAGAAAGACTAATTTTTGCCATATCCACAACCTCATGCATTTTTATGTCTATGGTGTGTTAATGTGCTGTGTCTACTGGTGTTTGTCCATCAAGAATGATGATTTCATTCATTTAATCCAGTGTGGTTTTAAGTTAGGGCCTGTAATTTCTAAAATGTCTGATAGGGCTTATTTTAGCTCAAAATGTTATTTGACAATGTGGGCAAAGAATGCTCGACGTTTCAGGAGGAAGATCTCCTGCAGTGGTTTGTTTGTCCAGCCTTTTTTCACAGCTCTTGCAGTCCTGTTTACTTCACAAGTGACTACACCCGTGTGTAATGATGTATGCCACAAATTTTGGTCTTTGGCAGCCGTCTCCAAAGTGTCGTGATGAATTCCAAAAGCTTTCAGTGAGATCCTCAGAGTGTCTGTAAAGCGTTTCGCTGGCCACCATGGGAGCATTTACCACAGGGCAGCTCATCGTAAAAAATTTGTTTAGGGAACCTGTGATCTGTCACGCGAGTAAAGCGACCAGCCCAGTGAATCTGATTCTTCATTAGTAGAGTGTGGATATTGGGCATGGACGCTCTTTCCAAGAATTCAGTGTTTTGGGATCTTGTCTTGCCATTTAATCTTCAACAGCTTCCTAAGGCAGGCTGTGTGGAAGTGGTTTAATTTCCTAGCGTGTCGCTGTAAACAGTCCAGGTTTCACAAGCATATAGCAGTGTCCACTATCGTGTTGATCAACCACCACACTTCTTTCAGGAATCATGCCTTTCAGTGCTGCTGTCTCTAAGCTACCATGACATTTACTATGGCCAAAAAGTATTTCAGTTTCCAAGACATGATTCTATTTATGAGTCAGTTTTCTTTGATGTTCACATTTTGTGGAATGTGTTTTTCTTCATCTTGATGAAAACTACGATACAAGGTCACAATTGAATGAAATAAACATCTTGGCACATTTAGCAATGTTAACCTGATAATATCAGTGATGCTAACCTGATAATGCCAGCAATGTTAACCTGATAATACCAGCAATGTTAACTTGATTATTATGTTAACCAGTTAATGCTAGTAATGTTGTCCTGATACTATCAACAATGTAAAGCAAATAGCACTAAAGTTGTTTCATATCCTTTACAGGACGTATCAGTCAACCTCAGCATTTTGTGGCTGTTCGTGATTCCTGGGCAAGTTTATGTTCAATAGTTTGCCATTGCTTTCTGAACGACTGGTCATAAATGACCAACGTAAGGCAGTCTTGTGCCAAATCGCCCACAGCTGTGTTTCGAACACGGGTCTGTGGGATTACGAATTGTGTTCGTAACCCCTTTGCCACGGAAATAACACCAACACTGTTAAAATGTGAACTTCATATTTACTTTCTTGTTTACAGCCAAGATGCTAGTGAAGGTGAGAGCAGTGCCCCACAAATAGAAACCACAAGGTAAGTAAGCACATTTCTGTGTCTATCTTTGTTACTGTGAATCTTATAGCTGTGAACAGTTATTATAAAGTGTCACGTTACATTGAGAGTGACAATCTGGCAGGATAACAAGAAATGTGAGATTATTGACCTAAAAACTCCAGAAATAAGGGGCATTATTGTTAGACTGAGGGGCTGTGGTAATGCAGTGGCTAGCATGCTAACTTGCTGGCCCATTGGCATAGAGATTCGAACTGGCAGATAGGAAGGTCTTTAAATTGGACTTGGGCTCTCAGGTCAACCCAGCCTGAAATGGGTACCAGGAAATGTTTTGGGAAGTAAATGAAGCTGGTGTGATCACACGATCCCACAAGTGCTGATTGGTTGATGGTTAGCTCAGGCCAGTTTTACAAATCTGCAGTGATGCAGATTTGAATCCATGACTACAAGGTTGGCAGGGAAGCATCTAGCCTCCAGGCTACCTTGACTCCTGTGACAGTCAATAACAGTCAGTTTATTTTGTATTATTTATTGATATAATGCAGTGACAACGACCACACCAGACATTAATATGCAGAAATTAATAGTAAATTAGAACAAAATAATCAAATAGTGAATTAGAACAAAATAATCAAATAGTGAATTAGAACAAAATAATCAAATAGTGAATTAGAACAAAATAATCAAATAGTGAATTAGAACAAAATAATCAAATAGTGAATTAGAACAAAATAATCAAATAGTGAATTAGAACAAAATAATCAAATAGTGAATTAGAACAAAATAATCAAATAGTGAATTAGAACAAAATAATCAAATAGTGAATTAGAACAAAATAATCAAATAGTGAATTAGAACAAAATAATCAAATAGTGAATTAGAACAAAATAATCAAGTATAATCAACAAGGAGTTTCTTCTCAAGATCTTCGCAGATGCTACGGAGTTTGTGCATTGAGCGAAGCAATCCTTGCGTGAATTTTCATAGCATGTGTGTTTCTGTTTAGTTTGGTTTTTCAACATGGTGGTACAGCGTTTAACAAGGCGGCGGGGAGGCCGCAAGCGGCAAAGTAGGCGGGGTGGAGCAAGACATGTTAGACTCAGATTTGACCGTCTGGGCCTCAGGAATACTCGTATTCTATATTGGAACTGTGCCAGCATAAAACAACGAGGTCCTATTCTAGAAAACCTGGTATACAGGAACAACATTGTAGTGCTTCAGGAGATGAGGCTGGGTGATCAGTTACTCCAACTTGCTGGCTTCAAATGTTTCTACAACAGCTGACATCTGGGAATGGCGATTCTCATTCGCGACAATATGGTGGCTTTAGAGCTAGACATGTCCAGTTGGGACAGTGACAACATACAAATACAGGCGGTTAGAGTTCAATCCGGTCTACCATTCGTGTTGGTTAATGTTTATGCCCGCAACGCGAGTGTGGATTCCCAGAAGTGGCAGTGCTTGTGACAAATTAGGTCATGAGAGAAATGTTATTTTCTGTAGCGATTTCAGCGCTAAAGGCAGATCATGGGGAAACATTTCCTCCAACACACAGGGGGAGGAGCTTGAGACTGCTCTTGAAACCATTGACCTGGTTTGTATCAACAGTGACTGTGTCACCAGGACAGCAAGTCGTCCAAGTGATGAGGACATGTTATTGATCTTGCGCTGGTTTCTCCTTCACTCACCAGTGTGTAGATGGGGGTTGTCCTAGGGTACCACGGCAGCGACCACCACCCTTGCAGCATATTGGTGGAGAAAGGCAGAACCAGGCAGCACAAGTCAACGGTCAAGACTTTCCAGTATGACAGTACAGGGCAAGATGTGGTGAGTAAAATAAGGCGCGACAAGCGCAGAAAGCTTCATGGCAGGAAAAAAAAGCTGGGAGCAGCCACCTTGGTATAATTTTGAGGTGGAAAAGGCCTGGGTGGATAAGCGTACTGCTGTAAGGAAATGGCAAAACGCCAAGAAGAACAGAGCCATCCTAGTCCCTGCATGCACTTAGAAAGAGAGATGCACACAAAAGTAAGCTACTTCAAAAAACTGGTTAAGGTGGTTAAAAGTGAAAAATGGGCAGAGGTATGTCAAACAGTAAGCACAGGCAAGTCACTGAAATTGTTCTGGCGACTACATAATAGCATGAGTGGGGTAGTCAAGAGTAAGAGTATTCCTGACTTCCAAGGTGCTGTCCTCATCTGGCAGAGGACTGACGAGAACAAGGGCAAAGCCCTCTTCGAACGCTATCTAGAGCAGAGCAACCAGACAGACATGAGAGGCCGAAATCTTGCCAAGGAGGTTACCTCAGATAGGCACAAGGCCCAGAACATTTCGGATGAAGACACAGTGACAGTGAAAGAAATCAAGGCTGTGCTTCGATGATAAAAAAACAACGCTCCAGGGCCAGATGGCATAAGATATGATGACATCAATATGTGTACCGACAATGAACTAGAGAAACTAGCAGACATGTACAACAACAGTATAGAGAGTGCTAGCATCAAGGAGGAGTGGTTACACAGCTATCTGATTCCCTTGCCGAAGCCTGGCAAAGACCACACAAAAATTCAGGGATGTTGAGTAATAACCATGCAGAACACAATAGGCAAGCTGCAGGAGAAGTTAATTGCCAGAAAAATATCAAGCCAGCTGGAGAGGCAAGGTGTTTTCCCACCTACCCTGGGAGGGTACCGTCCAAAAAGAGAAACCTGGACCAATGCAGCAGTTTTTGCCCATGATGTCTATGAAGGTTTCCACTCAGGCATTGAAACATTTGCTGCAGCGATTGATCTTGAGGATGCATACAACAGAGTACCATTGGATTTCTTAATGCTTCAGCTTCTTGAACTCAAGATAAGTCCTTTCCTCTTAGTTGGATCGCTGCTGCCCTCTTCCAATGGAAAGTAGTCTTTAGATGTGGCAGTTGGACTTCAGAACCAACAACAATATATCTTGGCCTACCACAGGAATCGCCATTATCTCCAGTGCTGTTCAACGCCTACACCGTGAGAATCACCAGCGAGCAAATCATAGGACCGGTGAGGACATTGTCGTATGCAGACGATGTTTTGGTGTATCGTCATGGTAAGGACAGAGATCAGGTTGCTGTAGAACTACAAACCAAACTCAGTCACATAAGCATTTGATGTGTTGAAGCTGGGGCAGTGATCAATCCAACAAAGGCAACAGTGACATGGTTCTCTTTAAATAACCATATTGTCAACACCTCAACGCCCACTGTAAATCTTTGTTCGGAGACGGTGGAAAGAATGCAGGCAATGAATTACCTGGGTATACGATTTGATCGAAGCCTTGCTTATACTGAGCACGTAGACCAGGTGATAACAAAGGTGACGCGGGGTTTGGCTGTGATGTGGGTGATGGCGGCGGAAAACTGTGAGCAGCGCCATCTATGTCTTCTTTACGAGGGGCTGGTCCTTTCTGTTCTGCAGTATGCGATGGCGATCCTGACTCTCAGCCATAAGCAGATAGAAAGGATGGAAAGAATACAGAACGAAGCCATGTGCATCATTCTTGGATATACAAGAGATACAGCATGCAGGGCGATGCACTTCCTTCTTGATTTTCCAACCATGAGGGACAAAATACAAATTTGCCAAGCACGTGCCTATCTCAGAGTCAACGAAAACACACAACATCCACTGCTTAGCGATACTAAGAAGGTAAAGGGCAGTAGTTTAAAAAGAGGAAGGCCGTGGATGGGTCAAGCCGAAGACATTCTTCAGCAGGTGTGTTCACATGAGGGCTTAGAACCTGGCGAGGAGTGGGTACAAGTGCCAACAGAGTTCTGTACATCCTTTTCAGTGTGCATCCAACTAGACAGGAAATGCAGACAAGAAAATCCAGCTGCTGTGGAGGTGGAAGTACAGGCTCTGATCTTCGAGAATTCTTTAGAGGATGATGCTGTCATTTACATGTATGGGTCGGCCGTCTGAGGAATGAGAAGTTCATGGGCCTTTATGGCTCAGGCCGGATGGAAAACTGAAGGAAGAGTCTGGCGCTTTTGCTGTGACCACATGCAGCCTGACTATGGAAGTTATGGCAGTAAGTAAAGCAATAACATGGCTCGAGACACAGACATTCAATTGGTCTTGTGTCCTTAGTGACTCAGTATGCTCAGGAGGATAGAGATAGGGTGGGCCCGAAGAGAGTGGCTGATGTCTCTGGAGTGATCTCAGCTGGCAAAAATTAGTTTCATCTTCGTGCCAGGGCACGAGGCGTACAAGGAATGAGCAGGCTTGCAGGTAGGGCTGCTGTGGAAGGCGGACGAGCCAGGGACCAGGCAGACATTCTGAATGCTCTATGAGTAATAGGTCTTTACGAGAACCAAACAATGACTGGGAATCTACAGCCATGGTCAGGCTATGAGAACAGCAAGTTAAAAGAGGTGTGGCCATACAAGAACACTATGCAGGAAGCCGAAGAAGAGCAATAAACCAACACAGAACTGGTGTCGTGAGCCGCTACATGCTGCGGGATTTGCTGAGGAGGGGATCTGAGCGCTTATGGACAGAATGGTTCGATTTGCAATGAGGATGATCTGTCGACTAACTAACCAAAATAATCAAATAGTGAATTAGAACAAAATAATTAAATAACATCTTTGGAGTAGAAGACATAGAAACCAAAACTAATGCCAAAGTGAAGAGCTAAATAGAAACTCTCGCTCCAATGATACCATGGCCCATAAAGGAAGCGAAGAATAGTAATGTAACCTACTATGCATGTCACAAAAGGTGACTGAGGCGGGTTGGCATGGAACAGGGCACCTGATTCTGACTTGAATTACAGATTCCAACCAGTCATGAGCAAGAATATAAAGCTTTTGGCATGAGTTGGTTGAGGGCCTAAGCTCCAAGAGGTGAAGAAAAGACTGGATTAGGGTATACATTGAGAATACCTGAGCAGTGTGTAATTAGAAAAGCCTTTGTCTGAAATTAGGAAAGAAATAGAGGAAGATCTAAAAAGACACACAGTCGAGAAGTAGAAACAAATGAATAAAATGGGGAGGACATGGACGCAGCTGCATGAGATAGCTAAGGTTAGGAGGTCTTGGTGTCAGTTGGTTGAGGACCTGTGACCCCAGTGAGGGATAACTTGTGTGAAAGAAGAATAATGTGAACACATACTCTGTTGTCATTGCTAGCATGTTTATTTTCCCAGCTGAATGCATCTGCAGTAACTTGAACATTTCCTTTACAGTACCAAGCCAGTACCCTCACCCAAGAAGTCTAATGCAAAACCTAACAGGAAAAGAAAAAGAAGACACGATTCAAGTGACCTTGATAATGCAGACGAGCAACGTGAGTATTTATGAATGCTTTCATAAGTGCACTTTATGTCTGGTCTGTTAGCCCTGTTCAGTAACTGATGTCTGTATACGAGGGGAAGTAATTACCAGTATTTGTATGAATAACTTGCCCTCCTTTGTTTGCATGAGTGCTTCATAACATATATCTTTTGATTTCGATTATAACAGTACCCCTACCCTGTTCAACCTCAGAAGAGAAGTTATATTAGGGTTACTCCCTGGCTCAGATTAATAATTATGTGCCTGAGTCAACCACATAAAGGATATTAATTTGAATATTTTGTTTGGTGTGTGGACCTTTTAGTCCCACTATTTGCCTTTCATCCCATAATGGTCCACCAAAACCCACTGCCAGTGTCAGTGGACAGAGATTTGGTGATAGGAGTTTTCATTTGGTTGACCATCTCTGCACCCTAGCCAGATCAAGTGCAGATAAATCTACACTTTGATCTTAGCCAAAAGGCTGATTGTTGTCCAAAGAGGGTAATGGCAACATTAACACATATACTCTATACTGTATGTATATTCAGCATTTATATTGTTGTTTAACTGCTACATAAAGTATAGACATATATAATCATCATCATGTACCATGCCGATAAGCATGGGCAGTCATAGTTCATCATTTTACTCGATTTCCAGAGTCGTGTATCATACTTATAATTCATTCATCATGTGCCATGCCGATCTCCTATCAGATGTTATGACTGTTCTGAGATAATTGTACTGATTCACCTGTTTAAGAATATTCCCATTTACTTGTACATTACAATGTGGTATTACCTTCTTCCCAGTGACGACCATAATCTGTGACTTCTTACAATTCATTTCTTACCCTTGTTATTTACTGTGTGCAACAACCTGCATCTACTAAATGTTGCAGATCCTGCTCATTGTCTGCAATAAATACTTTATCATCTGCATATCTAATGTTATAGATGTATCGTCCCCCAGTGTTGATTCCTTCTATATTTCTGAAGATATTTTCACTATGCAGGGAAAAAGATCTGGAGACATTACACATCCCTGTCTCACACCTCTCTTAATAGGCTGATATTGACCTACTTCATTATCAATCTTTATGGCAGCTTGTTGTTTCCAATGTATGTTTTTTACAAGTCTTTCCCATAAATTTGTTGGTCTGCAAGCATCTTCACCATGTTGACATGTCTTACTTTTTTGAAAGACTTTGTGTAATCAACAAAGTAAAGATATATTATAATACAGAATATATAATTAACCCTTTACCAGGCAGACGTTTGTCTGTTTTGTAGCCCTGAACGGGCAAGAAGAATTTTTAGGTGAGGTAAAAGTTTAGGTTACGTTAGTAAAAATATCACATATAAGTTGTTAGTCAACAGATTTTAGTAAAATAAACAGCAAAATGAAGGGAAAAGCACGCAGAATATTTTACTCACATGAATGATGCCGCTAATCCACACATGAACACAAATATTTACAAAATACAACATATTATTTGTGATTGTCAGTCATCTATACGGCAATTTACAAAAACACATTTTCCGAATCATAATCACTTTCTTTAAAGTCCGACTCATGACTGCTAACGCAAAGTAACGCTGATCACTGATATCTAGCTCCGATTAATAGTCAACTTTGTGCCTTTCAATGTCACTTAAATTGAACCCAGCGAATTCTCTGCTAGCACTTGAAGAATCGCCTAAATCCATTTTGAAATACAAAGCGTAAAACCCACAAAAACTATTTTTAAAAATCCATTCAAATTCAAAGTACATGCTTGCAAATGGCGGCCACATTGTCAAGTTATCGACGAAACCGAAAGTAGACAATTGGAAGCCTCGGAAAGCTGCGAGATCATGTTTTTACAATGCATAATAGTCACGGGCGCTTTCAGACGGTTTGCCCGTTCGGGGGTAGAATCGTTTCCGGGCGCTTTGCCCGCTAAAGGGTTAATGTCTAAAAGATCATTAGTAGAATGGGCTGAGTGTAAGATGAGTCTGCTTGCTCACATTGTGGCTCTGTGAAAATAAAGGTTAGTTAGTTAGTTAGTCGCGGCTCCCATCTTCACGGCAACGAGTCGTCCCCATATTGCTCCATTCCTGCACAAGTGAATATCACACAAAATGCTCCTCACTGCCCTATGTGAACAATGGAATAGACAGGAGTGTCCGCAAGCCAACAGCCCGCACAGGTACACTGTGCATAATGCTGCTGCCAGAATGCCAAAACAAAAGTCCTCCACGAAAAATACAGTTCATCGTCGATGGAAACGGCAGTCACCAGAAAGACTTCATTGACCCGGGTTTTATCCCATATGGCTCGGTCTCTTTCCGCAGGGCGACCCAGGGGGCAATTTTAGGGTTTCCAAGGGGGGAATGAAGACCATATCAAGATCGCGTTAATACAGGAACCGATTACTTGATATTGTTTTTCCCTTCATACTTTACAGTTATGTACGCCTCATCCTTCTAAAACTCATTTTATAAAGTAAGTAGACCCACAAATCATGTTTTATGTGGATGTCTAGACTTGTTTTAGCATATGCTATTACATTTACCTTCCATTTTTACGTATACTGTGTAGGGGTGGGGGGATTTTTAGGTACGAAATATGAAAGGGGGGGGGGGGGGAATGACATTCTGAAAATATGGTGAAGGGGGGCAGGGCCAAATTTTTTATAGGAAGGGGGAGGGGGGGAATGACGTTCTGAAAACATGGTGAAGGGGGGCACGGGCCAAAAAATGTTGAGAACCACTGTTATAGGGGATGGACTCCCTATGGTCAGATTTTTGTCCTAAATCTGCGACTGGCCTAGCAAGCGGCAGGGGATCTTCATACTGCCGTAGAAAAATTAAGAAGTACAGTGATTACAAGATTATATTTCCCCTGAGATTGAGACTGAATAAATCACCATGGTAAAATACAAGCTATATCTGTTTTGTTACTACAGAGACAGTCATTATGAAGCTGTTTGATCGCAGTGTCGACCTGGCATTGTTTCCTGAAGATACTCCACTGTATCCAGTCTGTCGAGCATGGATACAAAATAGACCACATGATAGAAGTTTGGGCACTATCTCGGGAAGGCCACTCTCTCCAAAACAAGAGAAAGAGGTTTGTATGTTTGGTGACCAGTTGTACACCTGACTAATTTTATATGTAGGAAATATTTATTATACCATTTGCATACAATGTGTTTCACCAATGTGTTACTGGGGGGTCATAAGGCAAGCAAAGAATAGTAGCATTGTAACTTACCATTCATGTTCTAATAGGCACTAAGGAGGATTGGTTACCCCATCCCATAGACATTTTAACTGCAAAATCCAACTATTCATCAACAAGTCAATGTAGTGCTTGACATGAGTTGGTTGAGGGCCTGAAGAGATGAAGTTATTTGCTTATCCTATACAGGACGTCGCAGTCAACCCCAGCATTTTTTGGCTGTTTGTGAATCCTGGGCAGTTTATATTGAGCAGTTTGTCATTGCTTTCTGAACGGCCGGCACTCATACCATTGTATGGAAACCAACACAAGGTGGCCTGCTTCAAAATCACCCGCAGCTCTGTTTTGAACACGTGTGTCGTATGGATGCATTTGTTCTTTTCTGTACCCAAGATATTCTTAGAACCCATCTATAACATTTATATTCAAAGGCATTTATGCGCTGTTTAGTAAGTGTCCGGGTCTCACAGGCGTATGTTGCCATGGGAAAGATGCATGCTTTTAAAAATCTAATTTTTGTAGTTCTATTTGTCCCACTCCACAATTTATTCAATTGTGTTAGTTTTTGAAGAGCAATAGATATTCGTCTTTTTATTTCTTTCATTGTGTCACCATTGTTGGTAATTAATGACCCAAGATATTCTAAATTGTCCACCGCCTCTAAATTTTCCTCATTAACATATATTTCGGTCTCCATATTAGTTCTAACTGTATTCAGGACGTGGCAATTACTTGGCAGATCTCTGCTGTGGGATGTTGAACATGCAAGACTTGCACACAGGATCTCCTGTCTTTCATATCAGAAAAGGCTCGGTATCCAATCCCAGAGAAAGCTCGGTATCCAATCCCAGAGAAAGCTCAGTATCCAATCCCAGAGAAAGCTCGGTATCCAATCCCAGAGAAAAGGCTCGGTATCCAATCCCAGAGAAAGCTCAGTATCCAATCCCAGAGAAAGCTCGGTATCCAATCCCAGAGAAAAGGCTCGTATCCAATCCCAGAGAAAGCTCAGTATCCAATCCCAGAGATCTTTATTTGTTTTGTTTGCGCACGCTCGCTTTGAACTCAAGCACAGTCCATACACATGCTGCTACTTGCAGTGCACTGGACTGATGTTTGTGTGTGGATTAGCTTTCCCTATTACCAGAGTCCCTGATCATCAGGCGAACCCTTTCCAACTTCAGAAGTAATTATGATCATATGATATAATTAGATGCTAATGGTTGTTGAAAAATTCCAAAATCAGTGTTGAGAAACCCTGTAGTTGCTGTGCCTTAGGCAGACCTCTCAGCCACAACTCTCTCCTTGATATGCAGTCTGAACTCTTTGATTCTATAGATGATTCTATATTTGATTCCTTTAGTTGATAGTCCACATCTCAGCCCAACTCTTTATTGAGGTTCATGTCAGCTTGGTCCATTATTTGACCCTCAGATCTGAGTTTAGTAATTTATGTCTAATATGCAACTATGTCGCAGTGCAGTTTCTCATCACTATAATGTTTGTTCTGTCAGTTAGGTGATGGCTACCCAAATGTTTATGAAATGCCACTTCCTATCAAGTCTGAGGACGGTTGTCTGTATGATTTGAGAATACCAGCTCAGTTACCACCCCCTCAAGAGAAACTGGAGATGTATATGGTTAGTATATTATAATGGTGACTATCTGAGAGTATACGTATATGGTAAGTATATTATATTGGTGACTATCTGAGAGTATACGTATATGGTAAGTATATTATATTGGTGACTGTCAGAGAGTATACGTATATGGTAAGTATATTATATTGGTGACTGTCAGAGAGTATACATATATGGTAAGTATATTATATTGGTGACTATCTGAGAGTATACGTATATGGTAAGTATATTATATTGGTGACTGTCAGAGAGTATACGTATATGGTAAGTATATTATAATGGTGACTGTCAGAGAGTGTATGTATATGGTAAGTATATTATAATGGTGACCATCTGAGAGTATACGTATATGGTAGGTATATTATATTGGTGACTATCTGAGAGTATATGTATATGGTAGGTATATTATATTGGTGACTATCTGAGAGTATACGTATATGGTAAGTATATTATATTGGTGACCATCTGAGAGTACGTATATGGTAAGTATATTATATTGGTGACTATCTGAGAGTATATGTATATGGTAAGTATATTATATTGGTGACTATCTGAGAGTATACGTATATGGTAAGTATATTATATTGGTGACTATCTGAGAGTATATGTATATGGTAGGTATATTATATTGGTGACTATCTGAGAGTATACGTATATGGTAAGTATATTATATTGGTGACCATCTGAGAGTACGTATATGGTAAGTATATTATATTGGTGGCTATCTGAGAGTATACGTATATGATAAGTATATTATATTGGTGACTATCTGAGAGGTAGGTGTGACTTAATGGTTCATCATCTGACTCTTAACTCAAAAAGTCTGTTGTCTGGCCCCTGATGGATGTCTCTTTTACTAACCCACTCGCCATTAAGTATAGTGGAGGGAGTAGTCGAAGCCTACAATCCAGGCCGGATGTGTTGCTTTGGTTGCATCATATGCATGTTTGTTTAGTGTGCCCTTTAGGATGTTGTCTAACCATCATTCTCTTGGTCTTTCCTCTGGCTCTTAATACAGATTTGATTTTGGTTGTATGCTGTAGTTGATAGTTGATTGGATTTCTTTCTCATATTTGTTTAATTGTCTCTCAATGAATTCAGTGTGTGATGTTCTTCTTTCTCTTCTTCTGCCTTTAATCCTAGAATGGAGCAGCTCATGCCAAGCCCTCCTATTGTTTGTTGTCTCTGGCAGCGCCTTTCATTGTCCTTACCATATTATCCATCTATCTTTTATTAAGTTTTCTCAGAGTGTGTCTTTTCCAGTGCCAGTGTCTTTTCGTTGCCTCTTAATTCACTGGAATTTGTTTAGTTGGCTCCGTGAGCTCCATGTTGGTGCTTCTACTTTACCATTTTATTTCTATTATACGCTGGCAACAATGAATGAATGTTTGTGGTTTATTAGCAAAAGTTTTAGTTGTTCTTCTTGTTTCTGATCCATACAGCTGTACTGATTTGAAATTAGAGTTTTATATTCAAAGTTTGGTTCTAGACTTATTTCTTGTGACATTCACAAGTTTCCTAGTGTTATGAAGATTTGCCTTGAATTTTGTATTCTTATTTTAACACTATCAGCCTTTCTCAAGCATTTCATCTGATGTCATTGCTATCTAAATATGTGAAGAATATCTTGAAGTGAGGTTTCATAAATAGACCTAATTGACCTAACCCCCATCAACTGTTTAAAAAAAATCTGCATCTGATTTCATGTGTGGCACAGAAAGGCAATATCAGCAAAGTCCAGATCATTAAGTTGCTAAGTCAAAATTCATTGCGTTCCATTTCTGGTGATACATGTAGCTTTTGTTGTCACCATAATCCATTATTGCAGAATGTTATGCCTGTCAGATTTCTGGTGATACATGTAGCTATTGTTGTCACCATAATCCATTATTGCAGAATGTTATGCCTGTCAGATTTCTGGTGATACATGTAGCTATTGTTGTCACCATAATCCATTATTGCAGAATGTTATGCCTGTCAGATTTCTGGTGATACATGTAGCTATTGTTGTCACCATAATCCATTATTGCAGAATGTTATGCCTGTCAGATTTCTGGTGATACATGTAGCTATTGTTGTCACCATAATCCATTATTGCAGAATGTTATGCCTGTCAGATTTCTGGTGATACATGTAGCTATTGTTGTCACCATAATCCATTATTGCAGAATGTTATGCCTGTCAGATTTCTGGTGATACATGTAGCTATTGTTGTCACCATAATCCATTATTGCAGAATGTTATGCCTGTCAGATTTCTGGTGATACATGTAGCTATTGTTGTCACCATAATCCATTATTGCAGAATGTTATGCCTGTCAGATTTCTGGTGATACATGTAGCTATTGTTGTCACCATAATCCATTATTGCAGAATGTTATGCCTGTCAGATTTCTGGTGAAACATGTAGCTATTGTTGTCACCATAATCCATTATTGCAGAATGTTATGCCTGTCAGATTTCTGGTGATACATGTAGCTATTGTTGTCACCATAATCCATTATTGCAGAATGTTATGCCTGTCAGATTTCTGATATCATTTTACTTTCTGTCTCTTCTGGAAAAAACCAGCAGCCTTTCTCAAACTTTTCATCTGATTTGTGACAAGTTTCCTCTGTTGGGATGTAGATAGGGATCAAGTCTGACAATGATAACAAGGTGTTGGAAGTAAAAGACTGTTCATCATGTCTCATTTGACTTCCATCATAATTGTCAGATTCATCATGCCTCTTTGACTTCCATCATAATTGTCAGATTCATCATGTCTCATTTGACTCCATCATAATTGTCAAATGTTTGAGTAAAGCGACAGGTGATAGGATACAGTGTTTGTCTGTTAGCATCATGTTTCTATCTCTCTGTCAAATCTTAATTTCTCTGTAAAAATGTTGCCTTGATGTTTGAGACTGTTATTTGTACATTTAGTCCTTTCACTGGAACATTCAGACCAAAACAGTAGCAATAAAGGCTGACCTAAAAACACATGGAAAAATAAACTAAAGACATAAAGGGAGGACATGGGCTCATCTGCAGGAGATAGCAAGAGATAGAGCAGTCTGGGGTGCATTAGTTGAGGGCTTGTATTCCTGTTGGGGATTAAGGCAGAAGAGGAGGATTCATATATTAAGTAGGTCATTTGAAAAGTGTCACTCAACACTTTTTGACAATTCCATCCATGGCAGTTAGAAATTTAAATTGTCAAGAGCATGCCTTGGCAACATTTAAGAATGATAAAAGTTATCCACAGGAGAATATCTGCTGGCCAGTGGGGGAGGGGGGAGGGGAGTGTAAGCTTTATCACCTTTAACTGTTCCCGCTACAAGACTTAAGGAGTTAAGTAGTTCCCCACAATGATAGTAGACAGTCAACACCCAACAACAGATCTTGCCCTGAACATTTGGAGAGCTCATGAGCATGTGCAGAATAAGATGTCAATTGCCTGCTGGAATGGAACTGAGGCGGCATTAGTCCTCGATTCTTCAAGTTAAGAACTTGACACACACATTGATAGGTTCTTCAACAATGCAGAATAATGCTTTTCAATCTCCAGGAAAAAAGACGCAGAAAATATTCATATGTGCTTAAAGTACGTTTAATTTCCAGGCATACAGTTTGGGGCAAATTCATTTATTCAAGCACATGGATAACATCAGGTGGAATATGCATAACAGAAATAAAGAACAGAATTGGATAAGAAAAACAACTGCATTCTGTCAAATGAACACTTTATTCAATAAGTCCTTGTCAATGAAATAATTCTTGCACGTTACATAGAACCAGTTTTGACATACTGCTGGGAATCCTGGCCAATTAATAAACAAGCACAAAAATCACTAGAAGCCTTGGAGATGTGGTTGTATAGAACAATGCTGAAAATTAATTGGACTGCCACAATGAGCTACCTCAACCTTTTGAGGGAGACTGAGTTGCAAAGGAAATTTATCACAAACATCAGAAAGAGGCAGTCATCATTTTGTGGCCACATTATGAGAAGACAAAAACTGGAACATGTTGTGACAACCAGAAAGATTTGTGAAAAGAGAAATAGTGGAAGACAGCGAGAGAAAATTCTTGACAGTCTTGCTTCAGGCCGGCTCCATGGTAAAGGAGTTACGGACGCAATTCACAAATCCCGCATACTGCGTTTGAAATACACGCGGCAGGCAATTTGGAAGCAGACTGCCTTGCGTTGGTTTCCCATACAAAGGTATGAGTGCCGGTCATTCAGAAAGCAATGGCAAACTACTGAACATAAATTTGCCAAGAAATCACGAACAGTAAAAATATGCTGGCGTTGAGAACAATGTCCTGTAATGGATATGCACCTAACTAACTCATGTCATGGCACGGAAGGGAGTCAACATATGAACTGATCCATGCCCTTGGAGATTGCATTTTGCGGAGAAGCTTGATCACTCACGCCAGTTGGCAAGTCACTTGATGATGATGACCAAAAAATGGTATGCTGTGAAGGCCATTTACATGCCATTCAGCATATAGGGGATATGGTGTTAGGCTGACATGTTCCATGGTTGAAAGGTCAGCCTGAGGTTAAAGGGTCAGTACTAGGGCAGACACCTATACTTTTCCAAAACTCTGGTGTCTGTTGTTTTATGAGACAGGGTTGAGCCCATCATCAAACTTAAGCAAGGTCAATGTTGCTAGTGTTGGGAACCAAATCCATGACCTTGTATTTGTTGGAAGATGCACTAACTACTAGACCACCATGGCCAGAGAACATTATGGTAACTGGAAATGTTTATATCTTTTCCTTTTTTAAACAGGACTCAAAGTCAGCACCTCCTTCAGAACAGTTATTGCTGAATCACATGGCCCGATGGAAGGAAGTTAGAAACAGGTCAGGATGATGGCAGTTTCCATTATATTATATTCATTTTGTTCTTCTTCTTCTTTCGTTCGCTTGAAATATGTCTATAACTGCAATGTTGTCTCTTGTATGAATTTAACTGTCTTTTTTAGTTCACATAGCAGTCCTTGGAGTTTCTTCCACTGTCGTCTCTCTAGGCCAGAAGGTTTGCCTAGATATGTTATATTTTGGGCAGTCTTGGAGTATGTACTCTGCTGTCTGCGAGGCCAATCCACATGTGCACATGGCTGTTTCACCAATCTTGAATTTTGTATACATGTGGTTGTGTAATCTATTGTGTCCTGTTCTGAGGCGCAGAATAATGACTTGTTCTGGTCTGTCCATAATGTGTTAGTCATCTTGAACAGGTTTTGGTGGCTTTCTGATTGATTTGATCATTCTTTTCTTTTGGTGGTATGTAATCAGGCTGTTCTTCTTTGGCTCCTTCCTTAGCCAATTGATCAGCTCTGTCGTTTCCGGGTACTCCACAATGGGATGGTATCCACTGTATGGTGACCTTATGCTGACTGCTAAGTTCAGAAAGTAGTGTCCTTAATACTGTCAATTTCCCAGACAGGAGCGCCCCGAGTACTGATTTTGCATCTGTCAATAGCACCACAGGTTGTGTACCATTGCTGGTATTTAGTAATTTCTCTGTTGCTATCTTGATTGCTTCAATTTCAGCATCATAGTTATGGCAGTACTTCCCTATCGGTACTCTGGCCGTGTCCCTAGTATTATTTGGGCATTCTATGTACACACCTCCTCCTCCATTTTGAACAGCATTTTGTGCTGAGCCATCTGTGAAGACTCAGATCCAGAGGTCCTGTGGGTATTCTTCATCAAATTCATATTTGTTTAAACAATGATTTTAAATTACCTTGCACTGCGAACCAATGTTTATAATAGTATTGTATTATTCATCATCATGATGTGCCATGTTGATAAGCATTGGCAGTCATGGTTCCTCATCTCAGACAATCATCACAGTCTTTGATCAGGTCTGTGTTCATGATTATGATATATGGCCAAGCCATCCAGGTATTTATCTTTGTCTTCTTCTTGCTCTGTGCCCATCAAGTTTGTCAGTTATCATTAAGTTTTCAAGTTTAATTCTTCCCATTTACATGAACAGAAAAAATTGACTGTCTGCTAATTTCTCTTACAGTTTTTATTTGTTTCTGGAAAGATGGTCTCATTCGTTTTTCTGTTTGTTCATTGTATTATTAACTGTTTACATTAAAATCTTTAAAATAAAGAAATGTGATCTGAAAGTACATTTCTTGATAACAGTAGCAAATTAAAGCTGCAGTAAAACAGAACATTCTGTATAACATGTGGAATATAGGAGAAGCTTGGCCGAATGGATAAGATCTCTCACTCTTAAACTTCAGGTGTGCTGTCGAGGTAGCGGCTTCAATCTCTGCACCGGACAGTTGGATTAAAATGTTGATTTTTCATCCTTGACTTGGGGATGTAAATTACAATTACCTCAGAAGTCGGAGTGGGTTTGCCTGATGGCAAGGGATGTTGGTAATAGGAAAAGCTAATTCACATGCAAACATCAGTCCGGTGTGCTAGAATAGTATCATGTGTGTGGATTACGCTTGAGTTCAAAGCAAGTGAATGGGAAAGAAAAATGGACTTTAGCACTCAACTTTCATAGAGTATGGTAAGTGGGACATATTGGAGAATGGATAACAATTCTCTTCCTAAACAAGCTTTATTTGCTGAACATTCATGGCAAAGTAACATTTTAAGAAATATGCAAATCTTCACCAGAGATTTTCTCTGTCAGCAATTAGGACTGGAATTAATTAGCAGAAAATCACACTGCGTGGGAAGCATCTCTTCACCATTTTAGTAGCTCTTTCAGTACCAAGCAACTTACCATATGTTCATTGGTAGCTCTAAATGTGGTATAATACTGATGATATTGTACAAGATCTGAACATCGAAGAAAATTGTCTCTTAAACAGAAACGGAAATGTTTTTCCATAGTAAATGACAAAGCGGCTTGGAAAGAAAACAGTGATGGACGATGTCGTTTCTGGAAGAAGGGGCAGGGGTGACCAGCACGATGATGGACACAGGATATTACAGACATCTTGAGCATGAAAATACATGAATCAGAACAGGCAAGGATATTGAGGAACTTTTCCACCAGCCATGATGAGGGAAATGTTCAGCAGGGGACCTGCTACGTGATGAGGATACAGTGTATAGATTGTCAACTTGTTCTGTCATATTCTGATTGACTGACTGGCACCTGGCCGTCTTGACAGATGATATTTTGTACAATGGAGTTATACCTCTCCATAACACGCCTGGTCTGAATTTAGAAACCATGTTTTGCCCATGCAGCATGATCCCTCTCTTGGCCTGTCTAGTTTAGTCTAGAGGAAAGCTAACCAATATGTCTGGAACAAGACAAGCTGCAGAATCTGCCAGATCAGCGAAACAATACTCTACCTTGTCATATTCTCTTGTCTTGTCAACTGCTTCTATCCCAATATTTACTTGGTCATGTCTCATCTGTCCTGAGTATCTTCTTTTCCCAACTTCCATGCCCTGAAGCATGTGTTGGAAGCATATTTGTATAGACCAATGGGCACTCAAACGGTGATGTAGTCAGTACCATGCTGGCTGCCTTTACTTCCCAGAATGTCTCCTGGTAGCCATTTATGGCTGGCTTGACTGAAACGCCCAAGTTGATTTTAAAAAAAACAAAAGTATCCTTTAACAAGGATTTGATCACATGACGACTGCGTTTGCTGATAAATGTGTTAGCAACTGCATCAATGTGACTCCCTGAGGTTGTGCGTGGCACTTGTAAATACAAGAATAATAGCAGTACAAGCACAACAGAAAGCCAGATATATCTGTAGTAACTGGTCAGCTGTTTCAATAGAGTGGGACCATAAGGGTTTGATTGCTAGAAGGTGACATGATAATGTCATGAGAGTGGTTGGATGGGGGTTTTGTGCCTGCGCGCATCATCCTCTAAGAGAGGGACAGACTGACCACCTATCCCCCCATGCCTTTTGGTTGACAAAATGTTTAGTGTAAAAATGTGTCAGTCCTAAAACTTTATTTAAAACACAAATTATTAGAAGTTTCATTTGAATAATTAGAGTTCCATCATCTGAAATGCTACAGTGAAAAAGATGCTATATATCTCAGTTATAATACAAAAGTATCGATCAGCATTTTATTTAACCGGAAGAAAAAATTACCAGTGTACTGCTAGTTTATTATCAGAGACTAGTTGCATAGATTCCTGTCTACCTGGCAAAGGAGTCATGGACGTTGTTCATAATCTTGTATACTCTCATATGAAACGAGGCTGTGTGAGATTCGACAGTTGATCGCGTCGCGCTGGTTACTTACATAGGCATGTGAGCCAGTCTATCAGAAAGCAGTGGCATACTACTGAACGTAAAACTTGCCAATACATCAACAGCCGCTGAAAAATGCTGGTTTTGACTGCAATGTCCTGTAAAGGTGATGCGAAAAAAAAGGGGGGGGGGAAGTTGCATAGAACCATCTTAACAACAAAGGGACATAAGTTGCTATAGCACAGTTATCTGTATTGTATCAGATTTGATGAAGAACTGATGTTAGTTGTGATGTGCACACTTGTCACATTGTAATATAAAGAACATTTGTAAAGAGCCTTAATAGATGTCTTAAAGAAAGTGGACAGTTGGTGTTAGACCCATACTTTTATAGACCAATCAGTGATTGATGTTGCCAGCACCATGATGGCCGCCTCTACCTCCTCAGACTGTCCTGGTACTGTTTAAGGCTGGGTCGACCTGGGACCCTCTATCATTAAAAAACATTTCAAATCCACATGTTACAACAGCATATACCAAAACAATTGAGCTTATTGTACAGACGTTACTAGAACAACAGCAAACAAGAAGAAGAAGAAGAAAAGGGCTTTGTAACAACTAATTTCCTTAATCACAACTGTGCTACTTTTGTGTTTTTTGTTACTTGAATGTCAACTTGTCCGTTTCCCTGTTTCAGATGGCACGATGCTAGCATCATGCACGAGATGCAGTACGCTGGCAGCCTGCAGTTGCTGAAGGAGATGTTTGAGCGGAGTGTTGGCGATGGTTCCTGATTTATCTTTTTTCATTAAACATATCTATTTTGTGCACTTTCTCATTGTTTTTGTGTGTGTGCCATCATTTTACACTAAATTAAGAATTGTATTATACAGGTAAGTAACTAAATTTGAAGTAATATGTAAGTAGCATGCAGAATTATGTCCATTATTGTCCTGCAAGATTAATTGTTGTGTAGTGGTTACTTGTTGCAGCTATTGTCTAATTACTGTATATCACATTGTGTCAATTAAATAGTGATGGTTTCTTGTAATAGTGTTTGTTGAAATTATTGCAGTCCATTTCATGAAAATGACACTTAGCCAGGGACTTCTTTAAAGCAATTTAAGTAGTTTTTTTGTGTGTCAGCCTCAGCATGATACTTCACTATAGTCAGGTTTTGTTTCTCATATTTGTGTGGCAAACGCAGCTCTGAAGAACCATTATCCACTGGGATAAGCAGATGACTCTGCAGCTGAGCAGAGCAGTGCACTCATTTGTCCTAACATTCGGAAATGGCTGTCAAAGGCAGAGGTAACAGACCCCTGTTTGAATGTGAAAGGCAAGAGAAACACCACATGATCTTCCCAGGAACTCATGCAGGAACATATTTTGAAGTCGGTGAACGATGTTAATGGCTGTCCTAGGACAGCTTCATTTAGTAAGGATTGTCACAAGCCAAGGTGACACCAGACCTGTATCAGGTTACTGTTGACTAACTAAGAATTTACAGATTTAAAATAGGCAGGCCACTAGTGGAAATAGGGAAAGTCAGACAAGTTGAATTTTACAATTCTAATAATGAATGAAATGAGATGGAAGAGACCTGACAAAGTAATGATGACTAGTACATAATATATTCATGAAGGGATAAATATGAAAAAGGAGTAGGTCTACTGTTTGATGAAGTAACAACCAATTTGATAGTTATTGGTGTCTATCAGACAAGACAATCTTTTACAGGTTTGCTCAAAGGCAAACCATTACATGTAAATATTATACAGGTATATGCACCAAGAACAAGCAGTACTGAAGAAGAAATACACAGATTTTAAGATGAAGTACAAATGGTGATATCTCAAACCAAATCTCAAGAAATCAATATAATACTTGGAGATATCAACAGCTAAATATGAAATAAAAGATTGGAAGATGAAGTTGGTGGCTATGCTTTAGGAATAAGAAACGAAAGAGGTAGAACACATAGAATAAACAAAAATAAACAGCATGAAGATTGGAGACACTGGGTTTAAGCAACAAGAGGTAATTTTACACATAGAATGTGCATAAATAAACAGCATGAAGATTGGAGACACTGGGTTTAAGCAACAAGAGGTAATTTTACACATAGAATAAACATAAATAAACAGCATGAAGATTGGAGACACTGGGTTTAAGCAACAAGAGGTAATTTTACACATAGAATAAACATAAATAAACAGCATGAAGATTGGAGACACTGGGTTTAAGCAACAAGAGGTAATTTTACACATAGAATAAACATAAATAAACAGCATGAAGATTGGAGACACTGGGTTTAAGCAACAAGAGGTAATTTTACACATAGAATAAACATAAATAAACAGCATGAAGATTGGAGACACTGGGTTTAAGCAACAAGAGGTAATTTTACACATAGAATAAACATAAATAAACAGCATGAAGATTGGAGACACTGGGTTTAAGCAACAAGAGGTAATTTTACACATAGAAAAGCCCAGATAAGAAAACATTCAATCAAATTGACCACAAACTAATTAATAAAAACATCTAGAAATGTGTTAAAAATGTTAAAACAATGCCTGGTACTTTGTAGACAAACAAAAGTATGATTGAAGAGAGGAAAATATAGAGGCTAAGAACTGGAGGATTAATAAGGGCATTTGAAAACCAGATAAAAATGTTCAAGAACGATGCAGAGTAATTATAAGAAACATACAAAGCATGAACTAGAATACAAAACATAGATGAACAATGGAAAATGCTAAGGAATTTCATTAATCAAACAAGCAAAGAGATATTGCTGGAAAGGAAATGAAAAGCTTAGAAGAAATGGATGAATGAAGAAATCTTAAAGTTGATATACAAAAGAAAACAAACTAAACATAATAATGAAGTGATGTAAGAAAATAAAGTAAGAGATATATAAAGGCAAAAGAAAGTTGGTTAAATGACAGTGCAACAAAATTGAATTACATTCTGTTAATGACACAAAAGAGAAGAGATGCACACACAAGTCAGTGGGTTGACAGAAAGAAAAAGTTAAGGTTAGTTGCATATCCTTTACAGGACATTGCATTCAATACCAACATTTTTTGCTGTTGTGATCTTTGGCAAGTTTATGTTCAGTAGTTTGCCATTGATTTCTGAACTACCAGGACCCATACCATTTCGTAAAACACCTACACAAGGCGGTCTGCTGCCTAATCGCCTGCATTTATGTTTCGAAAGCAGGTTTACGAGATTAAGAACTGCGCCCGTAACCTCTTCGCCATGGAGCAGGTGAAAAACGATAGTAAGAACAAGATGTTTGAAATGAAAAATAAAACAGGTATTGATGGAAAAAGATGATGAAATAGATGAAGTAAGGGGAAACAACTGGGACAAATGTAATCACGGTAGAAGTGATCAGAGAATTTGTAATAGAAATACTAACTAAATTTGATTCATATGTGCAACTGGATACATATAGGTAATGAAACGCTGAAATCTGTATTTATACTCTTAGCTTCACCCTTTAAATATGAAGATTATAAAACAGTCAACCTCATTAGCCATGTCAAAGTTCTTCTCAGAATTGTAATGAGAAGAACAAGAAGAAAATTAAGACTTACAGATGACAGCTGATCAAGTGAAACACATTAAAATATAAAAATGTTGGAAGATGTTAAAATTGATTTAAAAGATCTCAGAGTAATAAAAATTATTTACAGCAATCAAAATGGGAAAGAAAGCTGACAGTTATGAACAGTGAAAGCAAGGAGTACGACAAAGATGTGTTTTGTCACCGGATATCTTTTGTATTTTAGTTCTATAGTGCAGCAACATTCGATTTTTAAGAGCATGCATCGTTTCCATTACAACATACACCCGAAGACCTGGACACTTGCTAAACAAGCTAACAGCGCATAAATACCTTTGAATATAAATGCTATAGATGGGTTCTAATAATATCTTGGATACAGAAAAGAACAAATGTATCCATCTGTCACGATCTGAATATTGAAGAATGTTGGCTAGTAAAGACGATAAAACAAAGAAAATTGAAATATTTTGGTCACTTGAAACGTCATGAAAGTTTGGAGAGAACAATAATGGAGGGGTATATGCCTGGGAAGAGAGGAAGGGATAAGAGAAGATGGGCGCAGGATGTGGCGAATGGTTTCCAGATGAGTGTATCGGACGCGGGACATCTTAATTGTGACCGAGAAGTTTTCCGGAAGGTTGTAATGGGAACGAGGTTCTAGGACATGCTACTGAATGAGTGCAGCAATAATGAGAGGTGCCAGCAGTATGCACTGGAGGTGATAATATTGTCAGCTATTTAGAGGTAATTATGACTGAAAGACGAAACGTACAGAGTTAAGAGACTGTTACAGAGTAATTCTTCTTCTTCTTCTTCTTCGTTCATCCGGAGTTTTTTTTTCGGATGTGATTGCGTTGTGCCTGTTTACAGCAGAGCTGCGTTCTTGCGCCGTTAGGCCGACACATCCGACTTCTGCGGGTATTTGTTGACCGGGTTAACCTTCCCGGGGACAGAGTAATTCAAGTGAAACAGACTACAGTTAGTTGCATATTCTTTACAGGATGTCACAGTCATTCCCACAGTAGTTTGCCATTGCTTTCTGAACGACCGGCACCCATACCGTTGTATGGAAACTAACGTAAGGCGATTAGCTGCTAAATCACCTACAACTGTGTTTCGAACATGGAATGCAGGTTTACTAATTGCTTTCGTAAGCCTTTAGCCACAGAGCTGGTGAAACAGACAATATGTAGCAAGATATAAATACGTGACATGCCCAGAAAACCAGTCAGGTGACTAGTCAGTGAACTCTAGTTACATAAACTCGTGTTAGCACGAGGAAAGCTCATGACCAGAGTTGTCATTCTGAATCGGGAAAGCACGAGCCCCTCATTCAGACACAACGCAGCTGAGCAACAAGTCATATATAGTAGACGCAACTCATAACACTTGATCAGTGACACTCCATAATCAACTCGCATTCTGTTCACACTTGACACTACCAGCCAATGTCCTACATCATAAGATGATGCGAGAGCGACATTCTCTTATTATTCGTAGGATGTGAATGCAATTGCAAACCAGAATGAGCGAAGGAAAGTTCCAGTTGTTGGTTGACAGCAGGTTAATCATCGAGTGTAAGCAACAGTACAAAAGTATGAGTTTTCGTCTATTGTCTACAAGACAAGAGTAATAAGCTGATCTATTGATCTGTATTAAGCGTGCGAGAGTGCATTGTGATAAAGGTTGCTACGGTTAGACTGTCTTGACATTATTGAGGGCAATCAAGTGTACTTCTCATGATCGAGAAGTGTATAAATATGACTGTCTGTTGTGACTAAAAGTATCTTAGCCAGTTGTGTGAACATATGTGATGTATATCATTTGGGAATAAATGTTATACAAGTTGCCGTCATGAGTCTGTCATGATCCTTTCGTCTGAGCATCTGCCAGATTCTGGTGTGGATGGGCCATTGCTTCAAGTGATCATTGTCAGCTGTATTATCCTTAAGTCAACCCCCACACTGGCAGCATCTTGGCAAATATAAGCAAACTACAATGTACAGATTACGCAATAATGATAGGAGAACACTCAACGGCTTTACAACTGTTGGACATTGTAGTAACAGAGAGTGTAAACAGAAAAAAGGGCTGTCCTTGAGTATTAAAAAATCAGAAAGAATAGTATATTAAATTAAAACATCATTTCAAACTGCGATATAATAGAAGTGAAAATGCTTAACCAATTTAAATCCAAAAAGTCAGGAGCAATAAATATAGATGGACAATTCGTGACAGAAACTAATAGGAGAATATACCAAACAAAAGCTGCATTTATGAAAATTAAAAGTATTTTATTCAATACAACACTCTCTTTAAATGACAACGTACTGAAGAAATGTTATATATAATCTTTCAGTGAATTATGGAATGTGAAAGAATAAATTAGGGGAGCTTGGAAGCAGCGGAGATGTGTTTCTGAGACTGATATTGTATATGTATTGGACTGCCAGAGAAACTAACATTGAAAACCCAGGACAAGCTAATGAAAGTAGAACATTATATTCAAATGTAATGTGACAAACTGTTCTTTGGTCATGCAGCGAGATTAGGAACAACCAATGTACAATGAAGGGAACAGACCAAGAGGAAGACCGAGAGGAAAATACCTGGATGGCTTGGCCACATGGCATGGACGAGACAGGAACACTGAGCTGATCCACGACACTGGTGATCGAGTGAAATGGCGAGTCATGACCGCCCAAGCTTTCCGGCATGGCACATGATTGATTGATTGAATGTACATAGAATACCCAAGTAATACTAGGGATACGGACAGAGTAACAACAGAAAAGTACTGCCATAACTATGATGCAGAAATCCAGGCAATCAAGATAAAAACAGAGAAATTACTGAATACCAACCAATTTACACAGCCTGTGGTGCTATTGACAGATGCCAAATCAGTACTTGAGGCGCTCCTGTCTGGGAAATTGCTATTACTACTACTTTCTGAAATAGACAGACAGCTTAAGGTCCCCGTACAGTGAATGCCGCCATGTCAATGGTGAGTGCCCGAAAACGAGAAAGCTGATCGATTAGCTAAGGAATGAGCAATAGGAGAACAACCTGATGTATCCATTAGTTGCATATCCTTTACAGACCTAGCGATCAATCCAAGCGTTTTTTGGCTGTTCGTGATTCCTGGGCAAGTTTACGTTCAGTAGTTTGCCATTGCTTTCTGAACGACCGGCACCCATACCATCCCATAAAAAGCCAACGCAAGGCGGTATGCTGTGTCACAGAATGATGATAGTTTAGTGATTCCCAGATAAAATTGAATGCAACATTAATGGCAATATAGGAGAAGGGTTAACAATCATGTACTTCATTCTGAGAGGAGGATAAAGTAAAGATCATTGACCGACGGATATAAAAATAGGATACTGTGTGAGGGGTCATTGTTCATCTACTTCAAAGGACAGAACGACGGGGAAACCTCGACAACGGACAAACACCGGGAGACGGTGATCAAAGAATAAGAACTCTTTGATGGGCGACGAATGATGAGCGTAGGGGAATAGCGAAGAAGACAAGACGGAGTGCCACTAACGTATAAGTGACTTCAAAGATGTTTGATGTGGGAACTTACGGAAACATTTGATTGTGGATCAAAAGTCACGGGAGACTTGGACACTCGGTATAAATTGGTGGAAAACTGTTTTTGTATTGAGTATGCTACCAAACTGGATGGAAAACTGGATTTATGTGTCCTGTAATAGAAAAGAAATATCATCCCTTGAAATGGGATAGAGTGCTTATGTGCTGATAGATTTCAATTCTTGGATTTACCTAAATTCTATATATAAGGTAACCTAACCTTAGCGTAATAGGATAGCATAGTGGACTAGGTGTCTGTGCTTTATGGTTATCATTTCTTTGGTTTTTAGTTAATCGTTTAGACTTTAGTGTACTCATATGGCCTAGGTCAGAGTATCTTTTCGGAAGTGTTTAGTGCAGCCGGGAGAAATGCTCTCACATAAGTATAAATCTGAAGCAGATTTATATCACCTGGTTATCTATCATTTACAGGCTCACTAGAAATATCCTGATACAATCAGAGACGATAAACTCAAGGTACTTCACTTGGGCGGAGATCAAATACCTCACTAGAACAATAAATAACAAAGACAGGTTATAATTGTGAGACGATATAACCCATAGCCCGAAATGAACGCTGAAAATAATACAAGAATATCCAGATAACCAAAAATAAAATGGAAAAGGACGATTAAACTGATGACAGTAAAAGAAAAATACAACTGCATACTTTTGCATGGTAGAATACTAGAAAAGAGACAATAGATTAGTCAGAACATTCATAGTCAATATAGACACCGTGGTAGACTGGTGATGTGGTTTCAGTGTTGGATTATTAACTTCTTGAAGCAGACTCTGGCGAAGTCATAGACTTACTGGATTATTAACTTCTTGAAGCAGACTCTGGCGAAGTCATAGACTTACTGGATTATTATTATTTCACGGTGACCAGACTTTGAACAACTTCACGATACGCCCAGACTCAATCGAAAGGAGCAAACCCGGGTGAGAACTTTCCATTTATGTGTGATGTATCTTTGACTGGCTGAATGCTGACGAGAGAAGAGATACGGAGACATACGAAGTCAAAAGTCCTATCTTGCACTCACATTAGCAGACACTACCAACTACATATACACATTCAATACATACAACTGACATAGTTTTCAACAATAAACAGGTTATTAATTGTTGGAGGAAACTGTTGTCAGGGTATGTTATGAAGGAGAGAAAGAGAGAGATATAGTGTATGAAAGACAGAAGGGAGGAGTGTAGACAAAAATCATTCAATAGTTCCAATAGTAGAAGGATATTAAAGGTGTGCTTGTCGAGTCCACTTTCCTCCAGGGACGACAAGTGACATTAAATGGTGGAGCAAGCGGGGTAATACATAATACCCACATGAACTGGAGTGCAAGCGGGGTAACATACCTAGCGGGGTACTTCAACTGCATAAGGAACCGCCTAGCGGTGTAGCTGAAGCAGTGTACGGGCATATTGGTACATACTTATTGGGATATAAATAAATGTATACATTGATGACTTTTAATGGAAGGATGCCCATGGGATATATGGTGCCATTTCATTTATGTGTGACATTAATGCTGGTGACTTTACAGTGAGAAAGAGCCAGACAGGACGAAAGTGAATAAGTGTTAAGACATATTACCTAGTTGTGCACACTTTCACACGTCTACATAGGTCTTTATCCTAAATCTCATCTTGTGGTTGAGAGAGTGGTTGTGATGTAATGTGTAGTGTCGTAGATAAATAATAATTAGATATACATAGGAGAAATTGATATAGGTTATAATAGATTATCTGGTTATAGTGAGTACTTCTTTACTGCCTTGAGGTGTCTTTACTCAACTTGCTGACTTACCTGCTTTAACTATGGCCACTCCCAAAATAACTACCGCCGAACTGAGGGCAAACGGAGAGGAAATTGGTTTATCTGGTTCGGACTTAACTGATTACATACAGGAAAGGGAGCGAGAAATTTGACAAGCAGAACGAGAAGATCGAAAAGCCCAGTTGGAAGCAGATGAGGCCAACAAGATACGGGAACATGAATACCGCATGAAAGAGCTAGAACTCAAGACACAAACTAAGGGAGAAATAGATGGAGTGGAAGGAAGTTCTTCTTCACCTGGTGCAACCCACATGATTGGACATGGGTACCATGCCATGAAGTTTCCCTTAGCTGTTTATGATGAGTCGAAAGAATGCTTTGACCAGTACGCTAATCGCTTTCAGGCAATGGCCGTTGCTATGGGACTGGATAGAAGCAAATGGGCTCTTAAATTATCCCAGGGGTTAATAGGTTCGGGGTACGAGGTTTATACACGCCTACCACCAGGACATGAAAATAATTACGAGGAATTAAAAGCCGCTTTGATGAAGCATTTTGAAATCACAGCACAAACGTATTGGAAGAAGTTTAGATCGTCTAGACAAGAGCCGGGAGAGCTATTCGCCGCCTACAGTCTGCGCCTAAAATCAAATCTCCAGAGATGGATGGGCTTGGCAAAGTTCAAGAGGGACTATGAGAGTCTGGAAGAAATGATAGTGGTCGATCAGATGCGACAGCAAATGTCAGAACCACTGAAGACATTTTTAGGAAAACAAGGGGCGGAACGGCTGGATGTTGTGAATAAGCTGGCGGAAAGATTCATAGAAGTCCATGGGGAAGCTAAAGAACTAAGTACACAAACCAAAGGTCAGGAGAAACAAGAGAAAAAGAAACCTAAGAACTGGGAAGGAGAAAAAGTGGAACCTTATATAAAGACGTCAATGGAGAGTTCAAAGAAGGTGAAGGTAGGAAACAAGAGCACCTCAAATTCTCCAGAGAAAAGACCGTGGTCGGAGAAGTGGTGTTCGATATGCCAGTCGCCCTCTCATAACACGAAGGACTGCAGATCGAAACATAAAAGTTCTTACTTCGCAGCATGCAAAGTGACTCCTACGACGGTGATCACAGACAAGGCTGAGGTCGGCGAAGGAGCTAGGAACAAAAAGGACACACGAAAACCTTGGAAGGGAAAATGGTGCACACACTGCTGGTCGAAAACACATAATACTGTGGACTGCAGATGCAAGGCAGAAGACGCCAATTGCATAACCAACCTCGAGGAATCAAAAGAGGAAGGCAAGGAAACGGTCAAGGAGATGGAAGACACTCCGGACCAAGAGAGGCCACCTGTGGTCGAACTGATTGAAGTCAATGGCCAGCAGTTTGTTTGTCTCTACGATACCAGTTTGGATGGGGAAGCGGTGGTGGACGCCAGCTTGGTGCCCAGACCAACTTACAGGGGAGACAATTGAGATACAGCAGGCAATGAAGAGTGCGGTTACCATGACACTGCCAATAGCCAAGGTGGAGATTAAGTCCAGGTACGTCACGGGCATTATTCAGGCAGCTGTATTAGATGACTCCCTATTTCCCGTAATCATTGGCACGAAATATGTGTTCTTGGGGGTGCCCAAACAGCCCGCCCATAGGGGAACATTAACCAGTGGATCTCAAGGGAAGAAAGAAGAGACAGAGACACTATGCGACAACTCGGTGCTAAGGGAATTGCATACTGCCCAGAGGAAGGATACTACGTTACATCCTTGCTACAGGAAGCTGCAAAGAAATGCTGAGCCACCAAAACGAGGACAGTACTTCCTGAAGAATCGACTACTCTATCGGAGAGCTGGAAGAGGAGACAACCTGCACGAGCAGTGGGTGGTTCCAGAGACCCACCGTCCTCACATTCTTCAGAGTGGACACATCACAGCCGAGAATCGACATATAGGTGTCAGAGAAACCTTGCAGAAAATTTCCGGCCATTATTGCTGGCCAGGAATGACCGGAGATGTACGCCGGTTAGTGAAATCTTGTTCAGAGTGCCAGAAAGCACCACCCAACAAGCGGACTAAGAGTAAAATAGCTCTTAAGGTGGAAGACCAAGTGGAAGTATGGTGTCCAGCAGAGACTAATATACTCCAAGCAGGATGGAAAGGACCTTATCCTGTGGAAAAGGTTGTGTCCAAGAATACCTATGGAATCCGGATCGGGGGAGAAAGGAAAAATCTCCCTAGGCATCTCATGAAGAAATATGAGGAGAGATCCGAGAGCAAAGCTTCGCACCTTTATGGTGATGGCAGCCATTGAGAAAAAGGTTACAAGTCCAGACGAAGACCAGAGATCGCCAGTACCACATAGGAGGGCCTATGGGATAGTACGTGATAGGTCAGATTTACCTAACGAAGGAGGAGGGAAATCACACGTCAGGGAAAGGACAAGAGTGAAACTTCACTAGTAACCAAGTTCAGAAGGGGTGGGTAACGTCGGGAAAGGCGAGAAATACCCAGGACTCCAACCGAAGATTGGCTGACCAGATCCAATATCGCCCAAGATGGTCCTGGAAGCAAAAGTCCAGGAGGTTTGGGAAAGACGACTCGGTCCCACGCGGACGAGGTGGAACATCCCCAGAGGCAAAGCCGGGGGAAACCAAGAGGACATGGAAGCAGTGTTACAATCAGGATGGGACAATCCGTCTGTATTGTGAGCCGTCGCTTACGCAAGTCGAAAGTAGGTCGACCGGACGTACAGGTGCGATGAGCCAACACTAGTTTCAGTCATGAGTAGTATAGTAGGGTGTCAATGAGGTCGCCTATTGGATGAGGAGGTGAGCCATGTGAGGATCCAGTCATATCATCGACACGTGATGTTCATAGCTACTTCGCAGAAGCTCAACGCACGGTGGTTGTGATGGTCGTTGTTGCTGCAACAGGACAACTTCACAGTGGAAGATATCGGGTAAGGAGAATGTAGGAGCGGATTTCTTATCTAGACATCCAACTTCAGAGAAAGAGGAATAGGTTGGTGGATCATAGGAATCAAAACTACATTGAAGAAGAGTCGACGCGGTCAACTCTCTTAAGAGAGATGTCACAGAATGATGATAGTTTAGTGATTCCCAGATAAAATTGAATGCAACATTAATGGCAATATAGGAGAAGGGTTAACAATCATGTACTTCATTCTGAGAGGAGGATAAAGTAAAGATCATTGACCAACGGATATAAAAATAGGATACTGTGTGAGGGGTCATTGTTCATCTACTTCAAAGGACAGAACGACGGGGAAACCTCGACAACGGACAAACACCGGGAGACGGTGATCAAAGAATAAGAACTCTTTGATGGGCGACGAATGATGAGCGTAGGGGAATAGCGAAGAAGACAAGACGGAGCGCCACTAACGTATAAGTGACTTCACAGACGTTTGATGTGGGAACTTACGGAAACATTTGATTGTGGATCAAAAGTCACGGGAGACTTGGACACTCGGTATAAATTGGTGGAAAACTGTTTTTGTATTGAGTGTGCTACCAAACTGGACGGAAAACTGGATTTATGTGTCCTGTAATAGAAAAGAAATATCATCCCTTGAAATGGGATAGAGTGCTTATGTGCTGATAGATTTCAATTCTTGGATTTACCTAAATTCTATATATAAGGTAACCTAACCTTAGCGTAATAGGATAGCATAGTGGACTAGGTGTCTGTGCTTTATGGCTATCATTTCTTTGGTTTTTAGTTAATCGTTTAGACTTTAGTGTACTCATATGGCGTAGGTCAGAGTATCTTTTCGGAAGCGTTTAGTGCAGCCGGGAGAAATGCTCTCACATAAGTATAAATCTGAAGCAGATTTATATCACCTGGTTATCTATCATTTACAGGTTCACTAGAAATATCCTGATACAATCAGAGACGATAAACTCAAGGTACTTCACTTGGGCGGAGATCAAATACCTCACTAGAACAATGAATAACAAAGACAGGTTATAATTGTGAGACGATATAACCCATAGCCCGAAATGAACGCTGAAAATAATACAAGAATATCCAGATAACCAAAAATAAAATGGAAAAGGACGATTAAACTGATGACAGTAAAAGAAAAATACAACTGCATACTTTTGCATGGTAGAATACTAGAAAAGAGACAATAGATTAGCAGAACATTCATAGTCAATATAGACACCGTGGTAGACTGTGGTGATGTGGTTTCAGTGTTGGATTATTAACTTCTTGAAGCAGACTCTGGCGAAGTCATAGACTTACTGGATTATTAACTTCTTGAAGCAGACTCTGGCGAAAGTCATAGACTTACTGGATTATTATTATTTCACGGTGACCAGACTTTGAACAACTTCACGATACGCTCAGACTCAATCGAAAGGAGCAAACCTGGGTGAGAACTTTCCATTTATGTGTGATGTATCTTTGACTGGCTGAATGCTGACGAGAGAAGAGATACGGAGACATACGAAGTCAAAAGTCCTATCTTGCACTCACATTAGCAGACACTACCAACTACATATACACATTCAATACATACAACTGGCATAGTTTTCAACAATAAACAGGTTATTAATTGTTGGAGGAAACTGTTGTCAGGGTATGTTATGAAGGAGAGAAAGAGAGAGATATAGTGTATGAAAGACAGAAGGGAGGAGTGTAGACAAAAATCATTCAATAGTTCCAATAGTAGAAGGATATTAAAGGTGTGCTTGTCGAGTCCACTTTCCTCCAGGGACGACAAGTGACATGCTGCCAAATCGCCCGCAGCTGTGTTTCGAACGCGTTATACTGGATTACGAACTGCGTCTGTCAACAACTTAACTGACAGGCATCATCGGGTACTTCTCACACACTCGTACAAGACAACTTGCAAGTCGTGTGGGAGGCAAAATGCATGGTCCAGTTTATTGCCGTTGGCTCGCTTACAAGCGGTAAACAGTCGCTAATGCAATACACAATATATAGCCACAGAATTATCTAACACAAACTGCTAACCCTATGCTAACTCTACTAGTGAACACACAACTCCTAACGTTACTCTAAACGATGTGAACGCCCCAAGTCCAGTCTCCCGTCTGCCGGACATCTCTCCCGTGGTTACACACCCCGCGGGGGTGACCTTCTCCTTCGTGCGTGTTACCTCACATCGCACGCTGCTGGCAAAACGTGGCCTGTTGAGTGTCTACTCAACTGTGCTCTGGCTTCATGAGGTGCGGTGGTATCGTGATTAGAGTGCTAACTCTCTGAACACCGCCTGCGTGTATTCTGAGGGAGTGGCTAACCTTCCACGATTCCCTCATCTCCCCTGCTCTTGCCTCGGGCACCGTATCTCCCCCTGGTACCTCCAAGATTGACCGCTCTCCCTGGCGGAGGGGATGCGGTTGAGTCTTTGACACACACCTGCCCCCCTTGTGTTGCGTCATCAACTTTCACTTATTGGTTGTGACGCAAGGAGGTTTCTACACAAAAAATTAGTGTCTCTAATTTTTGTCAAAGACTCTAGATAACCTGGCTCTGGGCTTTCCAATAGACTATTTAACAACTATTGTCACAATGTAGTAAAGCCTCACTTGGCTACTGGCAATCGCCACAAACTTGCCTGGTTGGCGTGAGCCCCTTCTCACATGCTATATTATATTTATTAGAGGTATGTCTGAACCGGACCGTTGTCTTATAAGACCTGCCCTCACATAGTAAATTAACTTACTACCCATACAAAGTTGACTTTATTAGGGTCAACACATGAATTGCTTCATGTCCCCCATATAATATTTAACAACCAATCTACAAGAGTGTGTGCGACAGGCTTTACCTTCTTCGTTTCCGCGCGTAAGACTTCATTTCACTGTTAATTTAGTTCTTCGTTGTCTATTATGTCCCCTGGCCCCAAAGTTATCTGCCTTTGATCTGCAAATAGTGTATGCAATTTATATGTTTGTTTTTCTGGTTGTTTGCGTGTTTGGATGTAATAAATCTACTACTATAACTTCTACCCTATATTTCTAACTTATCTGTGTATGTATGTTAGTTTTTTGAGTGCCATAATTTTGTTCAATGTGGCCACAAACAGGTGTATAACACTAATTCGTGACTACATTCCATTGTTATGAGACCCAAAATACTGTATTCTAAGTTCTAAACTATATCACAGACAACACATTCACACCAACGTAATTTCCCTAGCGAAAACCAACATTAGCCAACCAATATTAAAAGTCGTTGCAGGCAGCAGAAGAATTTGCTGACTGCTTGCATTCTCTCCCGTCTATCTTTCATTCATTCTCACTTTCACACTTCTGTCATACTCCTTTCACCCTTACCTCTGTCACACATGTATTATCATTCCACACTAATTCTTCTGATCATTTAAAAACCGTTGAGTGACACTGTACAGATTTGGCTCAGTTTGAGAAATTTGAGCTCAATGACTGTGCGAAAATCGCTGCACGAGTCATGTATTTACAATATATTTACACGGGCGAGACAGGGTTGATGGCTTTTCCCTTTGATCTCATCATCTAGTATGTTACACTAATATAAAGTATCATATTCTATATTCTAATAAACTATTCTCCTTTTGTAACTAAGTATTTAATGTGTTACCTAAGTTCTATTATGTTAATTATATGATCTGTTTATCCTACTCTAAGGGGATGTAATGTAACTATTTCAATGTAATTAGTGTGATATGAGTTATGTACCTTAATTCCCTGGATGATGTGAACATAAATTATGTACTTTTCTAATACTATACTATCTAATGTTGTTAGCTTGAAAATGAATCATATGATTAATGTTCTTAATCTAAATTATGTAGATGATGTATGTAACATGCTAATATTAATTATTGGTAATGTTTGATCGATGGTATGGTTTTCCTTAATATGGAATAAACTAACCTAAACTAAAGCTAAATGAAATGTAACACTCTAAATGGTACTATTTCTATTAAAATTTTACTTTAGCTTGTAATTACCTATTTTTTTACGTCTAACCTAATATTTTAACTTAATTCTTAAGCTAAGTAAATGGTTTAATTAATGTACTAACTATCCTATTAAAATAAATGAGAACTATTATATTACCTAATTCTACCTATAATTATTTATAACTATTTTTTTTTTTTTAAATTATTATTTTACATATCACATTAAGTTTATATACACAGTATTCAGTTCTCTCAGGTTAGTAGTTGCCTTCCTGTTTGAATATTGGTTTAGGCACAATATAACTACATAATTTGCCTGGGTATCTGAAATACATTTTACGGTCATAATAATGTTCATCGGTAGTGCACGTGTAGAGATTCGCTGGTGTCGTAGCTTTGGTCTTTATGTGTCTGAAATTAAGCACTGTTCTGACACTGTTTTCTACATTTCACACAAATGATACACCGGCCTGGAGCTTAGTTGGAAATGAGCTGTCCTGATTCACACGGTAGTATCTAAGTTCTGTAGCACAGTTCTTAAGTTAATGTCTACGGACACATGATAGTTCGTTGTACTTGGTACACTCTTAAGAACACCATGGGTGTATATGTAACCTATTTTACATAGCATATTGTACTATATTCATGTACTAACTATCACTCTACATTATTATGTGGGATTTCAGGTATTATTACCTCAGATGGTCTACTGAGGGTATCAGCCAGAATGTTGTCTTTACCCTTGATATGTTCTATACTAAACGTATAGTTCTGAAGTATCAGAGACCACCTGTATATCCGGTCGTTTCTGTGCACCCCAGTTTGGATGACCGTAATGGGAGAATTATCTGTCTGGACAATGAAGTGTACACCCGCCAGAAATCGATGGAGCTTCCTCACTGAATAGATGACGCTGAGGGCTTCCAGTTCTGCTATCGAATATCTGGACTCGGCAGGTGTGATCTTACGGCTCACATAACAAATCGGATGGAAGATGCCCTCATAAAATTGGCCTAGGACTGCTGGCATCTGTCATAGAATAATAAACGAGCCTCGGATTAGGCAAGCGGAGGATTGGAATATTTACAGAAAAAATTTTCGATTTTGACAATGCAGAAATTAATAATGCATCTTTCACATATAATTGTAATTTCTGAGTAATTTACTAATCCCAAAAGGTTTCTGACCTGTTTCCTTATGTTAGACATGGTCAGATTCATAATTTTGGTACTACTTGTCAGGTCAGTCTACAGTTGGTCTTGAGAAATGATATGACCCAAAATTGAATTTATTTTAGGCACAATTAGACTTTGCTTGGTTTGACAGTGAGACCGAAAAGTCGCACTCTGTCAAAGGCATGTCTCAGTTTCAGTAGGTGTATTGTCCAGTCATCAGTATTCTGATTTATTCATGTGTATTCTATAAGTTCACTACATGTATGCCCCTCGTCGGATTTGCCAGTCTCACTAACTAGTGTAGTTGCGCTATGTATGTCTGTCGTCTGATCACTTGGTGTTGTTGCAATATGTTCGTCTGTCTCTACTTCTGTCTGTTGTCTTGAAAAGTAAAGTTTACGCATGTTGACATGGAATATCTCTAAGTGTATGTTTATCGATATTTCATAGTCAACATGTACCATGGTTATGTACCACCTTGAATAGTCGTTGCCATTTCGCTGGTATGGAAGTAGCCTAAATCTGTCTTGATCAAGTTCAAGATCACTGGTTCTTGCACCGTTGTTTGTGTGTTTGTGGTAGAACTGACCCTTCCTCTATCAAATGGCTTGGGAGCCAGTATAGAAGGTTGTACTTCAGTTGTAGGATGTCTACCCTTAAACTTTTGTACCAATTGTTGACAGACATTACACGCAAATACATTATGAAAACATAGTTTTATCTTCTTGAAAAAACCTGGTCTGGTGTTGTATGCAAGATGACCAGTCACCGGTATTTTATGTGCATATTTTGGCATAGTTAACCGGTGTTGTTCAGGTAACACCTGTTCATGGTTACCAGTAGCATGACCTGTAGTTGAAATGCCATTCTTACGTCTAAATAAACAAGATGCATTTTTGGTCACTCTGGCTTTGACCTTTAACAATTTTTAGTATGGAGACACATTAAGAGTAGATTTCTGGTGGTGTAAAAGTTTCTGTTTGTTTGTGTCATCTGTGCTGGTTGTAGAAAGCATCAGTAGTGTCTCATCTTGTAATATGTTATGATGTTTTGAAGTGTCTGTTTTGGCTGTTGTAATAGTTGCCTTTACTTTTTCCCATGCAACTATTTCATCAATCGTACAATGTTTTAGTTGGGGTAAGCACCCCAAAATTAAATCAGTACAAGGGTTGTTCAGTATTGCACAGGTAAAGGTACCAGAGAGAAAAGGAGAATCAATATGGGCTTTTGCCAAAGGGTAAATTTCAATGTTACCCGAAAATGTACGGCATTTGACAGTATCACCTGTGTAATCACCCGGATTAACCAGTTCTTTCCGAAGACCAATAAGGGTACTGCCGCTGTCCAGCAAACACTGGCACGCTACATCATTGACCATCGCATCGTGGAACACAAGATTGCCTCTGGAGGCTACTGCTGCGTTTACACTCTCAGATGAGCATAGTACTGTATGTCCACATTCTAGTTTCGCGTCTGTATGGAATTGGTGACATCGTTCACAGCTGTCGAAGCTCAACATATCGTATGCACCACAAACATTTTCTGCTTGGTTATTAGGTAAGTCACTTTCACTCTCAGACTCATTCTCACTACCACCATCTGAAGAGGTGTCAATCAAAATGGCATTACTGGCTTTCATACGCTGCCGGCCAAGACACTTATTACTATAATGGCCATAACAGGAACAAAAAAAACATTTGATTGCACGCCTGTATGCAGATCTTTTACTTTGCTGTTTCTTGATCACATTTTCAAGATGCGCCGGATAGTTTGGCGATTTGTCACACATAGCATAAGTGTCATGTAAAAGGTGACAATGGATACATTTTTCCACTTTCCTCTCTTTCTTATCGTATCTCTGATAAGGTTTCCTATTACTTTGGTAGTTTTTAGTTTGGTCTTTGACAAAGGACACTATTTCAGAGTCATTTGCGGTCTTAAACACATCTCTGTTAGAAGAAAAATATGCTGAGCCTTTTTTCTCGAATTGCTGGATGTTCTCAATGTCTGACTGCTGCAAAAATTTGGCAAAAGGAGAAGGTATGGTAGATATAACCTTGTCCATAGCAATTAAGTTTTTTAATCTATCAAAGTCTTTTCCTATGTTAGCTGCTTTCAGCCACCTGTCTAGTACACTCTGTACATTTGAAACATAATCAATAAAGGTTTCACTAGGTTTAGGTTTTAGATTTGAGAACTGAACTTGATACCCAGGGGCATCAAGTAAAAAGTGCTGCATAATCCTATCATGGATGTATTGATAGCTAGATCTAAGTTCAATAGGAATAGACTCTATTACTTTAAGGGGCTCACCACTTAGATTCTTCATGTAAATAGGAGCCCACATATCTAAAGGAACTTGGTGATATTTAAATTGATACTCTACGTTCTCTGTCCAGGCTGATATGGAGTCATCTTTACAATATGGTTTGATAATATTTTTGTATTTGTTGAACTTATTTTCCTCTTGTTGACTTCTTAGTTTAGTGGCAGAGACTTCTGCGTGTGAGTCTACCTCCATGCCTTTCATCTTTAATTGTGTCTCTGATTCTACTTGGATTTGTTTTTCCTTAACATCTATTTCTTTTTGCTTTAGATCTAATTCCTTTTGTTTTAATTCTTTCTCTTGATCTAATTGCTTTAGCTTAATCTCCTTATCATGTTCTCTATCTCGTTCTTCTTTTTCCTTTTGTTGTTGTAATTGCTGTTGCTTAATTTGTTTTTCATCTTCTAGCTGTTTTTGTTTTGTTATCTCAGCTAGTTGAGCAATGTCCTTCTCTTGTTGTAACTGTTGTTGTTTAACTGTCTTATCGTGTTCTAACTGTTGTTGTTTTAATTGTATTTGATGTTGTCTTTCTTCTTCTCTTTCTCGTGCGTGTTCGTCCCTTTCAGCATCTTTTGCTTCTTTAAATTTTCTGTCAGCGTATTCTTCCAGTTCTTTACCTGTGTATTGCATTTCTTTGCCTGCTTTTACGAAGTCAGCTAAAGTTGCCATCTTACTTTCGTACTTGGCTAACAGTGATAGGCAATGATGACTTTAATCAGTTATTTATCTTTGATATTTTATGTTTGTTCTTATCTGATCACTATCAGTTGTGCTTTCTGTTTATACCCTGCCCAGATTTATCTTGCAGAAAAACAGAGTATACAAATATGTCAATGCGTTACAGCTGAAAAAGAGATGCACTATTAATCAAATTGCATGCCAAAATATATAAGTGTACTCAGCTTTAACGTTCCCGAGGATCGGGGAACGGAACTCCGTTGCCACAGGTCACCTTGGTACTTTAGGGTGAAGACACGTGTCGTTACCAGCAAACTATATTTGGTACACAGGGCCGTAATCAGGTGTAGTTCGCCCTTTGATATACAGGGCCGTAGTAATCAGGCCTATTACACGATATGTTAACCCAGACCCCTATGGACAATGACTTAGACAATGACAGACAGATTTACGAACAACTAGAATATGTATTAAATAAATTAAATGTCAATGTCCTGTCTTTGCTCTATCAGTTATTGCCTTATGTTACTAATCTATTTAATTTCTGTACGTGTTGTGCAGGCAAGTATCATCTGCCAGGCCAAAAAATAGTTCCATCGTGACGGTAAACACAGAGAAAATATGACCAAAAATATGCATATCTGGTTTTAAAGAAATAAAAATAACATCATAATGTTTAAATAAATAAATATATTCCTTTAGTAGTTGAAATAAATAAATAATAAATGATATAACGTACCGATTCAGGCGGGCAGCCGTTTAGCAATTCTCTACACACTCGATTGCTGTATGCTAATGAGCCCAGACGACTGTTTGTCAATCATCTGACGTCACAGCACAGCGCGATGAAAAATCGATATTGTCGGCTGGCTTTGTATCGCTCCGCCGTGAATCATTTTTGGTACTCATTTCTCAATAAAAAGGTGAATATATAAATAAATATCAGAAAAATAAGAATAATAATACTTACAGTTTCGAAGAATACATGATTTCATTCAATAAATATATCATAAACACAATTAAACACTATTTTGTCACGATAGGCATATTTCTAGCTCGCAAATTCTCCTGTCTGCACAAATTATCGTTACTACAAAAATTAAACCCTAGTCTAGCCTCGTGGACGAGTGGAGTAGCTTGAATATTACATTCAAGCTTCACTTCTGACAACCACAATTACCCTGGCCTGTCAACAACTTAACTGACAGGCATCATCGGGTACTTCTCACACACTCGTACAAGACAACTTGCAAGTCGTGTGGGAGGCAAAATGCATGGTCCAGTTTATTGCCGTTGGCTCGCTTACAAGCGGTAAACAGTCGCTAATGCAATACACAATATATAGCCACAGAATTATCTAACACAAACTGCTAACCCTATGCTAACTCTATCTACTAGTGAACACACAACTCCTAACGTTACTCTAAACGATGTGAACGCCCCAAGTCCAGTCTCCCGTCTGCCGGACATCTCTCCCGTGGTTACACACCCCGCGGGGGTGACCTTCTCCTTCGTGCGTGTTACCTCACATCGCACGCTGCTGGCAAAACGTGGCCTGTTGAGTGTCTACTCAACTGTGCTCTGGCTTCATGAGGTGCGGTGGTATCGTGATTAGAGTGCTAACTCTCTGAACACCGCCTGCGTGTATTCTGAGGGAGTGGCTAACCTTCCACGATTCCCTCATCTCCCCTGCTCTTGCCTCGGGCACCGTATCTCCTCCTGGTCCCTCCAAGATTGACCGCTCTCCCTGGCGGAGGGGATGCGGTTGAGTCTTTGACAGCGTCGGTAATACCTTCGCCACTGAACCGGCACCTGTTACGTACCACCAACATAAAAGAATGATCAAATCAGTCAGAAAGCCACCAGCACCAGCTCAAGACGATTACCACCTTATGGACAGACCAGAAAAAATCATTATTCTGCGCCTAAAAAAAATGACACAGTAAATTACGCAATCACATGTGTACACAATTCAAGATTGGCGAATCAGTTATGTAGTTTGGCATCGCAGACAGCTGATCACATACTCCAAGACTGCCCAAAATACGACATATATAGACAAACCTGGCCAAGAGAAAACAACAATGGAAAATAACTATGGACCACTGAGTGAACTAAAAAAAAAGCAGTTAAATCATACAAGAGGCAACATTGCAATTACAGAAAAAATTCAACCAAGCGAAAGAAGGAGCAATCAAAATTATTGTGTAGACTGGAAAGATCAACTGCAGAAGAGGCGGAAAATAATGCTGGATGGATTGAAACAATGGCATGGATGAACATCAACACGCTTGATATAGAACACTGTGGACCGAGATCTGTGGAGTTGCGTGAACGCCTATGCCAGTTGGCAGGGCATATGACGATGATGGTTATTTTTTATGTCTTGGTAATTATCTTGTTTGACTCTTCTTTTGTATTATTAATCTCCTGCTCGTGATCATGTTTCAGGCGGGTAAGAGCATTGCGTTACTGAACTGATCCACGTCTCTGGCGATCGAGTGAGAAGGCGAAACACGACCGCCCACGCTTATCGGCATAATAATTGGTCATGATGATTTGGTCAAACATTTAATTAATTCGCCCCTAATGTGATGGCTGGAACTGCTTCTCTTTGCTTGCTTGCTTGCTTGTGTTCGTTGGCTTGAGCTCCAACGCGAAGTCCTGTATGTCGGATGAAGGTATCCTGTTGTCCAAAATCAGTGTGATGTCATACAGGACCTGAGGTTTGCGTGAGTATCCGTTGTCCCATGTCTGGCTTATTGGTGTGCAGACTGGTGGTTCCTCGCCGTACAGGCAGATACTCTCCGACTTCGGAGGAATCGGCGATTCTACTGACTTTAGCCAGGACCCCGAAGGGACCTGTTGCCCAGGACGCTCGACTAGGACGCATCAATAGGTCTTGGCCAGTATATAACCCGGCCCTGGTGCCTTGGAAACACCTCTGCGTCCCTGCTTCTCTTTGATGAGGCATGTGATGTTGGCTGGTACTGATCAGGTTGCTAGTCGCAATTGCTTTTCCAGGTTTTCCTCTTTTATGGTGGAGCGCAGTCGACTCTTTGCTATGGTAAGTTTTAAAAAGAACTGACCGCTGCAGTAAGTTATTCCTAACGCAGATGCATATCTCAATGTATGTATCCGCACAGTGGAAAGCTAATCATTGCTTACGTAACGTTTAAAGTCGACAGGGTCGACTTCATTGCACCGGGTTTTATCCCATATGGCCCGGTCTCTTTCCGAAGCGCGAAAAGCGTCGCACAAAGCACGAACTCCGTAGCTCTAGCGACGACCCACAGGAGTCTCCGAAAAATTTCACTCGTGAACTGAAGGACGCGGCCCGGAATCGAACCCACAACCTTCGGAACCCGAGTCAAACGGCTTGACTAGGTAAAGTTTGTAGAACTCAAGCAACGGGAGATTGTTGTAAAATCATCATTGCGTATGTAACATTTCTAGAACTCAAGCAATAGGAGGTTGTTGGAAGATCATCATCGATTTGCAGCTGAATGATTTCGTGTTGCAGGTTATCAGACATATCAACTGGTTCTACATTACATAGTGTAGCAAAGATGTTCAATTCTTCTCACGTCCTTGAATCTTTAATTAAATACCGGGGTGTCTGGGATGTCAGGCATTGGTAGTACCTTTGGTAAAGGTGGCTGTTATGCTCTTCATGGCCCATTCCCCATTGGTCTAAGCCTGACATCCAGCTCACACCTGTGGCTCCTAGTAGCTGTCAGCTTGCGACACCCCCCCCCCCCCCCCGGACAACAGCTGTGACAGTCCTGGCTAAAGCAGGCGTGGGTAACCGATTAGGCGTCAAACCAATCGGTGCACTAGGGTATGCCTACCCAGCATGTGAAGACAGGATTCAGCTTACTGCGCGGAAAATATCAGTGATGATTCAACGGCCAAGACGGCAGTTTACCTGCAAAGCGTTGTGGGATGTAATAAGCACGACAAGACACGTAAATCGCCCCGATTATCCACTGCACCTGTATTCGTCTCCATTCGTCTTGACTTGTCTTGCTACTGGTTTCAGATGGACGCAGGCCACCAAAAGAAAAGATTGATCAAATCAGTCAGAAAGCCACCAAAACCTGCTCAAGATGACTACCACGTTATGGACAGACCAGAACAAGTCATTATTCTGCTCCTCAGCACAGGACACAATAGAGTACGCAACCACATGTATACATTATGCAAGATTGGTGAATCAGCCATGTGCACATGTGGATTGGCGTCGCAGACAGCAGAGCACATACTCCAAGACTGCCCAAAATTACACATCTAGGCAAACCTTCTGGCTTAGAGAGACGACAATGGAAGATACACTCTATGGACCACTGAGTGAACTGAAAAAGACAGTTAAATTCATAAAAGAGACACCATTGCAGTTATAGACATATTTCAAGCGAACGAAAGAAGAAGAAGAAGAAGTCGTTTAGTTGTTTAGTCATTGGATCAACATCACGGCACACGGTTTAACCCATAAGTGCTCCGCTTTCCTCCCAACTCAAACCTGAGTCTGGAGAAACTCAGCTCAATGCACGAACTCCGTTGCATCGGCGAGGATCCTGAAATACTTTGGGTAGATTTTTAACTCAAAATTTTGCCCGGGCAGCGCCGTTAGGCTACTCTTTTTCGATTTCCAACTGAAAAGGGATTGTTTACGTGCGCAACAATACACACGGCCGTCCGATCTCACTACCCAGAGAACCAGGGGAAATTTTATTACTGGAAGCCCAGGTGAATTTTTAAAAATAAATCCCGGTCCTCACCGGGGACTGAACCCGGGACCTCCAGCACTCGAGGCGGACACCATACCTCAGCCCCCTAGAAGAAGAAGAAGAAGAAGAAGAAGAAGAAGATGGACTCAGGCGAGAGAGTGAGGTCAACGAATTGTCAACTCTTTCTCAGTTTAATCCAATTCATCGCGCAAACCATCTTCATCTAACTTCATCTATCACCTTCAAGTCCTGTGGCGATGGGCCAGCGGTGAAGCGGCAATCTTGGGTACGCTATATGGTCATATTCTACTGACCGGGTCAGCAGTGGGATTCGGCAGACCCTTGAGCGACTGAGCAGCCCTCTTTAGAAAAGCACTGCTCACCCCCATAGCAAGAGGAAGGGGCTAGAAAAGGTGCCCTAATCATTGCTTGCTCCATCATTACCTAACCAGCTAGCTGAGGTTGGTGGGTACCCTATTACTGCGGTCGACAAACAACTAAAACAAAATCAGGTAAAGAAAAAAAAACGCCAACCATATTCCCTTAACTATCGGAACTTGGAAATGTACATACCCTACTAGATTGGGAAGGTGTGTCGTGCAGAGAGAGAGAGAGAGAGAGAGAGAGAGAGAGAGAGAGAGAGAGAGAGAGAGAGAGAGAGAGAGAGAGAGAGAGAGAGAGAGAGAGAGAGAGAGAGAGAGAGAGAGAGAGAGAGAGAGAGAGACGAACAGCACTGATTGGGAGAGAGTTGGGCAGCAACAATATCGACATTGCAGCCATGAGCGCGAGACACGACTCGCAGAAGAAGGCCAAATCTGTGAAGTAGGTGCCAGATACGCATTCTTCTGGAGTGGAACGAAAAGTGAAGAAAGACGTCAATCTGATGTTGTGCCATGGACCTGGGTCAGGCCATGGATTATTGGGTACAGGTAGCTTAGTCTTGCACAGTTCTGTGAAAGACGTGACAATCGAAAGGATTGTAAGACACACTTTGCACGGAAATAGCGAGGTAGATCGCTGGGCAGGCGACAGCTCTCCGCCAAGCCAACAGTGGAACTTGGACTACGGTGAGTGTCGGACCTTGTTCTGAGTGTAGTAGAACGGCCACATACTGAACCCTACATTTGTAGTTAGAATGTGTTAAATCGGGGTCTCTGAATATTGTATTCATGTTAAACGTGGTGAACATGATGAATGTAATTCGTCTAATATTCGGAGACAAAAAGAAGTAACAAAATCATATTGGCGTTGAACTATTTCCGACATGTTGCGTTTGCTCTAGATTACTAGTTATTGTGAATAGTCATGTGAAAGAACTTAACCCTAACTAAGACGATGAGAAAATTAATCACAATGAGAAGACCACAGCACCGCTATCAGAAAGGTCCGGGTCCAGAAACGATGCACAAAAACGTGGTATAGTCAGCAAGATAACTGACCTTTGGCGCCACAGCTAGAGGTCTACAGTTGCTTGTAACGCCCTATGGCATGTGGGATGTGCCATTAAGTCGGACCTGGTAGGAAAACTAGCTGAATTTCCGAAGGCTATAAACGACAAGCTTATGACCATTAAGTTACTCCTGCTGAACGGAAGGAAGCATGGAACCACCGTGAGTGTCTACACACCAACCATGACCAAAGAAGTTGATGTCAAGAACAAGTTCTATGAGGACCTGCACAATGTCTTAATATCTGTTCACAAAGAAGACAAGCTTATAATCCTTGGGGATTTCAATGTCAGAGTAGGCAAGGGTACCGCCTCTTGAAGTGGTATTATCGGAAAGCAACAGCAATGTAACAGCAATGGACTAGCCCTCCTTCAGACCTGTGCCGAATACGATTTCCTGATTACCAACACAATTTTCCGTCTTCCCATTATAAATAGGACGTCGTGGATGCACCCTCGCTCGAAACACTGGCACCTTATTGACTATGTCATCGTCAGGAGGAGTGACAGACAAGACGTACGGGTGACAAAATCCATTTGTAGTGCCGAATGTTGTACAGACATCGTCCGACTGTCTCAAAAATGAACATGCAGATCAAACCACCACGGCGACCTCGAGGGGGGAAAAAAAAAATCACCCGTCTAAATAATAAGAAAATGTAGCTGTCGTTTGAAATTATGCCAGAAGACCGCCCCAAGCCCAGTGGCGCAGCTAAACAGGATGCAGAAACAGCGTGGATATCCCTACATGACACAATTTACAACACTGCTATGGAAATCATGGGTCCAGCTTCCTGGAAGCATAAAGACTGGTTTGATGAAAATTCCGAAGACATATACCAATTGCTGGCTAAGAAACACCTTCTCCACAAGGCATATTTGAATGACCCGAAATCAACATAAAAAGAAAATGTCTTCAATAGCATCTGGAGAGTAATGCAGCAGAAATTTCGGCACATACGGAATTTTTGGCTGAGCAACAAACCCGATGAGTTTCAAGGCTTTGCTGACAGACATGATATGAAAAACGTATATGACTCGCTAAAGGCTGTCTATGGCCCTACATCACCATCATGGTTCCCCTCCTTAGTGCAGATGGGGGTATATTGGTCACCGATTAGAAAGAAATCCCCCAACGCTGGGCAGAGCATTTTAGCAACATCTTAAACGCAAGTTCCTCCATCGATGACGAAACTATCAACAGCCTTCATCAAGTCCCCACTAATACACTCTTGCAGACTTGCCAACCATAGTAGAAATAATCAAAGCTATCCAACTACTTTCCAGCTGTAAAGCCCCTGGTCCTGACTACATCCCGGCAGAAATCTACAAAGCCGGTGGATCGATTCTAATAGAGCAGCTTCATGAAGTCTTTACAAACATATGGGTGAACGAGACCATGCCACAGGATTTCAAGGACTCATCAATAGTCCACCTTTACAAACGTAAAGGGAAACACAAATCCTGTGCCAACCACCGAGGCATCTACAATTGCAGGGAAGATACTAACCAGAATTCTTCTCAATCGCCTCACATTCCATCTCGACCAAGGTCTTTTCCCTGAGAGTCAACGTGGCTTCAGAAGAGAATGAGGAACTGTTGACATGATTTTCGCTGCAAGGCAGTTAGTTACAAGAGAAATGTCAGGAACAGAACCCCGAAATTTTCTCCACTTTCATTGATTTTACCAAGGCTTGTGATACAGTCAGCAAAGAGCGACTGTGGAAGATTATGACGAAATATGGCTGTCCACGAAAGTTTGTCCAAATAGTGCGGCTATTTTGTGATGGTATACAGGCAAGAGTTCAGGAAAATGGTGAATTGTCTGAGCCCTTTGAGTGAAGCAAGGCTGTGTCCTGGCACCGACAATATTCAGCCTCATGTGTTCAGCTATGCTGACGAATGCCTGTGAAAACAATGACATTAGAATAGACATCAACTACCGCAGGGATGAAGGGTTATTCAATCTCAGAAGGCTAAAAGCTAAAAACAAAACTACCAGCGACACCATCAGAGAGCTCCTGTTTGCTGATGATTGCGCTCTATATGCCAACCCAGAGGCAGATATGCATCACGTTTCAGCTTTCTCATGTGCCTGTGCCAACTTTGGGCTCAATATCAACTTGGAGAAGACTGTAGTTATGTACCAGTCAGTTCCGGAGATTAACTACACCGATCTTAATATCAAATTGAATGGTCATTGACTAGGTATTGTGGACAAATTCACCTATCTTGGCAGCACTGTCACAATCTGCCTAAATTGATGACAAAGTGAAGGCAAGAATCTCCAAGGCCAGCGCAGCCTTTGGCAGACTGTACAAGAATGTGTGGGACATAAATGGAATAAGCCTGCAAACAAAGCTGAAAGCCTACAAAGCAGATGTATTATCCACAATGCTATATGCTTGCGAAACATGGACTGTTTACCAGCGACACGCCAGGAAATTAAACCACTTCAACACAATCTGCCTTAGGAAGCTTTTCAAGAATAGATGGCAAAACAAGATCCCAGACACCGAAGTCCTAGAAAGAGTGTCCGTGCCCAGTATCTATACACTATGATAAAGAATCAGCTTCGCTGGGCTTGACTCGCATGCCAGATCACAGGCTTCCTAAACGGATGTTTTTTTTTTTAAATTTAAGGCGAACTACGCTGTGGTAAACGCTCCCAACGCGGCCAGAGGAAACGCTTTAAAGACACTCTGACTCACTAAAAGCTTTTGGAATTTATCACGACACTTGGGAGACTGCCGCCAAAGACCGAAATTCGTGGCGTTCATCATTATGCAACGGTGTAGTCACTTGTGAAGCAAATAGGACTGCAAGAGCTGTGAAAAAAAGACTGGACAATAAACGACTGCAGGAGATCTTCCTCCCGGAACGTCAAGCATTATTTGCTCACATTGTCGAAGTACATTTTGAGCCAAAAATAGGCTTTACCAGCCATCTTAGAACTCACGGCTGCAAACTTTTAACACAACTGAATGGAATGAATGGTCATCATCATTCTTGATGGACAAACACCAATTAAATGCCTAAGTTTCACGCATTCATCAGAACAATAAGTGTTGTAGAAGGTTTGTCCTTCCAATGTGAAGAAATGTGCCGAGTTATTCCTTCCATGTTGCACTTTATACAGCTTTAATTTGGCTTCAAATTAGAGCCAGACCAAATGATTTGGCGGGCCTTATACGGCCTGCGTACCAGACATTCCGAGCCTCTAGCTTAGAGTACTTCCGTCTCCTATCCGTCATGTGTCAGGCCTAAACATTCTGCCCTTCCCCCTCCAATTAACTAAGTAACCAGAGGTTCTTCTGTTCCTCTTCTTCTGCCCTCCCCCCCCCCTTTTTTTTTTTGCACCCTCACCCCCTCTTCTTTCGTTTGTTTGTCTCTCCGTCCGTCAGATATTCTTGTTTTGCCACGGACGTAATTACATTGTGTTTGTTTACAGCTTTGCTGCTGTAATTACATCTGTCGCCCTGACACATTCGACTTCGACCCCGCGTCTGTTGACCTGGTTAGCCTTCCCGAGGGACTTGTGCAGTTGGATCTGTCTAACTTTTTGCTGCTAACGGGAAAGTAACTGGAGGTCCCATGTGCACGTTACAGATTTAACAGCAGCCGTGAATGTGGAGCATAGGTCGTAATTTATCACCGCAATGGTAAACTTTAAAAAAAAAGGACAAAAGAAGCCCGCAAAATAATATTTATAGCATGTATACCTGGTCCTGCCGCCAGTAGGGTTAGGATCGGCCAGTCTCTCTCAGGAGGGGCGAAAAGCGAAAATTAATAGCCTGCCAATGACTCGCAAACTATACTAGTCAACCTCACCTCCCCGTGGCGTAGACTGGGAAACCATGATTGTGAGGTCATGAACCAATGGGGTTTGGCTCTCCAGAGAAAAAGAAGAAAGAAACGATGGACATAGGGAATAACAGAGTCCATGGAAATCTCGATATATGAAGCCCATAAACGGGCGCTTTCACGCTGTTTATATTACACCTTGACACCGCAAGGTACAAGAGTAACAAGATGAGATGAGATGAGACATCTATGGGGACATGGGGACATGGGAGACAAGAGGAAACCAGCACATGCGTTATGCAAGAATAAGATTATTGGCAGGTTTGGTGTATTTAGTATTGGCATGTTACAAAATACTTCATTGGATAACAGACATGACCGTCTTTCAGTTTGTCAAGAGTTAAGACATGAGTTGTGTAAAGTTGAAATGCGTTGATAATGTCATAAGCACAGTCGGACGAGGTATTAGACTACTTGGCTCGTCGCTTGTTAAATGAAGGAATAATTAGCCACATTTTCCTCAGTGCATTTAGGCCTATCGCGTCACAGATCAATGGCAAGAAACGGCTTCCGATCAATAAAAACTTTTGTTTTAGCGAAGCTACTACTGTAGTGACCTGCCCGTCTTGCGTTTTTTTTTCTTTACAAAATGGTATGGGTGCCGTTCAGAAAGTAATTGCAAACTACTTAATGTAAACTTGCCAAGAGATCACAAATAGCATACAAATGCTGGGGTTAACCGCGACGTCATGTAAAGGATATGCAACTAGCTAACTAACTGCTGTAATGGTCCACATAAATGGCTTCACAAATCATTGTTGGTATTACTCAGTAATGTGTTTTTGTAATATTCAAACCCACTTGGATTTTTACTCGATGCTGATTTGGAGAGTGCGCCGTTACTGACTCCAGATTTCACAACACGCCGACTGCCCGTGCATGCGAGACTCGCTGCTAGTGTGAGATGTGAGACTGCCGACGGGCTTAATCCAACAAAAGACAGGGATATTCAAGTCGTCTGCTCTCACTAATCTTTCGTTGGTCATTGCAAATTTAAACGTATTTTCGCTAGACTGAAAACACACGTAACAGCAGGTGGCATGCTATAGAATCAACACATGTTAATGTAAATAACAGTACTGACACTGTTTTGTTGCGTGTTTTAAATAGTGACCTATTGTTTATCGCTTGAAGAGAGAGGGGAGTCATAAGAATGCTTAATAAATAAGCTGCTCACTTAAGTGTTAAAAAGCTGTGAAGACACTATGATGGCTGAAAACGTTGAAAACGGTGCTAGTGTTCTATAACTAAAATTGTACATCAGCGTATCTTTGAAATTAAAATAACAAATTAGTAAGTGTTGTGCATCTTCCAAATGAAAAATTTACATATGCGCGTGTACATTTGTGGAATCATCTATTAACTGCTATACTTTTTTTTTTTTTAAATGTTGCATATCCCTTACAGGACGTTGCGGTCAACACCAGCCTTTTTCAGCTGCTGTTGATGTACTAGGCAAGATTACGCTCAGTAGTTAGATATACTTTTACAGTGAACTACTATAAGTAAACGTGGGAATCGTAGTAGCGCATTGGTGAGCCTGCTTACCCGCCGACCCGGTGGTTATCTGTTGGAGTCTTCAGCTAGGCGCGGATTTAAATAAATTTGACCTGGGCTCGCAGGTCGACCCAGCTTCAAGTGAGTACCAGGAACGGTTCTGAGGATTAAAGGCGGCCTGTTTGATCTTGACCACGTCGCTAGTTGGTCTATAAATGCATGCAATATGGGGTTAGAACAATACACCCAATACGCCCCATTTCGTTAAAAAGGGCCCTTTAGTTTTTGTTTATGTAACTTATAAATAATAGTATAGCTTAGATAATCTCGTGTGTATCCTGGCAGTAGAAACTATAAATTAGTGTGCATCTTTAAAGGTTAGTTTATAAACAAGAGCTTGTCTTAAAATGTGAACAATAAATTGTTGTGTCGTTTTAAAATGTGCTATAGATGAGTTGTACTTTCAGTGTAACATCAATAACAGCCGATGCCACACATCCCGTGTGTATTTCACAACAATGAGATAAAGAGATACACGAGTTGCCAATATTGTAGGCAGTAGGGAGAGGATAGACATTTTAAAACATTGTGATTGTCGGAACCACGAGGCAATGCATACAGTCATATAAGGGGAGGGAGATTAATTTAATATCAGTCAACTAAGTCAAAATACGGCGCGAAGTGGCGAAATATGTTTGAAGATATTGTGTATTTGTGAAGTTGTTTACTTAACATGTGTGACACTTTAACAATTGTTTTGGATACTGCGAGTCTGCAATCTTTCGTAAACAAGATATTTTTTTAATTTTGTAAGGTAAGACTTGTTGTCTTTCTGTGTCGTCGTGTGTTTAATTGTTCATTTTGTAAATGTATGTTTGTCTTTTGTAATCAGCCATGAAATGTAGAAAAAGATAGACTTCGAAGTACAGTAGCAAATAAAACTATATTCATGATGTAAGTAATAAATAATCATTAGCAAAGTATTGATTTTCCTTTTCTTTGTCCTGCTCTTTTAATGTGCTGCGCTGTGCTTTCAGGGAGAGTTCCGTAAGTATTTAACAAGTACGACATTAATAGACACGTATAGGCAATGTATAATATATCATCGTCATCATCAAGTGCCATGCCAATTGGTGTAGGCGATCATGACTACCCACAGATCTCGGTCCTTGGTTTTCTGGATCAACTCTCCCGTTGATATTCCTCCATGCCACCGTCGCAATCCATCCAGCATCATTTCTCTTGGTTTGCCTCTGCCTCTCTTCCCCTCGATCTTTCCAGTTGTCACAATGTTCTCCAAAGCCTCTCTTCTCATCACATGACCAAAGAAAGCTGTTTGTCTTTTTCGTATTGTTGTATATAATGTTCTAGTTTCATTAGCCTCTTTCAGGTATTCGTTGTTAGTTACTTTGGCAGTCCAAGGCATTCGCAACATTCGTCTCAGGAACCACACTTCTGTTGCTTCCAATCTCTTCCTAATTTGTTCATTTACATTTCAAGATTCACAGCCATACAGCAAAACGGGTTCTATATAGCACCTTAGCACTCTCTTTCTTACATTCAATGATATTGACTTATTGCATAAGATATTCTTCAGGTATATGCTAATAATAAATATATGAAATAAATAACCAAATACAGAAATATAAAATATGGAATCATAGCAACGCTTTATAAAAACAGGTAACTAAGATAGCAAATCAATAAACAATAAGAAGTGACAACTATTAATACATAGGAGATACATTAAGAAATAAATTTAGGAATGGCAGGGAAAATATTTGGAGGTCAGGGATGAGTGGGTGGGGGGATCAAGAGATAAAATGTTGGACAGTGTGACATCATGTTATGGACGGACATGTGTATCAGATGGCTGTGGGTAGTATAGACTACAAGAAGAAGAAAAAAAATATGAAGAAATACCTATGCGAATGACAAATAAAAAGAGAAAAACGATTGCTTACCAAATGACTGCTAACATTATAACGATGTTAGGACATAACATAATACATAGCAGTTTGTGTATTTAGTACATATAGCAGTTGCGTTAAGCATGACCCAAACAAAAACAAAAGCTGTAATATTCAATATGTATGACACAGATCAGTAGAATGCTTCAAATTAAAAAAAACCAAAAAAACTTACTGTTCAGAGGCTGAATAAACCATAGAATATATGTTGGAAGATTTATTATTTATAAGAATGGAATAGAATACACTTAAATAAAACGAAGTTAGATAGTTCAGTATGTATAAGAACGGATTAGAATTCCAAAAAAAAATAAAAAAAAATAAAATAAAACTAAGTTGGAAGATTCATTAACCATAACAAAGCTTACCGAGAAGAGGGCTTGTAATGAATACAGACAAAGTTAGTTGCATGTCCTTTACTGGACGTTGAAATTAACCCCAACGTGCATTGACTGTTTGTGATTTACTAGACACTGTTAGTTCAGTAGTTTGCCATTGCTTTCTGATCGGTCAACTCATCATACTATCGAAATCAACGTACAACTGCTACCAAATCGCCTGCGCTGAGTTCGAACCCTCGACTCGTCATGGCGGTAGATTGTGAAACTGTTTCACTAGACCCAAGCTACAGGGCCGGTGTCTTGATCAGTAGGATACAATCATGTCATATTTTCATGTTTGATTAAGATTTGACCTAGTTTGTCAGACAATGTTTGTGATACCTGGGAATTTATTTTTACTCATTCGTTTAGAAATCTAGCGTAGTCCACACTGGGCTGATTTTTGTGAATGGGACAACTTTCCCGATTACCAGTGTCCCTCGCATCAAGCCAATGCACTCTGACTTCTGAAATACTTGTAATGTACGTCCCCAAGTCAAGGACGAGAAGACATGTTAGTCCAACTGACCGGTGTAGGGGTTGAACCCGCTACCTCGCTATCAGCACACTGGAAGTTTAAAAGCGAGCGCACTTATCCACCGGGCATGCTAACCTCCGTGAAGTAATTGCTGCCGACTTTGCGGAAAGTGTGAAACTGAAAAGAGCCACCTACTGCACATATCTTCTTGAATGATGATGATGTTGATGATGATGATGATGATGATGATGATGATGATGATGATGATGATGATAAAGATGAGCTGAGAATGCCACTACCATTGGATGAAAAAGTGGTGATACTCCATACTGGTGGTCGCTGGGCGTTTGTCGCGGTAGCTTAGTGGCTGGAGAAGATTTAGAGCTGTGTAACCTCGGAAGTTTTTCGTGATCACATGGTTACGAGGTCGACCCGAGCTAATAAAATGTCCCAGATGGTAAAACAGCGGGCGTGATACTGACCACATCACTCATAAATGGCTTGGGGCCGAGCGGCTAGATCGCCGGATTCTCCTTCTGGACATCCAGGTTCGAATCCTCGGTAAGGTGTGGGATTTTTTTTCTGTCGGGGGCAAAAAGAAAATCCTAACCTGCACAGTTCGCGGTGACTGCACTAGCCAGGCGGCCTTAATTCCTCAGGCTCACAGACCCCCCTACACCGCAAGGTACTATATTGGCAGTAAATGACAGTGTAAATGACAGTAAAGGCAGAGCTGGTTTTAGTATTAGACCAAAGACAATTTGAAGTTCTGTGATAGAGTAAATGCAGACTGGGGTTTTAGTGTTAGACCAAAGACAAATTGGAGTTCAGTGATGGAGTAAATGCAGACTGGGGTTTTAGTGTTAGACGTAAGACACATAGGTGTTGTAGTGTTAAACAAAAGGCACATTGAAATTCTGGTGTTATAACAAATACAAAACTGGGATTCTGTTGATAGATTAAAGGCAGACAGGGGTGTTAGTGTTAGACCAAGGAAAGCGCGTGGTTCTAAGATAGTCTAAAGGCATATGGGGGTTTTATTATCAGACTAAAGAAACATTAGAACTCTGGTATTAAACCAAAGGTTGATCTGGGTTCTGGTGATAGACTAAAGTCAGTTTATAATTCTAATGTTAGGCTAAATGCATATCGAGATTCTGGTCTTAGACCAAAGGCATACTCACGTTCTAGTGTTAGACATATTGAAGTTCTAGTTTAAAAGAAATGCAGACTGATGTTCTGGTCTTAGACTTAATGCAATTTTGGGGTTCTGTCGATAGGCTTACGGAAGATTGTGATTCTGGTGTTAAACGTAAGGCAAAATACGATTCTACTGTAAGTCCAAGGCAGATTGGGATTATAGGTTTACACTCCAGCCACACTGGTATTCTGGTGTTGAGCGTAAACTCCCAGGAAAGGCCAGCTGGGCATATAATCAGACTGCTACTGGTACCGCTAGTTTTGGGACTCTTCGTTGGTTGTTGAAGATGGGAACTGAGTGCGTCTGGGAATATCCCTAGTGTTGTGATGTCGGTTCTTGACTGAAGGTAGACTAAGGACAGCTTGGGGTTGTGGTATTAGACAAGAGGCAAATTGGGACTCTTCGTTGGTTGTTGAAGATTGGAACTGAGTGCGTCTGGGAATATCCCTAGTGTTGTGATGTCGGTTCTTGACTGAAGGTAGACTAAGGACAGCTTGGGGTTGTGGTATTAGACAAGAGGCAAATTGGGACTCTTCGTTGGTTGTTGAAGATTGGAACTGAGTGCGTCTGGGAATATCCCTAGTGTTGTGATGTCGGTTCTTGACTGAAGGTAGACTAAGGACAGCTTGGGGTTGTGGTATTAGACCAGAATGCAAATTGTCGTTGGATAAACAGTGTTCAAAAGTAAATTGCATACGTGGAACAATATGTTAAGTATTGCCCCGATTACTTTGACTTCCCGGGTGTTCTGTGCCTATACTATAAAGCCTGGCCGACCCCACCCGGTACTGGTCAACTATAACCATTTAACATCGTTCCAACAGGGACTGAGCATATTTGTTGAAAGGTGAATGCGCTACCATAAAGCGATAGGGCCTTGAATAGACAAATCACATGAATCACAGTGCAAACTCTACACGTGACACTTTGCACGAGTTACTTCCTCATATCGTTGTCTTACGCTGCATTTCATTTTTCACTGTGGGTTTGTTTTCCTGTTCATATCTGTCAAGAGTATCTTGATTATAATAAAAAGATGCCAATTTCAACGAGAAGAGTCGCCTTGAAGTGCTTATATGGAATGTATACTTATGTATGGATGGGAAACGCGGAAAATGAACAGACAAGTTAAAAGACATCTTATGGCAGTGGAAATTTGGTTTCTGAGGAAAATACAAAGAGTACAATCGACAGACAGAAAAGCTAATGCGCAGTCCTACAAGAAGCAAATGAAAACCGTGAACTGATGGAAGAAATTATACTTAGATATTTAACAATTATTGGGCATATATGAGAAGAAATAAACTAGAGAACTTTTTGCCAGCTGGCAAGAGTGGGGGGGGGGGGGGGGGGGGGGGGGGGAGAAGAGTGGGGGGGGGGGGGAAGGGAAGGTATAGAAGTAAATATCTGGATGGCTTGACCATACGGCATGGTCAAGACAAGAGCACAGAGATTTTCTACGACTCTGGTGAACGTGTAGTATAGCGAAACAAGACCACCCACGCTTGTCGGCATGGTACATGATGACCATGCTCTTGGATATTCCTATGTCACCCGTTCATGTGATAGTGTCAGTAACTAAACTGTTCTATAACTCAATTAATTATAATGCTCTATAACTCAGTTAGAGATCAGCGTGGCCGAGAGGTTATCGTACTGGCGCTCAAACATCCCGCGCGCTGACGGCGGGGTAGTGCGTTCATTCCATACGCCGGCCAGACTGAAACATTAACTTCTTGTTCGGAAAGCAATGGCAAACCACTGAAGGTAAAATTGCCCCGGAATATCAATTTGGGGTTGATCGCGACGTCCTTCAAAGAACATGCAACATTCTTACCTCAGACAAAGAGAAAAGAAAAATTACAACAGAAATGAGATTCCTAAGAAGAATGCTTAATGTATCGAGAAGAGTGAACATCAGAAATAAAGAAACCAGGACTAAAGTGGGGGTTATAGCAGTGCTAGGTTTCATCAGAGAACAGCAAGTTAAATGGTTTGGTCATATAACTAGGCTACCAACTAACAGCATTATATTATCACAAAAAGCAATGATGTACAGACCAAACGGAACCAAAAAAAAGAGGCCGCCCATGTAAATGATGGACAGAGGGAATAACAGAATCCATGGGAATCTCGATATATGAAGCCCATCTTCTGAGCTTCCGTGTTTCTACAATTGTAATAAGAGATTTTTTGTCCGTCTCCAGACATTGATAATATTTTGTGCATGACATTTGAGACAAAAACTTCATATTTTATTCGGTACACGTCCGTGGCGTCTTATGTCTGTTGGGCTAATTTACATTTATATTTCAGCTAATGTCGGTACAATTTAGAGAAAATGCAAGACGGACAGATTATTAGATTGCTACTGGGACCATTAGTATTGGGACTCTACGCTGGCTTTGAAGAAGAGGAAGGAGGACAATGATAATGTCCCGAGTTCTGTGATATCTGATCTCAACTCAACTCAACTCAACTCTGTGCAATCAACTTTACTTTCCCATAGTCTGTCCTTATCTCAACTCAACTCTGTACAATCAACTTTACTTTTCCATAGTTTGTCCTTATCTCAACTCAACTCTGTACAATCAACTTTACTTTCCCATAGTTTGCCCTTATCGAAAGCAATTCATAAATAAACACGCATAGAAGTAAAAGACAGAAATAGAAACTAGAGGATTTGTCCTGCAGCGAGGCGCCGTCGTCATTTGGAGTTGACAGGTTCGATTCCAGGTCGGTAGCTATATCTTTCAATGTTTATGTTGTCTAGTGCGTCCTCTAACTCTTTTTCCTAATTCTATTTATTAACTGTCTTCTGACAGGTGCCTCCCCAGCGGCACAACTATATAGTCCCACATGGCTGAAAGAGGCCTAATACTACAGCAACTACTACTACAACTACTACTACTACTACTACTACTACTACTACTACTACTACTACTACTACTACTACTACTACTACTACTACTACTACTGCTGCTGCTGCTGCTGTGCTACTACGACTACGACTACGACCACGACGACGACGACGACGACGACGACGACTACTACTACTAATCAATCAATCAATCATGTGCCATGCCGGAAAGCGTGGGCGGTCATGACTCGCCATTTCACTCGATCACCAGTGTCGTGGATCAGCTCAGTGTTCCTGTCTCGTCCATGCCATGTGGCCAAGCCATCCAGGTATTTTCCTCTCGGTCTTCCTCTTGGTCTGTTCCCCTCGATCTTGCCAGTTGTCACTAAGTTCTCCAACACATTTCTTCTCATAACATGTCCAAAAAAGTTTGACTGTCTACGTCTAATTTCTCTAATCAGTCTACGATGTTCATTTGTCTCCTGTAGTACTTGGTCATTGGTTTTTCTGTCTGTCCATGGTATTCTTTGCATTTTCCTCAGAAACCACATTTCTGCAGCCATCAGATGCTTTTCAGCTTGACTGCTCATTGTCCAAGTTTCACATCCATACAAAAGAACAGGCTCTATGTATCCCCTCAACACTCTTTTTCTCGTTTCAATTGACATCTTTTTATTGGTCAGAATGTTTTTCATCTTGCTAAAGGCTACTTTCGCCATGGCGATTCTTGTTCTAATCTCTTCAAGGCATCTCCCATCAGATGTTATAACTGTTCCAAGATAATTGTACCGATTCACTTGTTGAAGAATATTTCCATTTACTCGTATATTACATTGTGGCACTTCTTCCTTCCTACTGACGACCATAACCTGAGTCTTTTTACAATTTAATTCTAACCCCAGTTGCTCACTGTGTACAACAACCGCATCTACTAATTGTTGCAGGTCCTGCGCATTGTCTGCAATTAATACTGTATCATCTGCATATCTAATGTTATTGATGTTTCGTCCTCCAATGCTGATTCCATTTATATCCTCTACATTTCTGAAAATACTTTCACTGTACAGGGAAAAAAGGTCTGGAGACATCACACATCCCTGCCTAACACCTCTCTTAATTGGCTGATACTGTCCCACTTCATTATCAATCCTTATTGCAGCTTGTTGTTTCCAATATATGTTTTTTTATAAGTCTAATGTCTTTCCCATCAATTTGTA